>CM076581.1:1471759651-1472106662 GCA_034641835.2 Pinus albicaulis
AAAGATTGTAACCATTGTACTCCTAGTACAACATCAATACCTCCCATAGGAATGGAAAGCATTGGACTATTCAATACATATTCCCCCATGGTTAGCTTGATATTATGGAATCTTCCAGAGCAATTTATAGTTCCTCCATTTGCAACCATCACTTGACATTCTGGTGCTGGGTATAGGAAACAATTCAATTCCTTGGCTACCTTACAATTGAAAAAATTATGGGTGCTACTTGAATCAATCAACACTATTACCTTTTTCTTCTTGATATGTCCTTCTATCTTGAGAGTTTGAGGAGTGGTAATTCCTGCTAATGCATTACACGATATGGTTGGACTCGTTTCTTCCTCTTCTAGGGCTGGTTCCTGGTGTATATCCTCTTCTTGTTCATTTTATTCTTCCTCTTCAAAATCTATGTAAAATAATTTCTTCTCAGCACACTTATGACCTTTAGTATATTTTCTATCACAACTGTAGCAAAACCCTTTTGCTCTTTTTTCTTCCAATTGCTGTAGTGTCAACCTTGTGGGTTGTGGAAATCTAGGAGTAGCAACACTTCCATCTTTATAGAAGTAAGTGGTAGGCTTCCTTGTCGCCATAATTTTATATTCAATTTTTCTTGCCAACCTGAATGCCTTCTCCAATGAATTAGGTTCCAAGACGCGAACTTCATGTTGGATGTTATCCTTTAAAGTACCTATGAAGAGATCAATCCTATGTTCCTCTGAAATATCAGTTACCCTTATATTCAATTTTTGGAATTCCTCAATGTGCTCCCCCACTGAACACTTTTTTTTAGATTTATCAATTGGCTAAAGAAAGTGTTGCTCTTTGTGTTCTCATAATGTGCTATCATTTCCTTCATAAAAATTGACCAAGTGACAATTTTTTTACGGGAGCAAAGCCTTCGATACCATACAAATGTATTTTGTTCTAAATGTAAAGTTGCAATGCGTACCTTTTGTGTGTTTTACACATTATTGAGATCAAAATATTGCTCCATCTGTAGTATCCATGTTATAGGATCCTTTCCATCAAACTTCCTCATATCCATTTTTGGAATATGGTGGTTCTTACCTCCAACATTAGAGTTTATGAAATCATGATTAACATTTATTTTGTTCTCATCATGAGTTTCCTCTACTATCTTTTCACCATTAGGAAACATTTCTTGTATCAACTTTGTCAAACCTTCCATGTCTGCTTTTAGATCATTCTTCATGTTTTCCATCTTTGCTTCCATGTCATCCATCTTAGATTCCATGCCAGCTTCCATGCCATCCATCTTAGCTTCTATGCCATTCTTCAAACCATCCATCTTAGATTCCATGCCTTTCTTCAAACCATCCATCTTAGTTTTCATGCCTTTCTTCAAAACTTCCATTTCATTTTTTGTTGTTCTTTGCGAGAGCGAAATTTGTTGCACTTGCTCTTGTAATTTTGATATGTCATGTTGCCATTCTTCATCTTCATGAGTCATAGTAGAGCCTTCTAAAGGCTTAATGGGTGTTGAATTCTTTTTAGGGTCCATTTGAGAATCCAATACTGATATCTATTCTATAATATGCTCTTGGAATCAATTCACCCTGATTCTTCAAACAAGACTTATGCAATTCGGAAAAAAAAAAAAAAAAAAATACACACCTTTTACTTGCTTTTGAGGAGCTCGATATTGAAATTGACTTATCTATATACTTGCAGATCCTCAATATCTAAAATTATTCCCTATAGTATTCCTCTAAAGCTTCTTTCAAATGCCATAGGTCTGACTTGATTTGGATTCTTCAAGGCAAAGTTATGTCCAATCTCCCACAATGACCTAATTATGAATTATTTCAGTAGAGCGAACTAGTACGACTTTCCACGTGTCACTGTTTGCTCCTTTGGCTCTAAAATTTATAGACAGGAAACTACAGTCCATGTACTTCCAATCACTTTTTACAGAATTCCAATCCAATGCTCAAAGATAGAGTTATGAATATTTTCCCACAATCACCTCTTTGAGATGAAATTCGGGAGCCTGAAAAAAGACCTGACTTACACAAATAATATTTCCAAAACTATTGCTAATCAAGCTTTGAAATTTTGTGACGATGTTCCTCATGTTTTTACTTCGTGCTCTAAAAATTTCAGCTTCTGAACCTTCGTAGAAATTTTTTTATAGAGAAACTTCCGTGATGACCTTTTTAAGTGAAATTCAGGAGCCTGCAAAAAGACCTAACTTCCACAGATCATATCTCTGAAAATATTGCGAACCAAGCTCTGAAATTTTTTGACGATGTTCCTCAGGATTTCAGCTTCGCACTCTAAAAATTTCAGCATCTGAACCTTCGTAGAAAAACATTTATAGCGAAAATTCCACGATGACCTGTTTGGAGCAACGAAACCCTAGAATCCAAAGCTTTGATACCAAATGTTGTGAAACTAGCTCCAAAAATAGAAGAAAAGAGATATCAACGCCTTATAAATAAGCCACTTCAAGGTATAAGCCTCCAATACATTACATGAATGAACAATTCTTGGATGATACAAATTACAAAACCTCCTTTCTATATATAGGAGTCCATGGGGCCACAATGTAATCCTAGTGGAGCCATAATGTAATCCTAGCCGACCTAACAATAATAATTTAAGGACACAATAATAACAATATGGGGGTTACAGGGGTACAATAATAAAAATAAGGGGGTTACAATAACAACAATAAGGGACTATACTAGTAATATAGGGACCTAAAAACTCCGTACAAGTTCACTCTACTGAACCAGTCTATAATCAGGAGATCGTGGGATATTGGGAAACATGTTTTCTTTAAGAATCAAATATTGGTCATACTTGTGGAAATGGAAAGAAGATTCAGAGGGATACTGTATGAAGAAATTTCAAACCTTGGAGATTTGAAATTACAGAGATACAACAAGTTCAATATTGAGCTCCTAAAAAGAAAGAAAAAGGTGTATATTTTTTTATAAATTTGCATAAATTTTGTTTGAAAATTAGTTTTAAGTGATTCAAATGGAATAGTGAAGCATATATATCATTTTTTGATTCTAAAATTCCTCAAAACAAAAAATTGACACACCTAGTAAGAAACCAGAAAGCTCTACTATGACGTGTGAAGAAAAGGAATAATTGCAACATGATATATCAAAATTATGCGACCAAGTGCACCAAAATTTTCTATTTCAAAGAGTAACCAAAAATGAAATGGCAGCTAAGACATGGTTTGAAGAATGGTTTGAAAGCAGACATGGAAGGTTTGAATGATGGATTAAATGCATACTTGGAAGCTAATATGGACGGTTTGAAAGTATACATGGAAGGTTTGAAGGGAGGTTTGACAAAGTTGCTACAAGAAATGCTTCCCAGTGGTGAAAAATTATTCCATGAAACTCATGATGAGAAAAAAAAAGGAAATTTAATCATGATTTTAGAGACTCTAACTTTGGATCGAAGACCAACCACATTCCAAAGATCGATATGAGGAATTTTGATAGCAAGGATCTGGTAACATGGATACTACAAATGGAGTGATATTTTGATCTACTTGATGTTCAACACACACGCAAGATATGCCTTTCATCTTTATATTTAGAACCCAATCAGTTTGTATGGTATTGGTGGCTTTGTTCTCGTAAACCACAGGTCACTTGGTCAATATTTACGAAGGAAATTATAGCACGTTATGAGGATACAAAGAGAAACACCTTATTTAGCCAATTGATAAATATCAAATTAAAGGGTTCAATGACGGAGCACAATAAGGACTTCCCAAAAATGAATATCAGGGTAACTAATATTCCAGAGAAGCATAAGATTTATGCCTTCATAGGGACTTTGAAGGATAACATCCAACATGAGGTTTGCCTTTGGGAACCTGATTCATTGGAGAAGGCATTCATGGTGGAAAGAAAATTTGAAAGCAAAATTATGGAAACAAGGAAGTCTACCTCTAACAACTATAAATATGGAAGTGTTGTTGCATCCTTCCACAACCTATAAGGTTGACACCACAAAAATTGGAGGAAAACAGAGCAAAAGGGATTTGCTGCAGTTGTGATAGAAAATAAACTAAAGGTCATAAGTTTGCTGAGAAGAAGACATTTTACATATATTGTGAAGAGGACGAAGAAACGGAACAAGAAACATCAAAATAATAGGATATAAAATAGGAACCAACCCTAGCGAAAGAAGAAATGAATCTGACCATATCTCATAATGCCTTGGTGGGAATTACCACTCCTTAAACTCTCAAGGTAGAAGGATATATCAAGAAGAAAAGGGTAGTAGAGTTGATTGATTTGAGTAGTACCCATAATTTTATTCATTGTAAGATAGCCAAGGAACTGAATTTTTTTCTATATCCAGCACCAAAGTGTCAAATGATTGTTGCAAGTGGAGGAATTATAAATTTCTCTAGAAAGTGCTATAATATCAAGCTAACCATGGGGGAATATGTATTAAATATTTCAATTCTTTACATTACAATGGGTTGTGTTGATGTTGTACTAGGAGTCCAATGGGTACAATATTTGGCGACGATAGCTTTTAATTTTCAAGAACTCTTCTTGAATTTTTTTGGGGAAGGAAAGGAAATTGAATTAAGGGGTATCGTTGGGAAACCAAGGATGATAATAAGCTATAATGGCATGACACAAATTTTGAAGAAATAACAACGATGCATAATTTCACAATTATGCTCACTAGAGATTCAAACATCGAAATCATATATTTATTTAGATCTTCAAAAACTCTTGGACATACATTCCAAGGTATTTGAGACTCCCAAATACCTCCCGCCTATTCGTGATTGTGATCATTCTATTCATGTTATTCGAATAAGTGTTCCTCCAAACATTAGGTCTTACAGATATCCTTATGCCCAAAAGAGTGAAATTGAATGTATGGTTGCATAAATGCAAGAGGCTGGTATATTTCAACCTAGTCAAAGTTCTTTCTCTGCTCCAGTAGTATTGGTGCACAAGAAGTATGGATCATGGTGTATGTTTATGGATTATAGGGAGATTGTTAAAAATAAATTTCCCATTCATGTTGTTGGGATGGGGTCCCCTAAGGTCAAATTTTGGTATAATTTTGGTTAGGTTTTATTGAAACGTGTTGCACGCAAAATTCAAGGGCCTTTGGGGCAGGTCAAATGTCCTTTATAATTGTAATGGGTAAAAAGGGAAACCATGAGTCTCAAACCATGGTTTGAGACCATGGTATGTGCATGTTGAAGTCATATAAATATGTAAAAATTTGATTCAAGTAAAGACAGTTAAGTTTTAGTCATGCTATGTTTATGTTAATGTTTTGATCTAGTTTGTGTTTGGTCTAGATAGAAAGGTTCCTACTAGCTGTATGCATGGATACCTAGTCCTAAGATGTGTGAAAGGACTTTGTTTTTGTGTACGTAGACGAAAGGAATTGTATTGGGTTGAAGGCTTATCAATAAAGAAGAATTTTTGGTGAACTCTGTTGTAATTTCTATGTTTATGTATGACTATGTTAATTATTTGTTGATCTGTTTATGTTGAATGTGCATTTATCTGAGTTAATTATCTGTGAAAATATATTTGTGTCCGTGTAAGGATTACATTTTCATTAAGAATTTTATTGGAAAACTATCTTTGTGATCATGTGAGTATTGTTTCTTCTCATATAGGCTAGATCTGACTGAATTATAATATTCTATTGGTGCATATATGTTAAGGGTTTCATCTGCACTTAGATATGTTTTATGTGAAGTTTTGTGTAGGATGATAAGCCTTATATCTGATAATTAAGGTTAAATAACTCATCAAATGCTCCCTCGGGGTTCAGAAACCTAGTTCCAACACCCCCCCATATTGCTTCGGGTAAGACTTTGGTATGTGCAAGAATATCACTACTAAAAGGGCCAATAGTTGGAGGATTTTTTTGGTTGCGTAGAACACTATGAACCTAGGTCAAGACCCCTCAAACCAATGAATGGTTTCATTTTCAGGATCGGGATCTGTTTGAGGGAGATTTGATCTTGTGGCATCCGACAAAGAACAAACTATAAGATTGTCTTGATAAGAAGGTGTGTGAATTTTCAATCCAAGAAAACTGAAACCCCAAGTTGTCTGCTGAAGATTGGGAGCAAAGTTATATCTATAAAGAGGTCCATGAAATATTCTTTTCTTCCTTTGTGATTGAGTTATAAGAGTGGTTATCTTGTCTTGTTGAGTTTCAAACCTGCATAAAGGACAATGCAATCACCAAGTGGACTCCTAAGTTGGTTTAGCAGTTGGAGAAATCCAGCAATAAAATTACCTATGTAGTATATTATTGGATTGATATCATTTTGAGTGGGTTTGTGACTGAATTTTATATTGATACTTTTGTATCATATTCTGAAGCTGAAAGGAGATTTTTCAAGGGCCCTAGAGGTAAGTTCTTGCTCTCATTAAAACTGTGGATTAAAATTATTTTATGTGAAAAGGGTACTTTATGCAGCCACATTGAGTGAATGTCCCGAAAAGACTCGACTATGCACAATGGAAAAACTTACATAGTAGACCTAGAAGAATGTTTCGTTTATAGCCCTTTCAAAGGTAAATATGACAGCGACGACGAGTCTGAAACAGGTATCTCTAGTGAGTTTGAGCACTCAGAATAAGATGGATTGCAAGATCAAAGTATTTTTGGGTCATTGGCCATAGTTCAGATCCCATCCACTCCACATCCAAATTCATCTCACACTAACAAGTCATCCACTCCACCTCCGCCTCCACCACCAAAAGTCGATATGGCTACATCCATAAAGCTACATAATTTCAAGGGTGTTGGAAATGAAGATGTTGACCAATTTTTGTTCATCGCAGATGTTGTGTGGACAACGCAACAGATCAATAATGATAATGTTAAGAAAGCGCAGTTGGATACTACATTTCAATAATTTGTGTTGGATTGGTACATGAGGTGTATGGAAAAAAACCCTAATGCAATCATTTATGAGCGTAAAACCGCATTAAAGGAGGAGTTCAAAAAGCCAAAATCATAATCTCAATGCGTGACTGAATTAAAGGAGATCCACCAAGAAGTGAATGAATCTGTATGAGAGGCATATCAATGGTTGAAGTGCACCATCAAGGATGGAGGGTTTACTATCTATGACACGCAGCACAAAGAACGGCTCAGTGATATGTTGCTACCGCATATGCACCAATCCTTAAACCAACAAATTATTGTCAACACGCTAAATTCATGGAGATCACCATGAAGTTATAAGCATCACTAGTACCAACTACACAGGTGGGGGCTCAGAAAATCCAAATCCAGTTGGCTGCATTACACTTAGATATACAAACTCTGTGAAAAGAGAAAGAAAATGATGTGTGTGAATGAGCATGGTGCACACGTTGTAAATCTGAAGGGCATCATAGGGATCACTGTCCCATATATAATAATTATCTGTAAGTTGGAGGACCAAGTCCAATTAAGAATGGGGCAGGGCCTAGTGAAGTTACCAAACTATGGTGTGTGATTTTTCAAGCAAATGGACTGCACATGACAAAATTCTTCCCTAGGATTGGTAAATATATTCCAAAGCTACAACAATATTACTGTACATTTTTTCGATCTGTGGGACACGATGAGAAGAAATGTCGCGGCTTTTATTTGATGATTAAGCAGGCTGCTTCATATAGATTACAGGTCGAGGGTAGGGGACCTGATTCACCTACATCATCGTCTAGGCATGGTGGATTTACAAGTAGAGGATGAGGAAGAGGAGGAGCTAGTCATGGAAGGGGACAAGTCATTTGTAACTATGGAGAGGTTGGTAATTATGCGCGTAGCTGCCAAAACCCAACATAGAAATATTGCAGGTATCGTATACATTTTGATCATGTTCTTGAAGATTTCCTTGTATTGTATACAAAAATTTACGAAAGGAAACCATAGACACCTACGTAGAAGTTTCAAATGATGAGAGTGGAACTGCACACTGAATACCCTAGCATAAATATCGTGACCAGGAGTGGTGTAGAAACTGGAGAATATAAAGGAGATGGTAAGAGACTTGTCACCGATGTTTGGGTCTAGAGATCTCGTGAGAAAAAGGAGGGTTTAATCTACAAATGGAGAAGAAAACCTTTTCCACAACAAAGAAGGACTTCACGGATCCTGGCACAACTAAAGTACCAAGAAATCCTACCATGGATATCATCGAAGGGGTTGAGCCTACAGGGATGAAACCATTTTTGAAGTCTTGTATCAAGCTTCTATGCAATAAGAAGGAAATTGAGAATATCCAAGTTTTGATTAATAGTTGCGCCAAGAAATAGCAACCTTAGATGGAGAAAAAGGATGTCAATATGGTTTACAAGAACAAGAGAAGAATTGGTCGAAAGATGCGCCTGACTGCTCAGATAGGTGACTTTGAAATGGACTATGTCATTTTGGATCTTGGGTCTAACGCAAATGTATTATGAAATTATACTTGGAAGAAAATGGGAGAACCTAAACTGGAATGGTCTGAAATCCAGTTACGCATGGAAAATCAGAAAAATATTATCCCAATCAGTAGACTTTCTGGGGTCATAGTTGATATTGAAAGAGTTAAGGCACTGGCTGACTTTGAAGTTATTCAAATTGTTGATGATTCATATCCATACCCTGCGTTGTTGGGTTTGGATTGAGCTATTGACATGGATTTTATCATCAACCTCAAGCACAAAATTATGGTGTTTGAAAACAATGGAACCAAGGTCGTGGTCCCACTAGACCCTACAGAAAGAGAAAGATACATAGAACCAGTGCGTAGAGAAGAGGACATTGATCATATCTACAAGATAATTGTGAGAGATGAATATTGGATCAATCCTGCAGTAGATGGTAGGCTTAGCTGGGATAGGGATAGTTCATGCCACTCACAATCAGATGAGGAATTGCAGAATTGGCAGAACCGTGTGCATGAAGTCTCTACATTGCGCTAGAACTGAGTCACCAAATATCTACAATGCATATCCTCTGAGGTTCAGGATTTACCTTATTACGATGGTGTAGGCAGTGTCAATTGTTTTTTAGAAGAATTCAGAAAGGTTGTTCCAGAGACAAAACGGTTCCATGTGCTTGACTTATCTCTGCACTCAACCCTATAATGTTGGTGGGAAACTCACAAGGACAAATTTTAGAATTAGGAAGAATGTACCCACATGATGCACCTATGATTCAAACAACCCAATACCTAATTACAAGGAACGTATGCTGGAAAAGAAGATCCGCGCATGAATTTAACAAGGTGGAATGCAGATTGGGGAGAAGAGCCACAGCCAGGATGGGTACATACAATCATTCATACTTTAAGTTATATACCTATGAACTGGTATCTAGAGGTTGAGCTGCGACGTGGCACGACAGAATGGGTTGCGCTAAGGGAAAGATTTGTTTTAACTTTCAATTTTGAGAGCAGATTCCCATGCATCAATGTTGCCTTACACACGATTCAAGATGTGGTCTTTGACATGCCAGAGAAACCAGAATACTGAGCCTTACCAACATGGGATGTGCAGATGAAGGATATAGTTGAATGAGAATGTGACTATTGAATATAATGAGGAGGACCCAAGAAACATCAATATCCCTTAGTGTGAAGTTCAACGCGCAGTTGTTGGGCTTGTGGTTGAATTGGCATATGTGACTGGACCCTTGAAGATTAGGCATGGCAACATTGGAACATAAGAGCAACCTAATATTTCCAAAATAGGGGATTATTGGGATGAATATACAGTGGCTAAGGTCGCGAAGCTACTCGCTGAATATCAGGACTTATTTCCCAAAAAGTTTTCAAAGTTAAAAGGGATTTTCAAGGATCTTGGTGTGATGAAGATCACTCTGAAACCATATGCCATGCCTGTCAAGCAGCGCCCTTATAGGTTGAATCCTAAGTATAAGAAGAAGGTTAAGGAGGAGCTGGAGAAAATGGTTATTGCAGGGATCATTTAACTAGTAGAAGAATTAGATTGGGTAAGCCCCATGGTGGTACAAGAAAATAATACCAAAGGAGAAATCGGGATTTGTGTGGATCTACGCAATTTTAATGATGCATGTGTGCATAACCCTTTTCCAACTCCATTTTTGATGAAGTATTAGAAAGTGTGGGTGGGAAGGAGGCCTACTCATTCACTAATGTATTTTCTGGATACCACCAGATAAGAATCAGACTAAAGATAGAAGTAAGACAACCTTTGTGACAGAATGGCGATCATTCCAATACATTGTAATTCCATTCGGTCTGAAGAATGTGTCAGCGATATTCTCGCACATGTTGGTAGCTAATTTTAAGAAGTACATACATAAGTTCTTAGAAGTATATTTTGATGACTGGATTGTATTTGGCTTATTGAAGAAGCATGTTTCAAGTATGTGCTTGATGTTGGACACTTGTTGAAAGCATCAGATCTCGATGAATCTGAAGAACTGCATATTTTGTGTCCCTTTCGATATTTTCGTGGGTCATATATTTTGTCAACAGGGATTGATGGTCGATCCCACTAATATTTCTATTATTGTTAACCTGGAGACTCCAAAAAATGTGAAGCATTTTTAGGCTCAATTTTGGGGCATACAGTATATTACAGAAAAATTATTCAAGGCTATATGCTGATTAATGTGCAGATGGAGAAGATGTTGAATAAGGACACCTCTTTTTGCTGGGATGAGGATTTCCATAAGAGTTTAGAGCTGCTTAAGGATGAAATTGTGACTGTGCCTATATTGAAATTTCCAGACTAGACAAAGGAATTCCATGTGCACGTGGATGCTTCGTGTATCACGTTAGGAGATGTACTCGCACAGCCAGGAGCCGAAGATATTAATCACACAATTTCATTTGGGAGCAGTAAATTTTCAAGTGTTGAGTATAAATACTCTACAATAGAGAGAGAAGGGTTAGATATGGTCTATGCGTTACAGAAGTTTCGTCACTATTTGTTGGGAGGTCATTTTAAGATGTTCACTGATCACTCTTCTTTGATGTACTTGGTCAACAAGCCTGTGTTGGGGGGTAATATTTGTAGATGGCTCTTACTATTTCAGGGGTATGATTTTGAGGTTATTGTAAAGCCAGGAAGATTGAATGTAGGTATAGTCCTTTTATCACGCATTGAAAGTGGAGATGAGCCAACTAGTTTGGAGGACGGATTACCAAACACAACTATTTGTCCTTAGAGTAGTTGATGACCACTTCGCAAATATTATCCACTTTCTGACCACTGTAAGTGCGTTGACGGAGTATACATTTAAGCAGAAGAAAGAATTGGTCTTGAGCGCAACAGACTTTACTTTCATTGTTGGAAAGTTGTATAATATGGGAGTTGATGAGGTATTTAGGCGTTATGTGCCAGAGTTTAAAAGGAAAAGCATCCTAGTAGAAGCACATGCAAGGGTTGTGGGAGGTCACTATGTAGGTAAAAAAACTGCGCAAAAAATTTTGAGGGCTGGTTTGTGGTGACCTACGATGCATAGTGATGCAAAATAGGATTCTCATGCTTGTGATGTGTGTTAGAGAATGGGGAAACCCCCGTGCAAAGATGAAATTCCACTACAACCACAAGTGACTTTGCGGGCTTTTGATAAATGGTCCATTGAATTTGTAGGACTGATTAACCCTTCTAGGAACAAGACTAGTGCGTGCTATATCATTACTGCGATGGATTATTTTACCAGATGGGCAGAAGCTAAGCATGTGAAGGATTGTAATGCAAACACAGTTTCACACTTCATTTTTCAGAATATCTTAACAAGGTTTGGGTGTCCTAAGATATTGATGAGTGAAAAGGGTACACATTTTTTGAATGAGACAATTCATGCCTTGACAATGGATTTTAAGATGCATCATCAGAAGAGTACATTGTATAATCCACAGGGTAATTGGTATGGTAGAAGCCTTTAATAAAATTTTGGAGAATGCACTCACAAATGTCTGCAATTCTAATTGAAACGATTGAGATGTGCGCATACCTGCGGTTCTATGGCCATACAGAACTACATGAAATAAAATGACAGGACATACCCCTTTCAGGTTGGTGTATGGATAAGAAGTTGTTATGCCAATGGAGTATATTGTCCATAGTTTGTTCATTGCAATGGTAACTAACATCGTTGATCAAGATATAATGGAAGAGCGACTGTCACATCTAGTTGCAATGGAGGAGGACAGATTCATTGTTGGGTTCCACCAGCAGGTGAAAAATGTGCATGAAAAGGCTTGGCATGACAGGCACATTAGACAAAATATTTTCAAGGAGGATGATTTGGTTTTTCCATATGAAAACAAGTTTGCACCACCCAAGAAAGTTCAAAATGCATTGGCTTGGACCTTATATTGTCAAGGATATCACGGAAGGAGGTGATTTGCATCTGGTTACCTTAACTGGCGAAGTCCTTCCTGGATACATGAATGGAAGTTAGTTGAAACCATATTGGGATGATCCCATCCCTACACGCGCCAAATGACTATATGGGCAGAGAAGTGTCTTAGTGCCCCAAACAGTTGTGAGAGGGTGCATGACCATAAATAATTTTGTCAATCATTGGAGAAGTATGCCTGAGCGACAAAGATTGAGAAAGCGAAGATATATGCGCCAAGAGGTTGCAACTGTCGGAGATGGGCCAAAAACTAGTCGTTGGAATAATTAATCTAGATAAGACAACTTTATTTCCATTTGTAGGAGAAGCTAACCTGCATTTATGAAGGATATTATGCTAGGTTGGGAGTCGTTTTAGCATTTATAAGGCTGCATCAATAGACATCAGGTCGTTTAGGTCACACCATCACTATAAATATGGAAGGAAGGGTCACATTAGTTTCCTTTGCTTTCCAAGAGATATGTGTCTATTTCTCTCATTGTGTTTTCTTAATTTTATGTCTGAGCACTCGGAAACCCTTTTCAAGATGTTGCGCCAACAAGGGTTAGGACATTTAATCCCTGCAAGTATGACTGCTACAGAGCCTACCCCCTCTACAATGACCATTGAAGAAACACCTGCACCAAAACTTGAACCTCAGAAGATGAAGAAAGGGCAGACCTCAGAGATTCGGAAGTCTTTGCACAAGAATACTTTGAAGCCTAAGTTAACACCAGATGAACGACATAAGAGACCAAAGGTTGAAGAATCTGAAGTAATCATTGAGGAATATATTGTCGAGGAAATTGATCCAATTTCGTGGCTTCCCAAGTATATGGTTACACATAAGCCATCTGTGGAAGTCACGAGGGATCTGGATAAGGTCAAATCCCATATCAACACGTCATTTCTCCCAGAGAATGTGTCATTTGAAGGGGACTTTTTTGCAATGGCGCCTTTAATCAAGTTGGAATATTGGGACCTGGCTAACCATGCGAAGTTCCCCAAACTTGTGCCATCAGAGCATTTGGAACAGGTTATATGGAGGAGTTATCAAGGTCAAACCAAAGACATGGGAATTAGGGTTGCAACAGTCTGAGCTGTTGAACCTTCTGAACATTTCACACTTTGGGCGCAACACCATAAATGTTATTTTTTTGCACCAACTACTCGCCCAGGTGCATGATAATTGTATGTGGCTTGGAGAGCCCATCCTGATCGATGACATGCTAATTCATCAGATCACCATGTTTCCATACCAAGGGGAGGATTTAGGGGTGGCCTTCGAAGGGAAGGGATTGGAGAAAAATGTCTTTGATGAGGTGAAGAAGACTTATGGGGTAAATAGGAACACTAGAGGCTTTGTCATTGTAGATATCAATTCACTGACAATTAAATTTTCCACCTTGATCCTTGCCTGCAAAATGATCAGAAAGTGCGACGCAATGGAGGTGCTTGTGTATGTGATTAAGCTAGTTTTGTAGTGCGTGAAAGGGGTGCAGTATAATCGGGAAAAGTACCTTTGCAAGGATTTTTTGGAAAAAATTTGCAAGGCGCAAGAAGATGGCAAGAATTTTTATTATGCTTGGTTGTTGTTGTTGGCCTCGCTTATCAGTTGGATGTCACCGTTGCAGTCACAATTACCATACATTGAACCCGATATTTGTGAAGCTTCCAAGTATGCGTCATTATGGAACTTGAAGCTACCATCAAGGATAACAAAAAACAAAATATTGTGGGTTTATTTTGACACCGAAATATTTCAAGCAGTGCAGTCCAAGACACGACTATCACCTACGTTGTATGAGAAATACAAGAAAATTGTGGACTTCAAGGTCACCTTTCACAATGTGCACATTTGCAAAAAAAGGGACATGGCAGGTGTCTAGTATGAGCTGACATTCATGGTTACGGAGGATGATCTTACGTGCACTATGACCAAGTGGCCCCCCTTATGGCTCGAAGCAAGTACATCTAGTGGTGTGTCTTCATCAGTACCGCATAAGACCCATACGAAGCTGTGCACATTGAAAGATCATCCAAAGGATGCATAGAAGGACCCAAAACCCACCATTATGGCAGAGATAGTTGACCTATGCACTGATGATGAGTTGGAAGATAAGGATGGAGATAGTGTTGATGCACCGATGGATAGGCAGTGAGGAACCAAAAGAGGGCCTCAGACCGCCCTAAGGTCTCGCATAAAAAGGAAAGCCTATAAGAAGACCGAGACTGATCCATTAAGGCTCAAAGAGGAGGATTTTGACAAAATTGGCAACACAATCCAGGTGGTCCCCAAAGATGTATGGAACAAGGTCGAAGCACAGTATAAATCAGTCCTTGATAACGAGCAGCAAGGGCTCCAACAGCTCAGAATGCAAGCGAGTGCCATACAACTGAGAGTAGGTCAAGCGAGTGCGAGACAAGTGATAAAGTTGGACATTCAGCACCCATCTAGGTCTGAAAGCTTCATATTTCAAGTTTTAGGTGCAACACTTAATATTTCCAATTCTGAGCTATGCGCAGTCATTCCCGAAATCTATGAGGTTGGCATTGATTTGGTTGTCTTCCCTAGCGGAAAGTTGCATTTTATGCATATGATGATCACAAATGAGCTGCAATACAGAGAGTACAAGGCTTTCCAAGACACCAAGGCAACTCAGCAGTAAGCCGCCACAATGTTTAAGGGTCGGCAGCTCGCAAAGGATGCGCGTCATGTCGCTGAAAGCCAATGCGCCCAGTTGGAAACTCTCCTCGATCAGTTGTGCTCGGGCTTTCCCAAAATCACTGCACCAACTACTATAGTGCCCATTATCAAATTGGAAAATCTATTAGTTGTGCTAAAAGCCTCATGATCAAAAGTCGCAACAATCCAAGCAGAACTCAAGCAGAAGATCGCCAATTTGCAGATGAAGTTGCAGCTCGAGACACCTTCGGAAGTTCACGCAAAGCATGCCAATGTAGTTCAGGAGTCAACTGTTAGCATCAATATTTTTGTGGATTCTTGCAGCCAAATTCTAGAGGAGGACAAGGGAATTTGGACCTCCTTCCAAGATGACCCTGTCGCACAGCAGCTAAGGATGGATCTGTGGGCCAAGGAACAACAATTTAATGAGATATGGGTCGATGCGCCAAACCTGGTGCCATCCCAACGATTGGCTTGCTTGTAGGAAAGTAAAGCCATTCAGGAAGAGATCGACACACTGTGGCGACAAGAGCAGTTTTTGGAAAACATAATTTAGCCTTGGGATGAGGAGGCCTTGCAGTTATCCTAGAACATCAATGGTGCCCTCAGAAGCTTGTAGCAGACCCAGAGAAGTATCAGCCTGGCAGCCGAGGGGCCAACTACATATAAATTGGTTGAAGAAGTGCATAACACTATAGTGTAGAGTACAGAATTCATTCAGCCACTTAAAACTTCCATTTAGGTGTTGAAGGACAAGATGTAGGAACTGGGACCAAAGTGACTTGGGACGAGTCACTAGATTTTGTTGGGGGCCTATTGGGATGGGGTCCCCTAAGGTCAAATTTTGGTATAACTTTGGTTATGTTTTGTTGAAACATGTTGCGCACAAAATTCAAGGTGCTTTGGGCAGGTCAAAGCCCCTTTATAATTGTAATGGGTAAAAAGAGAAACCATGGTATGTGCACGTCAAATTCATATAAATATGTAATAAGTTGAGTAGAGTAAATATAGTTAAGTTTTAGTCATGTTATGTTTATGTTAATGTTTTGATCTAGTTTGTATTTGGTTTGGGTAGAAAGGCTCCTGTTGGTTGTGTGCGTGGAGACCAAGTCCTGAAATATGTGCAAGGAATCTACTGTTATGTGCGCAGACAGAAGGAATTGTATTGGGTTGAAGACTTATCAATAAAGAAGAATTTTTGGCGAACTCTATTTCAATTTTTGTGTTTATGCATGAATATGTTAACTATATATTGATTTGTTTATGTGGAATGCACATTTATCTGAGTTAATTATCTATGAAAATATCTCTGTGTTCGTGTGAGGATTACTTTTGCATTAAATATTTTACTAGAAAACTATCTATGTGATCATGTGAGTATTATTTATGCTCTAATATGCTAGATCTGACTAAAGTATAATAATATGTTGGTGCATATCTGTTAAGGGTTTCATCTGCACTTAAATATGGTTTCTGTGAAGTTTCCGCAATCTGATAAGCCTTAGATCGATAAGTAAGGTTAAAGCACTCATCAAACGCTCCCTTAGGGTGCGAAAAACTGGTTCTAGCACCACCCCATACTGATTCTAGTGAGACTTTGGTCTACGCAAGCATATTACTACCGAAAGGGCCAGTCGTTGGAGGTTATTTTTAGTTGTGCAAAACTCTATGACCCTAGGTCAAGACCCCTCAAGCCAACACCTGCCATTGATGAATTCTTGGATAAATTACATGGAGAAATTTACTTCACCAATCTAGACCTTCGTTCAAGATATCATAAAATTAGAATGAAGACCAAGACATTCTGACAACATTCAAAACTCATGAAGGTCATTATGATTTTTGGTCATGCCTTTTATCCTTACTAATGCACCTACCGCAATTTAATATTTGATAAATTCCATTTTCAAACACTTCCTTAGAAAATTTGTGTTAGTATTTTTTAATGATATACTAATCTATAACAACTCTGAGAAGGATCATGTTCAACACATTGATAGGGAGCTCAAACTATTGGAGGAGAAACAAATATATGCAAAAACCTCCAAAAGTTTCTTTAGAGTACAAGAGGTGGAATATTTCGGTCATATTGTATCTCATGAGGGTGTTAAGGTAGAACCTAACAAAATTAAATCCATTAAGGAATGGAAAATCCCAACAACCCTAAAGCATCTTTGAGGATTCCTCGAGTTGACAAAGTATTATCATGAGTTTTTTAATACTTATGGGAGAATTGTAGTGCCTTTAACAACATCATTGAAGAAAGATGCACTTTATTGGACTCCAAAAGCAACTAAGGCCTTTGAACATCTTAAAGAGACAATGTGCTAAGCATCAGTCTTAGCTACGCCAAACTTCAAAAAAAACCTTTATTGTGGAATGTGATGCCTCATGAAATGGAATTGGTGTTGTTCTAATGCAAGAAGGAAGACCCATTCATTAGAGGAAATTTCAGCCTGAAATTTGCCTCCTAAAGAAAAATAATAAAATAAGAGCTATGAATTTTGGAGGGAAAAGAAGAAAACTATTTTTTTTAATTTTATTTTGGCTTATCTCCTTATAGGTTTACTAAAATTTCAAGTGTTGACACATGTGGAATTAAATTTCACATCCAACAAGTACCCATTATGCATACTTTTGAGAAGACCCACAATTATAAAAATCACAAATACATTTAAAAAATGTGTTTAACACTCTTTTTTAATGTATCTTAAATTTTTATCATTGTGAATATTATCAAGAGTATGCATAATGGATACTCGTTGGATGTGGAATTTAATTTTGAATCCAATGAGTGTCTACACTTGAAATTTGAGTAAACCTATCAGGAGATAAGCCAAAAATACAATTAAAAAAAAAGTAGTTTTTCAGCTTTTCCCTCCAAAATATTTACATGTACCTCTTTTTAAATTTAAAAGATTTTTATTGGTCTACATATTATAACATGGAAAATACGTGAAAATTTTGTGGGCACTTTTAGGCTGAAATTTCGTCTAATGGATTTTGAAAGTTGTCCAATCAAGGAAAGATATTTACACAAACCTATTTATGAGTAGGAAATGTTGGAAATACTACATGCACTAAATAAATGGTGACCTTACCTAATGGGAAGACACTTCGAGGTAAAAAAAATATCATGATAGTCTTAAATATTTTTTGGAACAAATATTATCTTCAGAAGAACAACAAAAATGGGTCACAAATATGTTGGGTTATGACATTGAAATCATTTACAAAAAAGGGAAACAAAATGTTGTTACAGATGCACTCTCAAGAAGGGACGAGGATGCAGAATCATTGCTCTGTGTCATTTCTATTATCCAACCTAATTGGATAACTGAAACAAGGGATGAATGGAAGAATGATGAAGAGGTCTAGACACTCATTCAAAAGTTACAACAAGATCCCAGTATATCTAATACATTTATCTAGAAAAATGATTCATTATGGTACAAATATCACTTGTATCTCTCTAACATTCCCAACTCAAATAAAATATTCTTTTGGAATTACACACCTCCCCCTTAGGAGGGCACTTGGGATTTTTAAAAACTTACCTTAGGATCAAGAAGGATTTTTTTTTGGGATGAACTTAAATCTAATATTCAGAATTTTGTGGCAGAATGTTTGGTTTTCCAACAAAATAAATTTGAGACCATTAATACCATGGATTTGTTACAACCTTTATCCATCCAAGTTAGTGTTGGGAGGAGATCTCAATGGGTTTTATCACAGGTTTACCCAAGTCTGAAGAAAAGAGTGTCATCATGGTGGTAGTTGATAGATTTACCAAGTATGTACACTTTTGTGCATTATCTCACCATTTTAAAGCCAGCACAGTTGTTACCGCATTTATGGAAAAAATTCAAAAGCTACATGGAAACCCAAATATTATTGTAAGTGACAGAGATCCCATTTTCACTAGAAATTTTTGGATGAAATTATTTTCTCGTCTTGCAACTGAGATAGTGAACAAATGTTTGAAAGGATATCATCGTTTCTCTGTATCTTATTAAAAAAAAATGGGTCAAGTGGTTATCTCTAGTTTAATGGTGGTATAACACTTCCTTCCATAATGCAGCATAAATGACCCCATTTACGTCACTTTATGGATATCATCCACTATCCAGCACATCATCTTTAAGATAAAATTATAAGGTTCAAGAAGTGGAAGATCACATCAAGAATAAAAAAAAAATTATCCAAACCTTAAAGGATAACCTCACTCTGGTGTAAAATCAAATGAAACAACAGGAAAATCATCATCATAGTGAAAGAGGTTTTGATGTAGGTGATTGGGAATTTTTAAGGCTACAACCACACAAACAAATGTCCCTCAAGCAAGCTAAGAAGGATAATAAATTTTCACCCAAGTATTATGGTCCTTAAAAAGTGTTGCAAAATATTGGTACTATGTCATACAAATTGGAGCTTCCTGCATCTTCCCGAGTACAACCAGTTTTCCATGTTTCATGCTTAAATAAGGTTATCAGTAACAAGCTCCCATTTAAAACAGTATTTCTAGAACTTGATGAAGAAGGAAAAATCATATTGGAGAGTGAAGCAGTCACAGAAACAAGAACTTGAGAACAATGAAATTGATCAATTTAAGAGTTCCCATTAAGTGGAAGAACTTACCAATTGAAGATTCCACATGGGAAGATGATAATTTTATATGGAAGCATCAAGAACTACTCAAGCATTGAGGATAATATTTTTTTGAAGGAGAGGGGCATGTTAGGTCCCTATAATACTGGTGTAGCCCCCATATTGTTATTTCTATGCCCATGTAGCTCCCATATTGTTATTGTTGTGCCCGATTTAATCCAACTATTTTTATTGTTGTGTCCTTACATTATTATTGTTATGTGGGCTCTAATAATATCATGACCCATTATACTCATATATATATAACAAGGAGGTATTTTCATTTGAATCATCTAATAATTTTTCATTTATATGATGTAATTTGGAGGTTTCCCTCTCAAATATGTTATTTCTCAAGTCGTTGATCTATCTTTTCTTATATTTGGTGAGCTGGTTGCATAACATCATATTTCTCGGAACCTAAGGTAGACGGATCAAGGGATATACTTAAAAGAGTATATCCCTTGATTCATCTGCCTTAGGTACTAAGATACCTGAGAGGGTTTTATTATTTGTTTAACCGAGCATAAATCCCTATAGAAGAATCGGTGACTCTGCTGGGGATTGTTCTAATTCTTGGTTTTGATTCTACCTCCTAGATCTTGAACCTTTACCTCCATTTGGTCTTGTCACCTTTGAATTCATGTCATATGTGTGTCTATATGATAGAATTACTAGTCTTAGTCTTTGTTGTGGCCTTGATCTTTCTTTCTGCAAGAATAGCTAAAGTAACACACCCTAATGGTGCCTTCTAGTGCATGATCATAATGCAAGATATTTTTTTTACAAAGTGTTACCCTAGATATTAATGCATTGTACAAACTAGAAACCCAAATTAGTGTCATGAAAACCCTATTTTCCACGTTGCTTGTGGATTTCATTATTTTGGCTTTTTCTTGTTTACTGGTTTTGAGGTCCATTTTTGTTGAACTATGATATTTTTAGCGATTTACATGTAATTTTGTTTAAAAAGAGTAGCTTAATTGAATTACTTTAAAAGAAAAGAAACAAAATTTATTATTTTTTTGTTTTTATTAATTTAATGATAAGTTACTTATTTTGAGTTGTGAATGTTTGCATGTGCTGAGATATATTAGAATTTGCATTAGGGTTATTTGTTTTAGAAAATACGTTAGCATTCTCTCCCTATAGAAACGCTTTTTCATCAAAATTTTATTGAAGAGCATTATTTTTGCATGGTTTGAGTCAGGTATCACGAACTTCATATGCCATTACCCTTCCGAAGACACTAATGGAGTTCCTTTAAAAGCAACTTAATAAAATCAATTAGTAACTCTTTGTTTTAGAAAAACATGCATTATTTTTTGGTAGGCTCTTGGGTTAGGTTGTGTAATTGAACTCCCCAAGGATATAAAACTAAACTAGTGTCATTAAATAGATAAAATTATGTTTCACTCACATCATCTAGACTGCTATGCTAACACAGGAGTTAAACATGAGACAACATCATACTTTGAAAGAAGGTGGTTTTCTTTCGATTTCATTTCGATGGGTATCATTCCCACACAGCATATTGTCTATGATTGTGTCCCCCCCCAGTGGTGTCTTTTATTTTAGGTGAACTTAGTGGCCATATTCCTAGGGACTTATGTAAGGTGACTATGGTGGGATGCCCTAGAACCTAGACAGATGAACCTACTTCGTCTTTGGTTTTTTGGGAGGGTTCTGAGTCTTCATGAGAGTACTTGGCCCCTTCTTACTGGGGTTCGAGTGAAGCTTAGGAGTAATCGTAACTATCTCATTTTTGCTAAATCTCTCTTATAGTCCTTTGATATTTGGTTTCATCTCTAACTATTTGTGACGATCAGATAAATTTTTATTTCTTACTAATATTATAAAGTTTTTTGTTTTTTTAAGAGTGTGTTGTTTTGGTAACTGAGATGATATAAGAACATCATTTAACGTTTTTTTTTGTAAAAATCTATATCATTCACCATGGCTTCCACTGAATCTCGTCATCAGCATTGATGACTGCAGGGTCTTCCTCCACTTTATGTGGAATAATTTTCTAGTGAATCGGATTCTCCTTTTATTCAGGGGAGTCGGTCTCCAGTTTCTAATTTTGAATCATTACACACTTACCCAGAGTCAACTCTATCGAAAGTCCATTTTAATAAAGGTCTAGTACCTCCATTTAAACCTCCTCTGGAAGATCCTCTTAAGCCTATTTTGATCTAGGTAGCACCTTTCCCTACATTGTCTTTGTTTGTTTCCACTGCAAATATCCCAATTTCTACTAGTGAGCCATGGTACTCTCCAAAGGAGGTTTCTCTCTTTATGCCTCTCCAAACACCCAAATAGGTTGTAATAAGTTCCCTTACTTGAGATATAGCGAGTGAATGATTGATTGATTGATGGGGGTATAACCCATCACTTTATATGGATTTGAGATTTGAGGCCCCAACCTTGGTTGTAGATAGTGGTCTTGCATCTATAGGGTCTAGACTTGTGCTTGAACACCTTATTTTTTGAAAACGTTATCACAAATATTCATCAATTGATTTTTCATCATCATATAGATCAGTCCTTTTATATACATGTATATAATAAATATTCCTAAAACATGGTTGTTCTTTGTGTGCCTTGGACCATTAAATTGCACAAATCATTGTGAGATGTGCTTGAGTGTGGGTTGAGTAATTTCATTGTGGGGGAACTAATTATATATAATTGTAGAATTAATTTGGGGTCATAATAGAGGCATCATGTCACTCAAATGTCACTATACTGTGGATATAAATATAAAGGGCTATAAAAATTGTTAATGAAAATATGGATACCTACAATATCTAGTGAAAGTAGGGGGTTTTTAAATTGGGAAGGTGCATTGGTTCGTATTGGTAGGGAGTTAAATAAAGTGAATTCTAGAGGTATTTTCCAATATGTAGTTAAATTAAGGGTTAATTTTTAGTATGCCATGAATGCAGATTGTATGTCAGAGGTTCATTGAGTGAAGCCCCAGTGGATCCAACACTTAGCAAATTTGGAGTCTTTCCCTGTCCTCACATCTTGCACAACTCACGAGCATACTTGATCTTCCAGGCAAGTGATGAGTTATTTTCACTCTCCTAAGTATTAGTTATGAAATCCTTATCTCTCAGACTGGTGCACTCTACTTAGCTTAAGGACAATCTCCTCCACCAGCACATTGAGCAACCTTGGAGCCTAGGTCATATATCTGGTTGCTTAGCCTTTCCAATTATGTAATTAATGATCTCTCTTGCCATGGATTGCATGTTGCACAGTTGTAGCGGGAATTGGAGCCTCCTTATGTCACTAACTTTCCCAACTGCGTAGTATCACAAGCCTCCTCTTAAGCCATCATCCATTGTGTAGTTACAGTGTGAAACATGGAAAAAATGGTGTACTCGGGAAGATGTAGGCAACTCCAATTTGTATTCCATAGTACAAATATTTTTCAATACCTTGTAAGTACCATAGTACTGGGTGATAATTTATTATACTTCCTAGCTTTCTTGAGGGACATTTGTTTTTATGGTTGTAGTTGTAAAAATACCTAGTTGCCTTCATCAAAACTTATTTCACTACGATGTTGGCCAGCATGTTGTTTCATTCAATTATGTGCCAGAGTGAGGCTATCCTTTAAGAGTTGGAGAACTTGTTGTTTATGATTGATGTGATCTTCCACTACTTTAACCTTAGAATTTTCTCTTAAATATGATGTGATGGGTGGTGGATGATATCCATAAAGTGCCATAAATGGGGTGATTTTTTCTATAGTATGAAAGGAAGTGTTAAACCACCATTCAACCAGAGGTAACCACTTGACCCAATATTAGATACAAAGAAATAAATATATCCTTCCAAACATTTGTTCACTATCTTATTTTTCCCATCAGATTGAGGATGATAATATGAGCTATGAGCTAATTGAGTACCAAGACAAGAAAACAAATTCATCCAAAAATTTCCAATAAAAATGGGATCTCTATCACTTAAAATAATATTTGGGTTTCTGTTTAGCTTTTGAATTGTTTCCATAAATGCAGTAGCAATTGTACTAGCTTTAAAAGGATGAGATAATGCACAAAAGTGTGCATACTTGGTAAGTATATCAACTACCACCATGATGACACTTTTTCCCTCATAATTGGGTAAACATGTGATAAAATACATTGAGACCTCCTCCCAACACTAACTTGGAATGGCTAAAGGATGTAATAGACCTAGGGACTTAATTTTCTCAACATTATTTTGTTGGAAAACCAACATTCCACCACAAACTTCTGAATATAAAATTTAAGGTCATCCCAAAAAAATTCCTTCTTTATCCTGTGGTAAGTTTTTAAAAATCCTAACTTCCCTCCTTAGGGGGAGGTGTGAAATTCCAAAAGAATATTTTGTTTTAGTTGGGAATTCTTACAGAGATATAAGTGATGTGTGTACCATAATGAATCATTTTTTTAGATAAATGTATCATATGTACTAGGATCTTACTGCAACTTTTGAATGATTATACAACCTCTTCATCATTCTTCCATCCATCCCTTACTTTAGTTATCCAATTAGATTGGATAATAAAAATGGTATAGAGAAATGCTTCAATGTTGACTTGGAATGGCTAAAGGATGTAACAGACTTAGGCCTTAATCTTCTCAACTTTATTTTGTTGGAAAACCAAAAATTCCACCACAAACTTCTAAATATCAAATTTAAGGTCATCCCAAAAAATTTCCTTCTTGAACTTGTGGTAAGTCAACATTTTTTTCTTGATCGCCTCTTTTGATTGTGTTTACATGGAACTCTATACTTTGGTTGATGAATTATCAAAAAATGGACTCTAAAGTTTAGGCCTTCAGGCTAGATTATTCTACTTGAGTTTAGAAATGGTTTTCTTGTCAATATTCTTTCTAAGTCAACATTTTTTCTTGGATTAGTTTATATGTATTATATGTAATAGTTTAGTCAATAAAAATTCTTGGATTAGTTTATATGTATTATGTCTATTATATGCACTATGTAGAGCCATCTCCTATACACCCCCAAACCACAGGCCATCCGCGTGTGGGGCTATCTGATGATACATGGTCGATCTCGTGATAGATCATGTGGCCCACCAAGAGTGCATCTTCCACTCATATATCCTACCTCTGACAAGAGTCAGAATGTCAGATCCAGTGTTTCTATCTCTGCTAATGATCATGCTACTGATAGTGTTCCTTCTTCACATGTTGCAAGTACATCGCCTACATTTTTAAATCCTCGTGAAAATTTATGTGGTTGTCTTGAAATTGTCTTTAATTTTCAAATCGTCTTCAATTCATGTGTTTGAATTTAATGTATGTTATCCTACTTGGTTTGTGATATATGTTATCAAGTTATGGTTATGATTTGCAAACCCTCAACAGGGCAAAGTTGAGGATCGTCCTGCAGCGTTGAGCCCTCTATCAAATGACGCTACAACCACTATTACACTGGAATATGTTAGGGCGCGATGTACATGTATCACACGAGAGTTGGGTAAAATCCCTACTAGGTCACCTACTAAGCATAGTTTGACTTTGATGTTGGACAACATTGAGAGGTTTATCAATGCATACTTGAGGGCGAGCCCATAGAGCCACCTCCTACATTCCATATACATGATGAGGAGGCTAGAGTTTATAGGCTTGCACACTTGGGAGGCAGTGAAAACCTCCACCAAGGACATTGATGTTCGTGGAGCATTGTTTAACACCCCTCTAGATTGTCATGCTAGACATGTTGTTATTATTCCACTCAAATTCTTTAGCTATTTTGATGTGACCCCCTATGTTTATGATCGATTCATTGAAGGTTGGGGCTAATTCTCCCACCATGACCAGGTGCCCGTTTACTCCGCAAAGCATATATATGTGAAGTTTGACCTACATATGAGGTTGTATTACACTTATACCAAATCTAGGTATTATGCATTCGGCTTGGGATGTAACTATGTTCGTGTTGATGCTCGTAGGGACCTTGAGCATGTACGGCCACCTCCCAAATTTTTGCCACTACCATCTCATAGCATGTTTTTCCAACAGAGCTAGAAGTCGTCGCAGCTCGGCATTGAGACCAAGTATACCATTGCATATACCATTAAGATGGCATTGACCAATGCACATGTCAGATTGTGTGGAGAGATGAGAAAACCACCAACTTTTCCTCCTGACCCGCTATTCCATTATATGATGATGCATACCTCGAGAGTCTACCCATCAAACATTCTTTTCCATATTCACAAATGTGTTGTGATGACATCTGTGACATTTGGAGGTTGTAAGGCCTGTGCAACTCGGGCCAAGTACATATATATGAAACTTTTGACTCTTATCGTCAAAATATACATTATTTATATTAATTAATAATCTATTGAATTTATATTAATCAGTTCATGATAAAATGTAGGCACATCCTGGCTACATGGATGATCTCATAAGGTCATCCGAGGGGGAATTTGATCAGCCAAAACATCCTCTACCAGTGTATGTTTCCATGGATTCTCCTCCACCTCCACCTCCAACTCCACCTTGATGCAGACTAACTGCACAAATATCAAAGTACGCGCAAAACTATATAGTTTATGGGTCCATACAATTCTTTATTCACAGTGGATTTCACTTTTGTAAATTCACAAACATACATACGCGAAGCAACTGACAACGTTTTTTAACAGACACACATAAACCCAAAACAAACCATATACGCAAAACTTCTTACCGGGGGTCCCACAACACTCCTAACCAATCATTGTCGATCGCACTTCACCGCATTTACAATTTAACTTTAACACTAAAACTTATTCCCTGTGATTTGCAAAGTTGTGATGTGTCGACGCGTGTCCTCTCCACTTTTCATCGCAACCAACCTAGTTTACCTTGAAACGGCCATAACTTTAATTTCTACATCTTGTGATCTGCGGAATTGCTTTCTGTGCGCTGCAATCTCCACCGTTGACCCTTTGCTGGATTCGACAATCCAAGTTATATCTACACCAACTCACTTCGCATCACAATTGAATAGCTTAACTTGTGAAACTCTTAACTGTAAACAATATTCTTTGCGATGTGTGATGTCTTCCGACTATGATGCAATCTCTCATCGTTCATCGGTGTTGTATCTATGGTCCTTCTTATGCCTGCAAATCTAATTGTCCTTCCTAATGTGAGATTAATACATATGCGATTCAACATATCTTTAAAACAATGGTTTAAAACAGAAAGCCCGATCAATTACAAAACACTTGGAATTTAATAATAAATGGAATCACATAGCCAGGCCCTTGACTGGTTTTTACAATTAGTTCTTCTCTGTGCTTTCTCCTCTCTCACTCTTCTCGCACACCTATTTCACACCTTTTCCACACACTACTCTGCCCTCTTCACACCTACGCATATACATATATATCACTGAGGCGGTCCTTCTTGTCTCTAATTATATTTTTATTTGAACCACTCCTAACAAAAAAATTGCTACCCTATTTCTAAGCTCTTATCCTACTTGGCTTGATCTCCTCACGAGGAGAAACCAATTGCTATTTTATTCCTAATTAATTTAGAAAAACCAAACAGACTAACTTCTCTCACTTAAAACTAAATAAAATGTTAATGACCAATGTTTATCCACCTCATGTTAGCCACAACATGTGAACATACAACCACATTGTTAGCTAAGTCCAAATGCTCCTGCATTAGACTCCCGGGGAAGACAAGATTGATCCATCAATTCTTCAGGATCTGTACTAAAATTTTGTAACTCTATTTTTGTCATCCAACTGGCATCTTCCATAGGGTGTCCTTTCCATTTAACTAGATATTGATATTAGGTTTTTCATTTGGTCTTCTTTGTTGCTCTTTTCTCCAAAATGGCTTCCACTTCTTTCTTTGTTGTCTTTGGCATCTGTTCCTTCCAATTCAAAGTCCGGTCCTCCTCTTCTGTAGATTATTCTTGTAGTTCTTACTCTGTTCCTTTGTATAGGTACAAATATGGGTGAAAATGTGAAGTTGGGTTACAATTTTTGCCCTTTTTTGATAAAAAACTTCCATTTTTTGATTCTTAAATTTAACTAACTTCTATTATTTCAATTTTTATTTAGAATTTTCATTTTGAAATAAAAATAAAGATTTGTGAAGAAATTTTGTTAACTGTGTATTTTCAAGTTTTATAAATTTGATATGTCAACTTGGCGTTTCTTTGAGTGTGTGTTTCTTAACAATCAAAGGATTCATAAGAAGTCATGTTAATACGCAATGTTATATTCATTGAAAATTTGTGTTTTTGACAAAACAAAATGTGTTACAATAATCTAGACAGAGCCTACTTCAGTTTCGTCATATTTACAAAGCCAATGGATGCATATCATAATTACTAGAATTTTTTGAACTAGTCCAATATGAAAAAACTGAATATTTTGGATATGTTTCGCGACGCAAAAAATTTCTTAACATATAAGTTATAAACTAAAAATCTAAAAGCTACCCATTAGATACGACAAACAACTTAATGCCCATAATTTTTTCAATTTTTTTTACAATGTATTTTGGGAGATACAGAATTTTGATTTCACTGAATCACAATGACCCTCAGAAATTGTTTGCACCCATTTTATTAGAAAATTAATTAAAATTAGTAAATTTTTATGAAATTCCATAAAAATCATATTTCCTGAAAGTATATTCAATTCTGAAAATGCTTATCTTAGTTCTGACAGTTAATTCAGAATGTTTCATGGAGTTTAATCAGTCCAAAGTTTCAGAAACATCAAGCTATGTAATTGGTGATGCTTTAGTTCGGCCGAACTATTTTTTGCGCCGATGACCCGTTAAGTCTAACGACTTAATAGTTCGTCCGAACTCTTAATCAAAGTTCGGCCAAACTTTAATCTAATTTTCCATCGGCCGGAAAATTTCGCGGCGCCCCTCCTAAAACACATTTCGTGGCAATCTAAATAGCCGTGAAATCATTCATAATTTTCGCACATTTCACAATATGAAACATTAAATATGGGTGCTATTCCAATTCCTGCTGGTAATTCAATCTCATATGCATTTGAAGAAAATTTCCTCAAAATTCTACATGGTCCTATCTTTCTCATTTTTAATTTGTTATACGTCCCAACTAGAAACCTTTCCTTCCTTAGATAAACCATGACAAAATAATCTACTTGAAAATCCTTTTCAGTCCTCTTCATATCAGCTCTTTGTTTATACTTTTGGGTGTTCTTTTGTAAGCTCTGCTTGACATATTCCTCCAACCTCTGTATCTGTTCTGCAAATTTTTCAGCTTTAGCACTCCTTGTCTCTTTTTTTCTCAAATATATAAGTTCATACATTCCTCTTGAATGCATCCCAAAAACAATCTAAAATGGACTCATTTTAGTACTCTGATTAGGAGTATCATTATAGGCAAATTCAACTTGAGCAAGAACTAAGTCCCATTGCTTTGGATTTTGGTAAACCAAACTCCTTAATATGTTTCCCAAGCTCTGGTTCACTACTTCATTTTTTCCACCTGTCTGAGGATGATAGGCTGAACTGAAACTGATTTTTGTACCCAACTTCTTCCATAGGATCCTCCAGAAGTGTCCTATGAACTTTGTATCCCTATCTGAAACAATACTCATAGGAAATCCATGCAATCTTATAAAAACAAATTAGCAATGTGAGTTGCATCACTAGTTTTCTTACAAGCAATAAAATGTGTCATTTTAGAAAATCTATCTACAACAACATAGATATAATCATGTCCTCTTTGAGTCTTCGGCAGTCCTAAAACAAAATCCATGCTGACAGTATCCTAAGGTCTATTGGTTATTGGCAATGGCTGATATAACCCAATGTTTTGGCTTCTTCCTTTGGCATGTTGACAAATCCTGCACTTCTCAACAAAATTTTTGATATCAATTTTCATTTTTGTCCAATAATAAAAAGCACTTACTTGAGAAATTTTTTTATCCTGTCCAAAGTGTCTAGACAGTCCTCCACTATGTTTTTCCTTAATCAGATTCTCCCTCGTGGAACACTTAGGTATACACAGTTTATTATCTTTGAACAACAATCCTCCCTGAAAAGGGTAATCTAACCACTGGCTTCTATTATGAATCACCGGATTCTTAACAGCTGCATATATTTCTTTGAAATCTATGTCTTCCTCATACATGTCAATCATCTCTTCAAACCCCAAAATTCCAATCTTCAATTCCTGCTAATCAAATTTACTCTACTAAAAGCATCAACAACTTTGTTTGACTTACCACTTTTATGTTTGATTACAAAGGTAAAACTTTGCAAAAACTCCACCAAATTTGCATGCTTTTGGTTCAACTTCGGCTGATTGTTTATGAACTGCATCGCATGGTTATCTAAATACAACACAAATTCCTTGGGCAACAAATAATGCCTCCATTTCTTTAAAGCCTACACAATAGCATAAAACTCCTTATCATAGGATGAATACTTCTTCTTGGCCTCACTTAAATTTTCACTGAAATAAGATATTGGTCTCTGCTCTTGACTCATGATGGCCCCAATTGCTATCCCACTAGCATCAGTCTCAACTTGGAATATTTTATCAAAATTTGGCAAGGCCAAAACAGGTCTTTCAGTGATCTTCTTCAACAACTTGAAATTCCAATCTGCTGCTTATGTCCAGTTAAATGGTTGGTTTCTCTCCTTTATTGTTTCAATTATTGGTGCATAGATCTGACTAAAACCTCTTATAAATTTTTTGTAAAAACTTGCAAGACCATGAAAACTCCTTACCTCAAATATACTTCTTAGAGTTGGCCAATCTAGTATTACTTGGATCTTTTCTGGGTCCATCTTCAAGCCTTCCTCTAAGACTATAAATCCCAAGTAAATGAGCTCCTTCTGCATGAAACTACACTTATTCAAATTTATGAGAAACTTCTCCTTTTGCAAAGTACTTAACACCAACTTGACATTCTCTAAATGTTCCTCCTTACTCTGACTTAAAATTAGAATGTCATCAAGATAGACTATCACAAACTTTCTTGCATACTCTTTCAAAACCTCATTCATTAGTCTCATAAATGTGCTTGGTGCATTAGTGAGCCCAACAAGCATCACTAACCACTCATACAATCCACTATTGGTCTTAAAATCAGTCTTCCATTCATCACCTTCTCTAATCCTTATTTGATGGTATCCACTCTTCAGATCTATTTTAGTAAAATACTTTGATCCACTTAAACAATCCATCAAATCATCTATGCATGGTAATGGAAATCTGTACCTGATAGTGATCTTATTTATGGCTCTGGAATCAGTACACATGTGCCACTCACCTCCTTTTTTTGGACAAAGCACGACTAGTACTGCACATGGATTAAGACTTTCTTTGATTAGTCCTTTGTCTAGTAACTCCTGTATTTGTCTTCCAACTTCTTTATTCTCCCGAGGAATCATTCTATATGTTGCTTTGTTTGGTAAACTTGCACCAGGCATTAAATCTATGTGATGACTAATACTTCTCATTGGTGGCAATTTACTTGGTAATTCATCAACAACTATATCAACATAACCATCTGACATATCTTTAATTTCCACAGGCAGATTGTCTAAATTAGTAGAATTCATAATTACCCTGGGCTTACCCACAACAGTAAAATTCATTTCTTTCTCCTTTTTGACTTCTTGCAGCAACTCCTTTCCACTGATCATCATAAATTTATTCTAAGTTGTTCCTTTATCTACTTCATCCTTCAAAGGTCGCAATGTGTGCTTCTTTCCATCCTTCTCTATGGTGTAGGTATTCCCTTTGCCATCATGAATGGCTTTTTTGTCAAATTTCCAAGGGCTTCCCAGCAATAGATGGCACACGTCCATTGGCATCACATCACACAATATGGCATCCTTGTAGGTATCGATCTGTATCTCTACTTTGCACTATTCTATCACCAAAATTTGATGTCCCTTATGTATCCATGACACTCTATAAGGAGTAGGGTGTACCAACTTACTCAATCCCAATTTCTCAACCATATTTGTGGAAACAAGATTATCATTGCTTCCACTTTCAATCACTTTACAACACTTTTCTTTACACTTGCATCAGTCCTGAATAGACTCTTCCTCTGCACTGGCTCATTTTCTTCCTTCTCTGCTTTAAGCAATGCTCATTTGAGTAATAAAGACTCTCCTGCCTCAGGTGGTCCTTCTTTTCCCCGTGACATGAGGATTTTCTTCCTTAGCCTCAGCGACATTCACATTCCGCTGATTTGTTGATTTGTTATGAGGACAATCCTATAATCCGTGTCCCCATTATCCACATGTGTAGCACCGAATCTCTCTTCCTCGACCTTTGCCTCTAGGTGAAAATCTTCCACTACCAAAGTCTCCTCTTTGTGGCGGTCTTCTACTCGAACCTCCTATTTCATTCTGAGAGTGTTGAAATCTTGCTCTAAAATTTCCTCGTCCTCTTACTGGACTTTTACCTCTATTCCTCTGACTTTGCTTCATCAACATTTTCTCCTCTGCCTTCAAAGTTGCTTGTTAGGCATACTCAATTGTCTTCAAACTCAACAAACTGATTTCATCCTATATATCATACCTTAAGCCATTGATGTATCTGGCTACTTTCTCCATATCATCTTCAGCATGTCCTGCTCTAATGCTCAGCTTGTAAAACTCCTATGTATACTCCTTGACAGTCATTCCTCTCTGCCTCAAATTCTGCAATTGCTTGAACAGATTCAATTGATAGTCCTTTGGCATAAACTTACTCTTCAACTTCCTTATCATTTTATCCCACTGCTTGATCTTAGGCTTTCCCTTTCTAACTCTAGATGTCTGTAGTTCATCCCACCAAATAGATGCATGGCCCTTCAACCTGGTAGCTGCATACTTGACCTTCTTCTTATCTTCGATTTCTTCCAACTCTAAATACTTATCCATTGAACTGATCTAATCCATCAGCTCATCCACATTAAGGTTCCCCTTGTACGAAGGCATCTCCATCCTCGGTTTCCCACTAACCTTTGTCAATATCTTGAAAACTTTAGCTGCCTCGTCTTCTGTCGCTTCTTCTTCCTCAGAATTTTCCTCTGCTGCACTGACATCTCCTTCTTCAAGTGCTCTCCTCTGAGCAACCTCTACTATCTCCATTCTTGTACGAAGATGTCGAATTCCATCCAGCGGAATTGCATTTTCTTCCGGCCTTCCCTGACCTATGTTGGCTCCTCTCCCGGGTGGCATCTTTGCTCCAACCTTCAAGAACAGAACTCAAGTCTGCTCTGATACCAAATAATGCAGACTAGCTACACAAATATCAAAATACGCGTGTAACTATATCTTTTATGGCTCCATACAATTCTTTATTTGCAACAGATTTCACTTGTGTAGATTCACAAACATACATACGCAAAGCAACCAACAACGCTTTTTAACAGACACACATAAACCCAAAACAAACCATATACGCAAAACTTCTTACCAGTTGTCCCACAACACTCTCGACCAATCACCATTGATCGCACTTTGCCACATTTACAATTTAAATTTAACGCTAAAACTTATTTCTTGCGATTTGTGAAGTTGCGTTGTGTTGACGCGTGTCCTCTCCACTTCACATCGCAACCAACTTAGTTTACCTTGCGACGACCTTAACTTTAGCTTCTAAATCTTGTGATCTACAAAATTGCTTTCCATGGGCTGCGATCTCCACCATTGACCCTTTGCTAGATATGACGGTCCAAGTTATATCTCCGCCAACTCACTTCACATCGCAAGTGAAATAGCTTAACTTGTGAAACTCTTAACTGTAAGAACTATTCTATGTGATGTGTGATGTCTTCCGACTGTGATGTGATCTATCGCCATTGATCGATGTTGGATCTATGGTCCTTGTTGTGCCTGAAATATGATTTTCCTTCCTACTGTGCGATTAATACATATGTGATTCAACAGAGATTTAAAACAACGTTTTAAAATAGAGAGCTCGATCAATTACAAAACACTTGGAATTTAATAATAAATGGAATTATAGAGCCAAGCCCTTGAACGACTGGTTTTTACAATTATTTCTGCCCTCTACTTTCTCCTCTCTCTCTTCTCGCACACCTATTTCACACCTTTTCCACACACTACGTTGCTCCCTTCACACACACACACACACACACACACATCTATCATTGAGGCAGTCCTTCTCGTCTCTAATTAGATTTATCTTTGAACCACTCTTAACAAACAAATGCTACCCTATTTCTAAGCTCTTATCCTACTTGGCTTGATCTCCTCGCAGGGAGAAACCAATTGCTATTTTATTCCTAATTAACTTAGCAAACCAAAACATACTAAATTCTCTCATTTAAAACTAAATAAAATATTAATGACCAATGTTTATCCACCTCATGTTAGCTGCAACATGTGAACATACAATCACATTGTTGGCTAAGTCCGAATGCTCCTGCATCACACCTCCAACGCCTCAGGACAATCATGTGGAGGTAAAAAAATTTATTTCTAAGATTTCAACATTTTATTTTTTTATGTGACATGCATGTTAATTAATTCGTAGACTAATTATAATTTTTCTTTGCCATTATGTACATAGGCCCATATGCAGAGTGGTGTCAATGCCTCAGTTATGTGGACACATGAGTGGGATGTTTGGTATCTCTGCATTGATGATAGAGGTCTATCGAAGTAGGCCCCAATCACTGAGCCATAGGCATGGGAGCACTAAACCCAAATTTATCAAACTCCCATCCTACCTAAATTTCATTTGGACTCGAACGAGGTTAGAAAATTCATATGTAATTAAATGTGGTTCAAAATCATTTATTTACATATTATTTATTTTGTACAAACAATGATCTAATTAATTTGAATTTGCATGTGTTATATTGCAGTACCGGATTATGGACACTTACTTTGGGCAGGGAAACTCACATAAGAGTTCTAATGAAAGATTCTAGAGTGGACAACTTGTATATTTTCAGGTTCATTTCATAGGGCACATTCACATGTGATATGTACAAACTTTGTATATTTTCGAACATGGACATTTATGGATATGTTTGTATATGTTTTCATATGTATAGTTTATAGATACATTCATTGTATTTTGGTTTATTAATGTTTATTAATATTATTTATGAATGTTCATTAAATTTCAGTTTATGGATCTATTTTATTATTTCACTAGTTTAAAAAAAATCTATTTAGAATAACTTTTATTTTAAAAAATAGCAATTTTGATTTCTAATTTCATGGGCTAATAAAATAGGTACAATCTTACTATGATGCAAGTCACTTTGATACTCGAAATGAACTAAAATATATCATGGTTCAATTAAAAAACCAAATTATAGGATTGAATTTTTTTTTAAATTCAATTTTAAAATATGTTTGGTAAATAGTTCTAATAATTTTTATTCAATTGTATTTCTTTTGAGGTCATCTACAAGAGCAAGTAGTCATAACATGATATAAGTCATGTAAATTGCAATTTAATATACAAAAAAACAATTGATTGTATGTTTCTATAATTTTATATAATTTTATGAATTATACGAAATTTACTTGACTATCCAAATCTTTCAATCAATTCCATATCTTAATACCTTCAATTAAGAACATTCAAGAAGTAAAATTTTTCATAATAACAATTTTGATTTCTAGTTTCATGGACTATGACATAACTACATGGAAAGAATTACAAATATCTTCCATATTGGCTTGTAGAAATTGTCTTTTAGCGCAATCAATGTATGTAAATTTAAACAATTAATTATATGTTTCTATAATTTTATATAATATTATGACCTTTTCTAAATTTACTTAGTCAGCCAATTATTTTAATGAATTCCTTATCGCAAGGTTCAATTAAAAAACACAAATAGGATTGAAATTGAAGTTTTATTCAATTTTAAAAGATGTCTTGTAAACTATCAAAATAATTACAATCTTACAGCATGATGCAAGTCACTTTAATACTTAAAATAAACTAATATATATATATATATATATATATATATATATATATATATATATATATATATATATATATATATATATATATATATATCAATTTAATATTGAGCATGGAAACAATTACAAATATGCTTTATATTGGCCCGTAGAAAGTGAAGTTTAGTGCAATCAATGTATATTATTGAAATGATTTTAATAATAAATTATTTGAATTCTAAAGTTATCCTCAACTCTTGCAAATATTTCAATATATTCCTTATCTCAAGGTTCAACCAAAAAACATAAATAGGATTGAAATAAGTTTTATTCAATTTTAAAAGATGTCTTGCAAACAACAAATAAGTTTTATTAAATTTTATTTCTTTTGATATTATCTACAAGAGCTTAATCATAACATGATATAATTCATATGTATTGGAATTTAATATACCAAAAAATAATATATCATAACATTTCTATCATTTTATATAATGTTATGAACTTTCCAAAATTTACTTGGCCATCCAAGTATTTCAATCGATTCCTTATATCTTAAGGTTCTATTAAAAAACTCAAATAGAATTTAAATAAGTTTTATTCAATTTTAAAAGATGTCAAAACGTAAAGTTCTACAAATAAGTTTTATTTGATTTTATTTCTTTTGAGGTTATATATATATATATATATATATATATATATCGTGTTATGACTAAACTCTTGTATATATATATATATATATGTTGCACTTTTTATAATACAATATGAAACATGTGTAACTCTTTCCATGCTTTATATCAAACTGACACATGGCATTCATTAATAACATAAAAATATTTCAATGTTATTCATAACCTATATTGTAGAATTTCCATTTTAAAATCACTAATATTATATCAACTTGGTTGTTAAATACTCAAATGGATTTTCTATAACTCATTATGATGTACATATCTATAAAATGTCTTCCATGCTCAACATGAATATCAAAAATTTTAATTAAATCTAAATCTAAATCAATATAGTTGGTGGTCGGTAGGGGATTGATCGAGTTGTTGATTAACCACATAAATGGATCGATCAAGGTTTATTTAACCCTCGATCAATCTTTTTGAATTATATAATTTTAAGCGCTTGATCTAGCTCCTGAGGTCCTTAAAAAAATAGATCTAGCATGTTTTTAGCAAATTTCTCTACAATACCATTATGTACCCTATCGCACTTGAGATAAAATTTGTCCTTAAGTGGCAGAGTTGATCACAATGGATTCGTGAAGGAATCCTCTATCAAATGGAATATGAGTTTGACATTTCGAATTCATATGATATTTTTCTTCTAATTTATTTTAAACATAATGCTTAAAATGTTTTTAGACAATTTCAAAGGGACCGAATAAAAAATCAGTGATATAAACTATACAAAATGAAAAAAAATGAAAAAAATATCACCCTCTTCATTTACGAGTCCTCTTAAAAAAGGTACACTTGGTGTTTTAGTTTGTTTAATTAGTAGAAGAAAATATTATGTGAACACGGGGGATTGAAAAATGCAATTGAAATATTGATTCACCAACTTCGAAAAATAATAAAATATACAATTTTGCATAGAAAAATAAAGTTTTAACATGTGTATCGTAGTTCTTTCCATGTGTGTGTGTGTGTGTGTGTATGTGTATTAAATTACAAATTTTAGACTAAGTTATGCTACGTGAACACATGCATACTTGTTAAGATGTGTGAAAATTTGCAAGCACTAGCATTTCATTTAATGGAAAATTGATAGATTATACGACACTAAACAATTTTGCAAAAATTATTATTATGACAACAACATAATTCCCCACAAATTGTCTTTTTACTCCAAATCAAAATTTACAACGCTTATATGAATTTTGAGGTTTTCAATTCGATAAAAGAGTAAATTTTTGAAATTCCATCACCACATTTGGCCCAAAAGTGTAACCCATCTTCATGTATTCTCTTAGTGATGGAGCCTCTAATCACATGTTTTCAAAAGGTTTACAAGCAGCAAACTTTGGCCTTGTTAAGGATGCTCAAACTTCTGACCATTAGAATAGTCCTCTCTTATTAATTACGTTTTATCAAGCCACATAAGGCACATAACTCCCAACAATAGATAGATGCTCCCTCACTTTGTTGATAAAGGAGTGCTTGACACAAAATCATGTTACTTTTAGGCATCTAGATAATGAATTTCAAGGGAAATTTAAATTCGAAATTAGATCAAATAAGGTGTGATGTGGTAGCTTACCCACTCCTTGATTGAATAGAAATGAGAATTTTGTGTATGTAGAGTAGTGAATTACATTAATCATAGAAAATGGAAATGGTGCATGTTTTGGTAGATATTGTCATTGATTTCAAGTTTAGTCATTCATGTCAAGTGATGTCAAGTTCAAGAGGAGCTTGTTGAGTTTCCATACATGATGCTTATGTTGTTATTGATGTCTTGGTTGTTTCTATTAACAGTGTGCTAAGCTTATGATGGCTTGGTTGTTTTCTAAGTAGCATATATTTGAAGGCATTTTGTCTACATGAACATGACTTCAGAGGCACATGAAAAGTACTTGGTTGGATAGCCCTCTAAGATCTTTCTAGTGGTATATGCCACTTAGCCTAATTCTCTAGGAATGAAGAGAAAACTTGATTTTAGGATGATGGCCTTAAAGAAAGACCTACCCATGGTTCCATATGAAAAAATTCCACTCTATCCACCAATCGAGGGTCATGATGGGAAGATGACATGGCAAAGTGAATTGTTAGAGATAAGTGGTATATGATTACATGGCACCATGTGGTCATGACATGTGGCAAGTGGATTTGACATTTTTGGGTGGCCCTTTTCCGTGTGACATGTGGCAATGACATGACATGACAACTAGAAGATAGTGACATGGAAGTTACATAGCATGACAGGTGGAAGATAGTGACATGGCATGAAAAATGGAAGACTGTGATGTTGCAATGATGTGGGCATAACATGGCCCATCATCCACAGGGCACTAGCGCATAACGGAAGTGGCATGTAGCAGACCCAATTAACCTCGTTTTAGCAACATGGTACATGGCATTTTTGGGTGTGATTTTATGTGTGACATGTGGCAATGACATGACATGACAACTAGAAGATAGTGATGTGGCAATTACATGGCATGACAAGTGGAAGATAGTGACATGGCATGACAAGTGGAAGATAGTGACATGGCATGACAAGTAGAAGATAGTGATGTAGTGACGTGGACATAACATGGCCCATCATCCACAAGGCGCTAGTGCATAGTAGCAGTGGCATGCAATGGACCCAATTAACCTCGTTTTGGCACCATGATGCATGGAAATAAACCATATAGGACAAAAAGCTTCAAACACATCCTGCCCCCCCACTTGAAGTTCGGATAGGCACGAAGGGGAGGCTTTGAAGGATTTGATGTAATCACGAGATCACGAGGTTGCGCTTAAAGAATTCGAGTATATTCAATTTCACATGGACAAAAAGCAACCCATGCACCCACCCCACCAACCGCCCCGTCGCCAACCTCCTCCCCCCCCACTTTGTTAAAGAATAGATAATTAGGGGCTAGGGGTCGAAGTGACTTCTCTGCCATCACTTTTAATGGGATCACTTAGTGCACCTTAGAAAGTGTTGAATATTTAACACTAGCTAAATTACCCAAGTCCAAAGTAATGTTCTTAGCATAGAACAACCTTTAACAATAGACCCAAAATGAAATGCATACTAAGTCCACCTTATAAGCCAAGTCCTTTCCTCTTTGCTAGCAACCTCAATTATCTCTTATATCTTACCATATTGTGTTTGGAGCAAATGAAAGTTTGAATTCACAAAGAGATGACTCCAAACTAATAATCTAAGTAGAGTGGTCGAGAATTATATTTTCATTAAAGAAACGCAATTCAGATTATCCACAACATCAACAAAACTTGGTCAACGTTTTGAATGCCAATGGGAATCCATCTTTAGGACATATTTTGAATTCAATTGTTTGTTGATCTCGTCTTATTGTTCTTCACTATTGCATTGACCAACGAAGAACAATATGAAATCCCCCTATTGTGACCTGAGCTATGGGGAGGAGCACATATCATAGCCGCCCTAGAGGTTTACTAGTAGTTACGTGTCAAACGAGATGCTGGGTTCCTCTACATCACAATTAATATTTAAAGAAGGAGAAGAAAATTACAAACTCCATAAAACATCAACTAATAATAGATAAACATCAATGAAAATGCATATTCCCTACTACAAATAAGCATGAACAAGGATGGATGAACTCTATTGAATTTTACATTTAAATTTGATTATTATAACATTAATATGGAGTTATCCCATCTGGCTAGCTTAATTATTTCACACCAATTATGTTAATCGTTTTTCACACCAATGATATTAAACATTTAGTTAGTACCACATTTAGTTAGTATCGAGAACACCCAATTTGAATCTCCATAATCGAGGTACACTAATTTACACCAATTTTACTAAGAAAACCAACTACAAAAATGAAAAATCATCCACTAAATTTCCCCACAAAATTTCCTTGTAAAAATAAACACAAATGTTGATCAATTTTGCATTGGAAACTAATCTCTATAATTAAAATAATATTAGACAAAGATACCATATATCTATAACTTTATCTATTAAAACAAAGAATACCCACATTATATTTTGAAAATACAAATATTAAAATAGAGAATACCTAAATTATATTTTAAAAATACAAATATTGATGTCATTAAAGGTAAATTAAAATGATACCAATGCTACATATTAATAATTTTAGATACTCCATCTTATCAAAAATACATTAATAATTTTGGAAAATCCATGTTTGTAATACAAATGCATGTTTGCAAGACATTTAACAAAGAAGTTAAGCTCTGCTAATACAAACAATCATTACTTTCTTTTTTTTGCAAGACATTTAATAAAGAAGTTAAGCTCTGCTAATACAAATTGCACAATTAAATTATTTGAATTACTAACCCTTATAATATAAGTCGAGGTTAAATAACAAAAAAAAATAAAAATAAAAAAATAAAAACCACTATTCTTTGATGCAACTCTTAATTGTACGATTTATTATCTCAATAAAATTCACTTTTGAATTACTAACCCTTATAATATGAGGTTGAATAACCAAAAAAAATAAATTGAATTAAAAACCACTATTCTATACAAAGTTCAATGCAACCCTTAATTGTACGATTTATTATCTCAATAAAATTCACTTTCATAAGCAACTTGCATTTTGCCTACATTCATTTTCACTTTCAACCATGGTTAAATTATTTGAATTACTAACCCTTATATTTTCACTTTCAACCATGGTTAAATTATTTGAATTACTAACCCTTATAATATAAGTTGAAGTTCTCCAGAATCCTGGGTTTTACTGCCACCCTCAGCTGGTCCTCCTTTATATACCTGGGTCTTCCCATCTTTCGCAATCTAGTTTATAGCAGAGATTGGGCCCCTCTATTGGACAAATTCAAGGCAAAATTTCAGGCCTGGGGTTTCTCTTGGTTAAACCTTGCAGGCAAACTTGTTCTAATCAAATCAGTACTCAGTAGTCTCCCCATATTCCAATTTTCTGTGCTCCTAGCACCCTCTGGCATCATAAAAAAAATGGAAGCCTACATCTGCAAGTTTTTCTGGAAAGGTGGCAATCTCAACGACAGAAAAATCCCGTTGATCAGTTGGGAGAAAATTTGTAAGCCTTTGATGGAAGGAGGCCTTAACTTCAAAGATCTTTGCTTTCAAAATATCGCCATGGGGGCCAAGCTCTTCTGGCGAATCATCGCTCCGCATTCAGGCTGGGCGCAAAGAGCCCTCTGGAGGAAATACCTCATGGGGAATAGGAAAAGATCTCTGGATAATCCTCTTCCCACAACAGGAACGCATTTGGTTAAACGCTGTCATAAAGCAGTGGCTCTTATCAAAGATAGAGCGTTCTGGATACCGGGCAATGGTAAAGACATCAAGATCTGGGACGACAGCATTATGCTGCAACCTCCCTTAGCATCGAACAATTCACTGCACGCGCTGAGACAATGGATGGATCACGTAGGGTATGTTACACTGTGGGACATTTCACAGTGGTCTGACAGAATCTGGCAGCGATGGCGCCTACCTCCCGTGCCTCCAGAGCTAGCGCAGGCCAGACAACTCCTACTATCACTGTTAAATGGCAAATCGCCTCTACGCACAGGTAAGTACGATGCTCGGGGTTGGGGATCCGGTTCAGGTATGTATATAGTTGCGCAGGGGTACAAGTGTCTGCAAGAACGCCCCTATGTCGCCCCCGATCCTGCTATATGGAAGGGGCTATGGAAACACAAGTCTTTGCCAAAGGTCGACATCTTCTGTTGGTTGCTTTGTCATAGAGCAATGTTAACAGATGACAAACTGAAGAAAAAAGGCTTTCAAGGCCCATCCAAATGCCATCTATGCTGCGAAAATGAAGAGAGTGCCCAGCACATCATTCTGGACTGTAAATTTTCTAGAGTAATTTGGCAGATCCTTTTGAATTACTGGAAAACAGAGTTCACTCTTCCTGTGTATATTTCAGACTTATTTGCTAATTGGCATAGTTGTTATCCAGGAACTCTTCCAAAAAATGAAAGTTTTAAAGCAGCATGGTTCTCCTTGCCGAAATTCATATGCTGGCAAATCTGGCTTGAGTGCAACAGAAGAGTTTTTAGGGATGAAAAATTAAACCCTCAGCTCATCACCATCAAAGTCAAAAACCTCTGGAAAGAAAATTTGGGTGAACAGTTATCGGAAGTCAACTTAAACCAAAAGGATCTAGATTGGGGTGCCTCGTTGGGTCTCCACTTCTCTGGCGAAACAAGGAAGCAAAAGAGCATAAAAGAATGGCAATTCAGAGGAAACGAGCAAGAACTTTCAGACTTGCTCACCAGACAAGCCAGACACTGTTTATTCTTCGATGGGGTTGCGAAAGGCAATCCCGGTTTGGCTGGGGCAGGAGGAATTATAAAGAACAAGGAGGGCATAACAGTGATTAAGTATGCTTGGGGTCTCGGGCATTCAACCAGCATCCAAGCTGAATCCTTGGCACTTCTGCAGGGTCTTAAGCAAGCAAAGGCCACCGGTATTTCAGATTTAAGTGTTATAGGAGATTCTCAGTCTATCATCAAAGTTTTAGTGGAGGACTCCTCTCCTATAGATCTTAGATTGGCTAGAGCGATCTTAAGAATTAGAAACATGGTGAAATCTTTTCAAACTGCAAGCTTCCTCCATGTATTGAGAGAAAACAATAAAGAAGCAGATTCGGAAGCCAACAAGGCGGTGTTGCTCTCAGAAGGCTCCCTTCTGGTAGACGAAACTGAGGAGTGGGACTCTATCCCATAAAACTGCAATGTTTTTTCGTATCATTTTACAACAGTTTGTGTGTTTATTTAAGCTAGGAAAAATAACAAAGATAGACTCTCTAGTCTCGTGTAAAAATTGTGGATTCCCAAAACTTGGGGTCTACGATCAGACCATGGCAGAAAGACTAAGGGCTAGGCCCGACATATTGTAACCATTGATGGCATTTGGCCACTTTCTAATATAAACTCATAACCGCTCTTGTAAAAAAAAAAATATAAGTTGAAGTTAAATAACAAAAATAAAAAATGAATTAAAAACCACTATTATATACAAAGTTTGATGCAACCCTTAATTGTAAAATTTATTATCTCAATAAAATTCAATTTTTTATATTCAACTCATTTTGCCTACATTCATTTTCATTTTCAACGTCATTTTCAATTTCAACCATAGTTAAGATGAGCGTTATGAGAACCATTGTCCTTAATTTTACAGTTTATAATCTCAATAAAATCCACAACCCATGCACTTTGCCCACATTCATTCATTTTCAACCATATAGTTGAGAAGAGCGTAATGACCACCAAATTTAAGCAAAATTTAAGAATTTGAATTTGTAGTATAAATAACCCTTTCTATTTTACTTAGTCTGTTTTAGTCTTCTAATGTATCCTCTAGAAAAGTAGTTATTCATGTATCCTCTAGAAAACATTGATGAAATTCATGTATCCTCTAGAAAATATAGATGATTAACTATAAAGCCATTTAGAATTTGAGGTTGTAGTATAAATAATCCTTTCTATTTTAATTACTCAAGTGTTATTCATATATCTTCTAATGTATCCTCTAGAAAGGCAGTTATTCATGTATCCTCTAGAAAACATTGATGCTTTCTACTCAAGTGTTATTCATATATCTTCTAATGTATCCTCTAGAAAGGTAGTTATTCATGTATCCTCTAGAAAACATTGATGGAATTCATGTATGTTGAAGCCTTAGTTAAACTGAGAGGGGGGAGGGGGGGAGGGTGAATCAGTTTAACACATACATGGACTTTTAAAACTTTTCTTTTAAATCTTATTTACACCTTCATTTCATGGTCAACTTAATATGTGAGCAACAAGTATTACTATCAAACAGATTTGTTAATGTAATAGCAGATTGAATATGAGAGCAACAAGTATTAAGCAGATGAGATAAATCACATCAACACATAAAAATCATGCACAGAGACACCAGATATAAGTGGAAACCCATAAAGGGAGAAAACCACATCTTATTATTGTTGTGATGCAAAGGGAAGCTCCAACTCCCTCTCACCACTGTTTTCTGCAGGCACCAACCTACAGGAGGCTCTATCCTCAATTCTGCAAGCTACAACTTGCAAGGAAGCTTCAACTCCCATCAATTTTCTGCAAGCACCAACCTACAGGAGGCTCCAACCTCAATCAGCTACAACTGACATTTTATCAAGCTACAACTTGATGTGGAAGCACCAACTCCCATCTATTTTCTGCAGGCACCAACCTACAGGAGGCTCCTACCTCAGTCAGCTACAACTGACATCTATTAAGCTACAACTTGATAGGGAAGCTCCAACTTCCTTACTCTTTCAAAAGAAAAACACTTGTTGATTTACCTTGGATATCAGCTCTGTTCTGTACCTTCTTCTCTGCTATTCATCAACTCTTATATCAGACCTGCATCATCTCTGCTCAGCCCCTTCTTCTTCTTTGCTCAGCTCCTCCTTATTCACATTCTTCTTGCAGCTTGCTTATTTTCTTCAACTCTCTTTAATTCTGCTGCATACTCTCTTCTTCTCTCACTCCTTTTTCGTCAACTCTCTCCTCTTGGATATTACCCCCTTTTTATACAAGATAGCTTCATGACTATTTGTATTCTACTGGGAATTCGAAATGGATAGTCATGTCTCTTTGCCTTCTGCCTTCTCATCTCTTTTCAGCTTACTCAGAAAAATGTAACTATAGGTGCTTATTTTAATATTACAGTGGGATATTTGCTCTCTTCCGGAGACTTGCCAATGCATCACAAAAAATAAAAACAATTAAAACATTTACATTCAATGTGAACTCCAGCTCACTCATTTTGTCTCTTGGCTTGCTACGCATTTGTATTTTCTCTAACTGTCTCTTTGTCCCTTTCTCTTGTCTGTATGCCTTTCTGTTTATGGCTGCTGCATAACTCCTGAATTTATGAACTGCATTTTTATTTTTATACCAACGCTTTATATATAAATGAATCTGTTGACTGTAATTCAATCCTTTACACGCAGCAAGTGTCTTGTTGATGTGGCGAGTTCCACAGGCCGGAACATACATATATTACAATTGTATTACATTAATAATCACCCTCCCGTTAAGCTGAAGCCCATGGGTCTACAGACCACGCGGCATGTTTTAATACAACCGCAACCATGTTTTATATATCTCACAGCAATTATTTTATATAAATAATCACCCTCCACCTTAAGCCTTTGGTCTAATCAATTCTCGGCCTGTACATATATAAACCTGCGTTCACATATTCCTTTATTACAGCGTCCTTCAATTATTAACGAAATCCTACAGCAATCGGCATTCCTTTATTAACTCGTAATCCTTAGTCAAACAGTCCCGATCAATTAGAACTTTGGCTTGGGACCCACATGTACAACTCATATGCCAATGTGGAGTCAACACTCAACCATTTGTATGCTCCTTATCATATATATATATATATATATATATCAAATCACAACGCCCCGTAATATACATTGAACCATGCAACACATTAATTCAGAGGCGGTAAGATTCCGTGGGGGTAGTTAACTCGAGCAGATAAGGGAAGGAGACCCCCTCGGAATAAATGACGTCATCCTCAGCTGGGCCCATGCTTTACATACTCCATTATATATATATCTATAACATTTCATCGTATTTCAATGATATATATATATATATATATTCGCCTCCGATGCGAAGCAAATCGGCGATCGCAAATCGCAATGTTTGAATGCCAAACCGGTTAATTGTTCCACAGCCCGATCCGATTCAATCGGATATCACCAATCGCCTGAATTGATATCACTCAACTATTGCAGCTCCAATGTGCTCCGATTGCGATTCAATCGGAAATCGCCAATCGGTAATTGCAACGCGCCTCCACCTTTGGACTCTTCACATTTCTGATCCGATTGGGGAGGGGTCCCACCTTATAAAACTTTGTTTTATGCGCTCCATAATATATATGCCTTGGACCTTTGGTTCTTTTGTTTTCGGGATTAATAATATGAAACTTATAATAAAGCGCTCCTTTTGTATATATTTATGCTTTGACCTTTGTTTATATGATGCATTGCACATATATGTAAGGTGATGGATATATATATATATATGTGTATCCTCCATCGGGGTAGGCGATTCCCGGAATTTATGTGCCTTGCCGCTTGGGGTTAAGCGATTCCCGGAATACGGTTCTGTGCAATTCCCAGAATATTTGTGTTATGTATAACGCCGATTGGAGTGTGCGATTCCCGAAATATTTGTGTTATGTTAAATGTATAATGCCGGTTGGAGTGTGTGATTCCTAGAATATGGTTTTGCATTATATGCGTAACGCCCGGCTTGGGGTATGATTCTCGGTATTTTATAACTGCTCTGCCTCTGCCTCTGCTGCTTCTGTCGTTCTGCCTCTACTTCTGTCTCTGTGATAACAGCTCTGCCTCTGTTATATTCGCTTCCTCTGCCTTCATTTTCTTCTTTGCTACCTCCATTGTATTCGTTGCTTCCTTTGCCTGTTTCTGCTTCAGCGCTGCCTCCTTTGGGTTCGTCTCTTGTCTCTCGCCTCCTTTGTTTCCTTCATTTGCTTCTTTGCTGTCTTCATTGCCATGATAACAACTCTGTCTCTGTAGCTATTTGTCTTACGCTCTCTCTTTTAATTCATCTGCTCCTTGACTGATGCTACTCCTTAATTCTCCTTTTGCTGCCTTTGCTTCTTTAAATGAACTTGTCTCTACTGCTCGACTCTCTCTACATCTTGCTGCTATGCTGCTCTCTTTGCCTTGTTGCTGCCTCAGATGTTCCTCCTTTTCCATCTCCGTTGCCATCAATGACAACATTTCCAACAATGTATCCTCTAGAAAATATAGATAGTTACCTATAAAGAAATTTCTAGATGAAATTTATTTATGATTGAAGATAAAGAAAATTATTGACGATATTCATGTAACATCTAGCAAATAAAGATGATTAACTATAAAGAAAATTATCAGCATAAACGGTGACTTAAAACAGAAAAGTCACATATAATAGGGAAAACGTAGCCATCATATCCCATAAAATCAATAGCTTGAAAAGACATCCACCATGTCTAAAAAATATATATATATATATATATATAACCCTTCACTTACAAAGTAATTTAATGTATAAAACCTTAACTCGCAGAGTACCCATCAGAATTAGGCTTTAATGCTTCATATTATTCAATAATATAAATAATCTTTCACATGCAAAGTAACCATGAGTAAGCATTAAATTCATAGTGCAGCTTACTTGAACATTACTTAGAAAATCAAATTCTCAAATTATATGCCCCGCAGTCAATCCAATATGCTTTCAATAACATAAATAATCCAGTGAAGAAAAGAGTAAAGCTTTTAATAATATACATAATCTTGTGAAAGAAACAGTAAATATACATATTATAATCAACCTTCCACCTAGTCGTGTCCCAAAATATCTATGCCTTTCATACAATTTCATACTTCAACGAACAAAAATTTAGCATGTGCCCACTCCAAGATCTTTCATTTCTTTTGCACATGCACATATGATAATTGAAGCAAATAAATCTTGTCGATCAAAATTGGAATGGCTAGTCATGACGAATTGTCAACTGTTAAATCTAGACTGCCACATTGAGCAAGCCATTTCATCAGTAATAAATTATTACTAATAGAATTAAAATAATTACATGAGCTTCTGATCTGAAAACAGAGTGGTTGAAAGCTCCACAATTGGGAACCGAGACAAAGCCAGGCCACCCGTCATTAGAACCTCATGCATCGATCTGCTACTACTCCGCTGCTTGATCTATAAAAGTTTAAAGCCATAGATGGCATAATGTGTTCGTTAAAAACAAGAAATGCAAAAACACACTTATAACATGTTTTTGTTATAAGCTGGGATAATCGTTGTAAACTATACTATATGAATTGAATACCAATACAAAGTACCAAATTAAGACATCTTTCATGGCATTTAGTAATCACATTAAGAAAACATGATCAATATTAACAAGAAGCTCATGGTTTTAAACAGATTCTTTGCCAAAAGGCAACTTTTTCCCTGTAAAAACGGTGCTCTCGATGTGGCCAAGCATGCTATCCCATTCCAAACGACTGCCAACGCATATGTTGGTCACTAACCTGTACATTATTCAAAATGCCCCTGATAATTATAAATATAACACTATCACTTTAATATATGGAACATTGAATTGAGCTAATCATAACAAAATGAATTCAAAGTCGACTTTTCCAGATCTATAAATTTATAGATGAATGTTACAAATATAATCCATTGTAGAATGCCACTGTATGTTCCAAATTTTTTTAGAAGGTATGTTTGCTTCATCACGTTGAATTTATCATGAACTAAATGAATACCACATTACTTCCCTTCATACAGTCTATCTAAATTGTTTAATCGCTACGATAAAGTTACATATATAATTACATTTACGAGACTTGGTTACAATACAATGGACATTTGGAAAAATATTGCTGTCATTTAATACGAAGTATATTGACATTGAAGTGGCGGAAGACAAAAAAGAGATTATTATTGCGGAAATGTAACTTGCCTCAAGACTAACAGTTTAACTGTATTCCCTTTCAGTCATTATCTTCATCACCATGATTTCCTGCATGGTTAATTTTTTGGGCCCGATACATTTCTGCAACCTGTTATAAAATAAACCTGTCAAGCTTTCCAGCCTGTATGAAATTTAACAGCAAATGTCACCCAGAATTTGCGGTGTTACTAACTTACCTGCTCTGCAGTTGTCGCTTGGTCTGGATTCTTGTCTTCACGAACCCGTAGTAAACGTGGAAATCGAAGAGAAATACCCTTCATACAGAAGCAAAGACCGTAAGAAATTTCAAGCACCAATATTTCTGATACTCCGCAAAATTAAAAGTTGACAGTTTTTTGAACAATGTACCTTGTTAGGATCAACCGCACCAGCTGCTGCACGATGAACAGGGCTAATGCTTAAATCAGCAGCTTTGACCTCCCATACCTATATTTAGTCAACATCGGAGAGGCTGAATTTAGTATTTAATTTAAACAGGCAGCCAGAAAAGAAAAGCCTTGTATCATGTAGCAGCAAAAAATGCATACATAATAGAAAAGTGAGACTTATATTTAAGATTCTCTATTCCATTTTTTATTGTGCTAAATTCGAGACTGCACGTCATTTGGGCTAAATACTTGCTAATTTGCTTCTTCAAATTGAAGAGAAAATGCTCTAACAATGTCTTCTAATATGATTGGAGAATAAATTATATTCTATTTTTACACACACAGAAAAGTGTACTTAAGGCAACCTAAATTTGATAATTTTGACTCTTGCTAAAATCCAGAGACAGAATAAACTTCATTATAAGTAGCATGTTTAATATACTTCAACAATATATGTACCTAATACGAAAACACTTGCAATGAACCAACAAACATTCTCTTGCTTGATAGGTAGAATCCAACAATGACAGTAAGTTTGTCTTCGTCACACTAAGTTTGTCTTCATCCAATCAAATTCAAGGAATATTTATTTTAGCTTTACCTTAAGCTCACTTAATGTAGACTCGGAAACCTTAAGACATGCATAATCTCCTCGAAATCAATTCTCAACTCATCGAAGTCGGTATATTACTTGGATGCATTCTTACAAAATCAACTTTGTGAGAGACTACAATGATTCAGCCAAAAATTCGAGCAAATTTTGTGCCAATATCATTTTAACTGGTCTAAAAATACTCGATGGATTTGCAAAAACCACTCTCATAGCATGGTTGTCTCCTATACGAATCATTATCGCTTAACATCAATCTCTTTACCCAACCAGATTCTCAACCCTACAACCTCCCTCCACAAGATGGTCAATATAAATCCCACACCCTTGCAATCTCCAAAATTCTTACCAAGAGAAGCATTCTTTGACAACAAAACTAGTTTCGTTTGTGTTATAGTGACATGTATAATCTACGAAAAGAAGTATAATAGAACATACTAAAAGTAGAAGACCATAAGAACTATATTATTGACTCTTCACAGATTTCACTCATTGTATTTATATAATAACAAAAGTTCATTCGCTGTGTATGTCAAAGCAAATATTTCATACCATAAACCATAATTTCCATTACATTGGAAAATGTCTTAACAAGAAATACACTATTGCCTCTAACCACATTTTCATACCAAAAACCATAACTTTCATTCCATTCAAAAGGCATCTTTCATCATCCTGCTAGCATTCATCATCCAGCTAGCACCACATGACCAACTCGCATAATAATTTTCAATTTTGTGTAGCCTCCATAAGAAACCAAGTATCAAAGAGTCTAGAGTGATATTACTAACTCATGATAATATTTACTTCATTTGGCTCTTACGTATCGAAGAGCTTTACAAGCTAAATTATTTACACGCAGAACTTATATACTATCAGAATATATATGCAAAAATTTACAATTTGGCAACAAAAATAGTTTACTCGTCAATAATGGACTAAGTCTTTCAGAATCCCGTGAAACTTATTGGTCCGCTTGCTCTCTCAACAAATTGCATCATGCCCAACCCACTGCATCCCAGACCACTTTTCTCAATGTTGAATTTAATTAATGCCACCCACAACAAACGAATCTCAACATTTATAGTTTGCTCGTGTGATATTTCTGTCAAGAGTTTATTACGATTTTAGGGATTGACGAAGCCATGGTTTTTAGGCTTCAACTTTATATGAATTCATTCAACAACTCTTAACCTCAACGTACATTGATTAAAGGCAATATATTTCTTAGCAGAAGAAGATCAGTACTGTGCAAGCTTGCACAACAGACATGAATTTTCCATGCTTTTCCTTCTCCCTTGCATTACTCTACTATTGTTTCTTCCCATTTTATAGATAGAAAAAGTGATTTCATTGACTCATATCTTTCGTCATAAAAAGGAAACTGCAATTATATCAATTATTTGTACACTATTGGTCATTTAACTCACACTTGAAGAGAGACTGTGTTCCCTTGAAAAATGTGCATTTGTGTCCACTTTAACCAAGTCAAACTTGAAGTTCTCACCCTCGAAGGACCACCCTTGACACTTGTGTAAATGGACCTTCATCAAATCCACGATCTTATCAAAATACATGCAAATGGGCAACAAATTTTAACCAATTCATATCGTCACTAGTCATTTCATAATGTGCAAGGTGTGAACAAGCTTATGCAAGAAGTGGATATGTCCTCATAGTGGAGTGCACCACCATAGGTTGTGTGCAAGAATGGACAGGTTGATAAGGTTATGGGTCAAACCCTAGGGCATATCATAATTAGCCTCCCTCAAGTACCTCCTAAAATCTCATGTCAAAGCATAAGGATGAAGCAGGGATGAGGTTGACAAATGTGACCAAGGACAAATTGAGGATATGGCAAATTGGCTTTTGGTCTTGTGTTTTGCCTCAACATACGTGCGGGAGGGCACCTAATCTCATGTGTGTGCCATGAGTATTAAGTTACAACTCCTAGTGACCAAATAGAAAGCATCAATAAAGAATTAGAACAATGAAATGCTGATAGGCTAATACTCAAGCACTCAACCTAAAGTTACGTGACAAAGGGAAGGGCACCTAATCTCATGTGTGCGCTTACAACTCCTAGTGACCAAATAGCAAGTTAAACATAAGAAAACAACCTCAATAAAGAATTAGAACAATAAAGTGCTAATAGGCTAATACTCAGGCACTCAACCTAAGGTTTAGGACTAAATTAAATTATACTAAACCAGTTCGGGTTGTTCACACTTTGAAAAATGGATACATGAGAATTACGGGGTTAATAAGGTATAAAACTTAGGGAATTATAAGCAAAAAGCATTGTTACCCCTCTTTCGATACTGGTGCTTACATATTTGTTGCAACATTCTTAAACGCCATTATAAGCACAAGGTCACAAGTCAAAGCCCTGTCACAACCATCTAAGTCCTTGTAGGCACCCCAAACCCTATGTTATGGAGAATCAATCTCATTATGGTCGGTCCCTTTGATTTCATTTCAGGTTCATTTCATCATGGATAGAATTGGATGTCCTTAGGTGAGCCTATATACCGCCTCATGATTTTAGACGAGCCTTCCTTTCGTAGGGGATGAAAACTACTATAGGGGCCAGTCAAGCCCATTTTGGGTGTGTTTACCCCTCTGTTAGTGGGGATGCATGGATTTTTCCTAGTGCATCATTCACCACAATTATCAGACCAAGGTCGTAAGTCAAATCCTTGTAAAAACCATGTTGTCGATTTTTCAAGTGCAATAGATACAGGCACTAATTTCTGAAAAAATGTTAATCCTTTAGTGCTCCAATTTTATTATTAAGCAATTACACTTCAGAAATTCAACCATAAATGCACAAGGACAATAGAGATCACAATGCACAAAGATAACACAATATTTACCCTTGGAAAACCCGCTTGGTGTAAAAACCAGCAACCTTTTCCTTAGAGAAATTCTTTCGTTCAACAACAGGTACACCTAATTCTCCTAGTCAAATATGATGGTCAAACTGACCAACAATGTTATGGTCAAACCTAGTCAAATTTCCCTCTTGCCAGGTCAATCTACTGCCCAGCAAACTCAACCCCACCTAATCTGCCTAGGCCGAAATTCGGCCTCCTAGAAACTGCCCAAAAACTCGGCCCTGTTGTCCAACACATGTTGCCCATAAAATTTGGACCTGTCATCCAAAATATGTTGCCCAGAATTTCCACGTGTTGCCCAGAATATGCCCTGAAACTCTCATGTGTGAAATTACAAGAGAGAGAACCACACAAGAAGTCAAGGACAGATTGAAAAGACATTTGAGATGTCTTTGTCCTTCTTTTCCATTGCTCAAATAACCAGAAGATGTCTTGTCTTGTGAGAGATCAAATTTGTGCCAAAAGGAGGAGGTCGAGTTCCTTATCTATAGTGTTATTATGGTTGGCCTGAATGGGTGTCTCTTCACTAGGGCTGACTTGACTTGAAGGAGGGTCGACCTGACAAGTCTGGAGCCAAAAATTCAAAATTCAAAATTTTCTCTTTTGAAACCAACATGAAGAACATGTCTTATATTATTCATTTCACGGACTAAAATAAAATGGCATGAAGAACATATCTTACATTTTTCATTATACATATTTCAAGGACTAAAATATTAATTATGAAGACCAACCATAGCTACAAAAATCAACACTCCCTCTTAGCTAGGGAGGTATTCATAATGACTATTAAATGTTCTCTTATTGAAAGATTTCTCTAAGAAAAGGTTCATCATTTATTATCAGCATCAGCGTCATTTGATCAACTAGGTAGCATACTTTTGGTCAGAGATACTACCGAACTGAGTAACATGATATGCCAGTGTTTGGTAAAGAATTTGCCCACCACTCGTCATTGCGACGAGATAATTTGATCGACCTCGTTTTCTAGTACACCATTTGGCTCTAATGTTCTACCTACTTGATTGAGGAGGAATCCAAGCTTAGTATATACATATCTGGACCTAGAGAATCATCAATCAATCAATAAGGGAGCCACTTGGATCTACTAAACTGCAAGTAGAGCTGAGGAAAGAAACTATAGAACTTTATTGGCAAAGTTAACATAGATATGGATTTTCCTGACTAATATAGGTGATTATGGTTCAACTTAGTAGAAATTGTACATCATTAGTATCATCTAGTCACCATGATTATGGCCAGTGCCTCTAACCCATGGTATATTGACTACTCCTAGTTTACCATCATCTTGGTCAATCTCTTTGACTCATGGTGAAACCCTAGGGACACATTCAATCCATTTGAGTAGTATTGTCCCAAATTTAAGGACCTCACTCTAGGCCATAACGCTAAATGGGCTCACTCAAGCCTAATATTCAAAGGCACCTACTCAATTCTATGGTTGAGTAATTTTGGGCCTCTAGGACCATTCTTCCCTGGTCAATACACTTGATTCAAGAAGGATGTTTGTCAAACCATTCTCCTCAATCTTGGTAAACATGTTTGACTTAGAATGAATGTCCCTGACTGAGCTAGCTATGTTGATCATAGTTTTAAAAACCAATCCAGTCGAACCAAAAATGAGTCAAATAGGCCAGTTAGCTCCCTGAAATATCAAACCAGCCCAACAGATCTGATTTATTTGTTGGTCGAGACCCATTGGGTACAAAATTGGCCGGTTTTGGTACCTAACCATCCCGAATCGACTGATTTTGTAAAAAAACGGCCAGATAGGAAGACGTATGGTTGGGCATGTTGATGGGACTCAGAGGTGGTTTTTAGCAAACCATGGTAAGTTCCCTAATAAATTTGGCCCCTAAGCTCATAAAATGATTTCTAGTGTTTGTGAGCATATGAGAGCTTGGACAATTATGCAGCAACATTGACTTTTGGAGCGACAGCAACAGGTTTGCATGTTCTTTGTCATCATGGAGTTGGTTTGGAGTTGTATAGTGGAGTTGGAGGTGTTGATTTCAATGAAGATATAATCGTTAATCCATGAGCTGATGGAAGTGAACCAACAAAACCAACCATGGCACACGGAGACTTGTGACAGAAGCAATAATCGTGCAACTCGACAAACTCGTGCTTCTAGTTCTGTTAGGCCTAGTGTTGTTTCTCATGCTATTACTTGTATTGCTATTGGAGAGAAGTTTGAGGAGTCCTTAAACTCTGAGTTAGATGAAGTTTATGTAGCTCCTGGTGATGATCCCATGTGTAGTAGTGGTAATGAGTGATCATGCTGATCAGTGATTTGTAGGAGGCTAATGGCCTAGTAGCTTGAGTTGTAGCATTGTTTTTGGACTCTATAGACTATTTAGAGCCTCATTTTAGCATTTTTTTTTGGGACTCTATCGACCATTTAAAGCCCCAATGGTTATTCATTTTGGCAATGATATCATTAATATGTGTTTCACTCGGTACCATTTTGATATATGCACCCTCTATATTTTGTCTCTAATGGTTTCGAATCATGGTTTCAAATCTTGAAATAAGTTTTTTCATTAAAATTAATTATTTTATGTATTTTTCCCAAATTTGGTTTATTGAATCCGATTTGATCCAGTTCTGGTTTGAATCTCAATTAGATAGACGGTTGGTTCAAAACATAGTTCTGGTTTTTAAGATTATGATGTTGATGTGTCAATTCACTAACCGTGAAAAGCATCTTGCATCAGCATCATGCTCAACAAGTCATCACTTGGAACAATTCACCAATTATCCAAGTCATTACTTCAAACTTGGTCAACATTTGTGACATGTGGTGAAACCCTACGCTATTACCATTCCTCCATGCCAATTTAATGGTAACTCTCCTCCTTGATGCTAGAGGCACTCACTCGCCCACCTAGGGAGCATTTTGGGCTTTGATGCTCTCTTGGCCATTCTCCCTAACCACATTTTTTGGCCCCTAGTCAATACTTTGACCTATATGTATTCTGACCTAGGGAGAATGGTTGCCCTTTGATGCAACATCATCATTCCCTCCAACAGAGGAAAATATTCTCAACCACTTTGGCTTGTACCTAAAGTATACAAACTTCCCAAGCTTGTTGCTAAAGTATACAATCTTCTCAAGCTTGTCCTTGAAGTGTACAAACTTCGGCCTAAGACAGAGGTTTTTCAAGCCTCACTGCTCCCTTGTGTTCCATGTCTTGGTATGTACTTCAACGTGTCATTGTGGTCATCTTCTGGTCATCTTGAGCAGTTACTGAATCCACACAGCTTCACAATTCGCCAAACTAGCAGCAAAATATACTTAGCCCTTGCAATCTTGAGTTCAATAGATGTCTACTACATGCCTACGTAGAATCCAAACTGAATCCTCATCCTGATGTGTGCTTCTTGTCTTCAACACTGTCTGCCCCATCTGAATTTGTATATCCATGCAACTATTTCTTTTACTAGAACCATCACCACAGTTGTTTGACATTGAAGCAAACTCTATTGTAGTAATCTGGCTACTCCCTATGGCTTCTGCCACACTACTAGTTCTAAGAAGTAATGTACTCAACCAAGATCCTTCACCTTGAACTAAAATGTCAACTCCCTCTAACAATGAAGCAAAGCTTTGCAACTCTCTCTATCATTGAAGCAAATCCTCGTGCCATTGTTACTCCCTCTGTCATGTAAGTCTTTTTGTTCCCATCGGAAACAAGTCATGTAATAACAAGATCAACCAAGCCTAATGTGTCTACTTGTGATTGTACAAAGCTTTATTTAGTCTGTAATCATGAGACTTCTTCTCATGTACCTCAAAGCCTGTTACCCACCACTTCATGGGTGATATACCTAGGAGATACTTTTCTCCATGATGGATCTCAACTGGCAGTTAGCAGCCCCTTACAGCCTCCTACTAGCTCGTTGTGTCATTTCTCCACCACTTGAGCCAGCCATGTGGTCCCTCACCCATCTGTATTGATCATATGTTTAATGGTGGGCCTCCTGAATCTAAAGGTATGTCGTCATTTGGTAATTCAATATTGTGTTTACTTATCATGGATACTTTTGGGCATGGATTGATGTCCGCTTGATCTCTTTTGGGCATTACCCTTGCATCTTACTCTTGTGGGATCGCCTTTATTGACCATTTGGTTCTAGGGTGATACTACTTGGAAAAACCTGAATTTGGGTGTGTGCTCCCGCTCCTTTATTCGCATGTATTACTCCCCTTCCACTGATTATACTCCCATTCATCATTTCTCCCACATGGGTCCACATAGGGTCAACCTCCCTATGTCCTTGCCCCCACCTAGGATCAGGCCTAGAATGATGCCCCGGAGGTTGAAGCACCTAAAAGAAAAAGAAAAAGCATAATTGGCCACACTTAACAGGAAATTGTACCATTAAATGCAAAAGATGGTCGGGAAAAAAAATAAATAGCACGTGGGAAAAAGCTAATGCATGAGCTCTTCCACTTACCCATGGCCATCACCCTGGTTCCATAGGCCCTAGATGAGCCTCCTTTGTCATACAGGAATCAATGGCTATCCCAACCCCCTTGGAGGGCAATGAACCGCCCTACCTTAAAAGGGGTAATCACTGCTATATCCGACACATCATGCTCTTATCCTTGAGCCCCGAGCAGTTAATTAATGAAAATTCATAAAAGTCAAAAGGCATATAAAGAAGGGTGGGAAAATCAAGGTCAGGACACCTCATGTACCACAATCACTCCCTCCTACACATTATATACCCCGGTGTGGACTTCCCCCTTGTATGGCTGTCATTATACCTAGATATGTGGCCCAGGATTACTCCTCTCATTCCTTACTCTGTTTCACATATTTATAACTTACCACCCCCATTCAAAGGATGTACCTTGGACCTACTATCTCCTTTAAAGGTTAAAACCACTTAATAAGGTGCATGGATAACCCCCTTTGGAGTATGGAGACACTAGCACATGCCAAAGCCCACTATGGAAACGCATGCCATTGTGAAGTGTCCACTTTGTTATCCATGAATTGTAAGCTCTTTTACACGATTATTCTAATGATTGGTTGTACTGGAAGCCTAGCAGACACATTGGATCTTATGCAAGATTGCAGGTGGATTCCATTTTTGTTTGGTCTCCATATGCGGGATCCTAACCCCCAAAGAGTTACATTGGCAAACATAGGGTGTGCTTAGAGAGCCATGGGCTTCCACAGTAGCAGATAGCACTCCACGGATCCTCATTAATGTTCAGGGACTAATAACTATCCACTTTTGGGATGATGGTGATGTGTTTGGTACACTATGCCCCACAAGAACCCTGCACACTTAACAAGTGTCCTGGGACGAGTACGATGTCATGGCAGTGTTCATTCCATCACTTGTGCCCTCGCAGAGGATATATAGGCATCTCTAATTCATATGGAGACCCAAGGGGTCATTTGTGTGCCCCCACACCCACTGGGAGCACCATAGGTCTACTACTTGGAGATCAAGGGGCCACCCCCTTGTCCATCATATTCCGAGCATTTTATTCCTCGTTATGGCACTTCAAGACAATATTAGGCTTTTGGAGGGCCCCATAATATGTACATATTATTATTGGCCCTCAGTGAGGCTAATTTTTTTCATTTATAAGCTAGTTTGGTGGGCTTGTCACCAATGGGGGTTTTATTTGCACATTATTTTATCATTAGGGGCTAATGTAGGCCCATAGGCTAATTCGAACTCCTTAGAAGGGTATATATTGATGCTGGCTACATTCATTTGTATCATCACTTCACTTCAGATCTCTCTATCTTTAGAGAACTTTGCATTTCTTCTTGGAGGATTACTTTGGATAAATTGATGAATTTTGATGTATGGATTTGGGCCATTTTTATCTTGGAGCTTCGTTTTTTACAAATGTGATGCTGGTTGGATATACTCTCTAATACTATAAGTGAATTTTAATGATATATTCTTGTTGTTGCATACTGTTGAACTGCGCTATAATTAGGGCTAGTTGTTGCATCATTGGAATGTGGAATTGAGTGTCTATTTAGCTCGTTTAATGTATGGGCCATTGTTACCTGAATGAAATGTCCTAGAGATTGCTTTATCTCGATAAGCTTGCACTATTTGTATGAAGTATAAATGCTTGAACGTCACTTTTCTTCTTTTTCCCTTAACATTGGACGAAGTTGACTTTCCCCAAGGCTAGAACCTAGTAGGACCAATTTGACCTTTTCAAGCAAAATTTATTGTTTGATTCTTTCCCCTCACCTTGTCCAGGATAGGAACATCATTGGTTGCTATATTCCATCACCAAACCTGGGTTGGGTCCACTTGGTCTCGTGTGGTCTCGTTTCCTATCAAAGACTAATCATCAAGGGCTATTTGGCTTACACTTTATCTCCTTAGGCACACCCTCAAGATCATTATCAATCTATAATCTCCCCTTTCCAGTGTAATCATCATGGGCAACATATGTGTGTTTATCCATCTTATCAGTCTCCCTTTCCTACTAATCATAACTTTGTGGAGGCCATAAAATATGACATAAATGATAAGGCCCATCATGGATATGCACGAGATTTCCATCCATCAAAAGTTTATGAGCCTAATCATTGGCATCTCTATATTTTGGTTAGAAGAGAGGATCTCATGGACTAGATTACATCCTTTTCTTACCTCTTCTCACATAATCATCCTTGTGTGAGCATCCTATTTCTTTACCTCCCTCTGGCCTTATCATCCATGTGATTATGTCCATCTTCACTTTAACATTTGCTACATGATTAATCATATAGGTCAATATATTTATATTTCTTTGATGATATGTTGGTTGCACTGACTTTATGATTACACTTAGTATAAGTTTTGTACCATATGCATGTTAGGTAGGATGCACTGCATGTTGATTTTCGGCATTAGAACTAATCTCATATGATATTTCTCATGATAGATTAGGTGCATTTAGATTAAAATTTGCATATTTTATTACTTGTTGGTTTTATGGGCTGACATTAAGCATGGGCGATCATAAGACACTGTGAAAAACATGTTGCCTCGTAGCTTTGATCTTTAACATGTGCAGATAACAGGTCTATGGTGACCAAGAGATTGTTGAAGTTCTTGTGACCTCCCGTTCAAGTAGCCTCATCCACTTCTTCGAGAGATCACGTCCCAGTTGGAGCCAGATGTTACCCACCAATTCGTGGGTGATATCCCTAGTTGAAATTTTTCTCCATGATGGACCTCAATCGGCAGCCAATAGCCCCTTGCAGCCTCCTACTAGCTCATTGTGCCATTTCTTCACCACCTGAGTTGGCCATGTGGTCCCTCACCCATATGTATTGATCGTATGTTTGATGGTGGGCCTCCTGAATCTAAAGGTATGTCTTGTCATTTGGTAATTGAGTATTGGGTTTACTTATCATGGATACTTTTGGGCATGGATTAATGGGGGGATTTGGCGGAAAGAGCGGGCTTAGTTTGTGCTCTTGTCCTCTTGACCTCTCTTGGGTGTTATCCTTGCATCTTAGTCTTGTGGGATCTCCTTTATTGACCATTTGGTTCTAGGGTGGTACTACTTCAGAAACCCCAACTTTGGGTGTGTGGTCTCGCTCCTTTATCTGCATCTATTACTCCCCTTCCACTCATTATAGTCTCATTCATCATTTCTGCCACCGGGGTCTACATAGCCCCCATGGGTCCACATAGGGTCAACCTCCCTATACCCTTACCCCACCTAGGGTCACGCTTGGAATCATGCCCCAAGGGTTGAAGCAGCGAAAATAAAAAGAAAAAGCATAATTGGCCACATTTAACAGGAAATTGTACCACAAAATGCAAACGATGGTCGGGACAAAAGAATAATTAACACGTCGGCAAAAGCCAATGCATGAGCTTGTTGAAAAGTGTAACTAGGTTCGGTCTTCATAATGACTTGTAATTATGAATTTATGTAATGAAGAAGACAAAGATAATAAAATGCATTTTTGCAATGCTTGCTTCATGGGTTTCATGAACAAGGAGTTTTTATTATAAGTCAAAGACATCTTCTTGATGTCTTTAGGGGTTTGTCATCTTGTCATAAATGTACAATTTAGATTCATGTATATGAAGTGTTGTTACACTTCTAAAGGAAAAATTATTGATGTACAATTTAGATTCATGTATATGAAGTGTTGTTACACTTCTAAAGGACAAATTATTGATGCAAAAAGTATGCATCAAGACCCTGTCAAAACACTCCAAAAAAGTCGGCTCAAATGTGATGATTATACCCCTTGACAGGTCAACCTTCTAGAAGAGATCATGTCAGCCTAGAAGGAGACAGTCCCTATATAAAAGAGGGACTGTGGTCTCATATGATATCAACAAGTTCAGATCAATTTTGTGATTAGGAGCGAGAAAGTGACCATTCAACGAAGAAGAGAAGGAGCAGTCCAGCGTAAGGAAAGGAATAATACATCATTGTTTTGGGTTAATATGTATCTTGCATTTCTGAGGTAGGTCAAGGTCATTTCAGGACTATAATTGGAGCAAAGTAGAAGACATCTCAGTAAAGGAAGAAAGGTCTTTGTATATCACTATTTTGGGTCAATACTCTCGCATATCTCAGGAAAGGGCCAAATTTATCTTCAGCGTGAAGGAAGGCACTCACAAGTGCATCTTAAGTTCGGTCTTCATCTAAAAGGAGCCTAGATATATCCTAGCCTTGGGTCAGCATATCTCAAGAAGGAACCAAAAGTAAGTCTTGTAAGTAGGAAGGCTACCATAACATAAACAAGTGTTTGGTCTTAGAGGTATCTAAAGGGTGTTGAAAGTAGGCCGAGAAAGAGACTCTAGGAGAAGGTCAAGGAAGAGTTTATTGGAGATCAAGGAACAAAGGGAAGCACATTAGTTAGGATTGCCAGACTAGGTACCGAGTCTCCCTAGTGCTAGTGCAGTGCGGTGCAAAAAAAGGTGATGAGCATAAGAAGCCTAGAAGAGCAGTGACAAGGTCTTGGAGACACACTGAAGTTAAGGGTCTTTGTCATGGTCTTGGTACTCGTCAATTGAAGACCTATAAGAAGAATTACTTTCGGGTTTTCCTCTCCAAGAGGGAGAGGTTTTGGCCCTGGCTTGAAGAGCCTAAACTTTGTCTCTTATGTTTTGATTATTGACATGATGAAAGACATAATTAGCTAACAAAAATAAGATCTAAGTAAGAAGAGCATAACAAGTATAACACAAGCAATTATCAAGTAAGAAAATTGAATTAAACACTGCCCTACCGGATTCTCAACATGGAATCAAAGCTAAGGTGTTAAAGACAAGAAAGGGCTACCTGACAAGAAGACACATAAGTATCAAGAGATCAAAATCAATTATCTAGAAGGCACCAAAGCAAAAATCATAAATTTGCATTGAAGAGTCAATCTTCAGATCTAATAAGATCTTCATTCACTCAAGAAGGAGCAGTTTGTAGAAATTGAAGAAACCCTCAAACCATCACTAGAAGATCAAGGTCCTTTCTCAAAAGACCTATACATCAAGATCTAGTCAACATCATCAAGCTTACCATGCTGAAGTCATCACCATCATCAATTATTTGGTGTGAAAGTCCAATCAGCATTATTGGAGACATCATCAAGCACCATGTTGAAGTCATCGTCCTTGATCATCATCATCATGAAGGATTCAAGGTGATCTAGCTCTCTTCACATCTCTTGAAGAAGCCAATCTAAGAGGGAGCTCCTGCTTCTATTTACATCATCATCAAGTAAGTTGATAAAAGGGAAAAGCTTCTACTCAAGTAAGTATCTTAATGTCTTTATCTGAATCTATTAAAATGACCTTTTGCAAGCAAAGTAACAAATTGTCTAAGACTACAATATTTCTTGCATGGAAGATGAGGACATATTTAAATTTGATTGAAAATGAAGTAATGGACTATGTCAAAAGATCGATAGTTGAACCTTCAAAAGAAGATGCTCAAGCTCATGCCAAATACATGAAGGGAGACATAAGATCCCGAAGGATTCTTATAGAATCCATTAAGGACTCGCTCATTCCCTATGTATCAAATCTAGAATCCTCAAAAGAAATATATGACAAATTGGTGGAGCTATTCTCATTAAGTACTGCAGAGGAAATAATATCTCTGAGACAAGAACTATACAACTTGAAGATGTCAAGAGAGGAAGGAGTAACTTCACACTTTATGAAGATTTTCGAAATAAGAGATCAACTGTAGAAATTGGGAGAAGTAATGTCTGATAGAAGACTTACTATGGTACTAGATGTTCTACCGAAGGAATAGGGAAGTTTCACTTCAAGCATCGATGGGAAGAAAGAAGCAATGTCATTTCAGGTTCTGTGGTCTTTCTGTAAGACATAAGAAACTACATCAAAAGTTGATACAAGATCAAATGAAGCTTATGCTACCATATCAAGAAGAAAAGGAAAATTTGTTAAGTTCAGTCCTCAGAATAAAATAAGGAAAGAAGGAACGTGGATATGATCCTATGTTATAAATGTAATGAACTCGGGCACTATAGGGATTGTCCCAAATATAATAAGGACAAGAGGAAAACGAAAGAAACCCATGTCTCCAAATAAATAAAAGGACCAGATTCAAAGAAACCTAAAAAAGAAGAAGTGAAAGACTGCTACTATGATTGAGATCGTCTTCCTCTTTAGGAGGTATATGTCAGTTGTAAAGTAGTATGTTAGGAAGCATTGTATACTAGCTAGATGCATCATTTTAAATTAGCATCATGATAGAAGCATTAAGATTAAGAGTACTTGTCATAGGAGGATGTCTGGAAAAACATATATGAGATATCTATGCTATGAGATAAAGTGTCTCCTGGGAACCTCACTGAAAATAATATTTATAAAAGGCAGTTATATATATCAAGGATCGTCATTCATTAATCATATGGAAATAGGTGTTGACATTTTTCTAATGGAATCCTCTATCGATTCACAGGTTAGAAAGAAAGCAAAAAGATTTCATTGAGAATTCTAACTTGCAAAATTCTAGGATTGGGATATTATGACATATTGATGAAGCAGGTCAAGAGAATGAAACTTTTCATTCTAGAAAAAGCTGTTGCAGGTTAACTCAAAAGAGATTATATATATATATATATATATATATATATATATATATATATATATATATACTGACACTAGATGCTATGAAGTCATGACATATGGTTGCATGTAGTATACTTCTAGCTTTAGAAGTATGATCAAAAGAAAATAGAATTTCCTCCAATGCACAGATTGCCAAAAGGCATGATACACTCCAAATGAAGTGAACATAACATGTTCTCATATGGAATATGAGATGACAGTACATTATCAAGGAAATATACATTAGAAGTTTCTGGGAATGTAATAAGATTGTGTGGGGAAAGAAAAGAGATCATGAGAAGTGCAACCATGATCAAAACCAGTCAACATCTAAGGAAGCCAAGAAGACTTGACTAGAAAATCTCCTAGGAAGATATGTAGACTCTTGAAAATATGGGGACCCTTGACAAAATATATCTTTAAGAGATGTGTCAAGATGGAGACCCTTGACAATACATATCTTTAGGAGATGTGTCAATCTGAAAACGAAGGATGTCGATGCCTACAAGAAGATGTCATGGTGAAATATCATCACTAAGGTAACTTTTGATTTGAAAGGTTCATATTTATAATTAATTAATATCTAATGAGCTTATGCAGGGCTGCCAAAGGGAAGCATATGTCTTCCACAAATTGATAACCATATGGCAGAATAAAAGAGTCTTGGAAGAAGTATGGTTTGAAGGAAAGCAGAATGACATGCAGCTAGACAAAATGAGAAGATTGATGGATCACTTTCTAATAGAAGACATGACTCTTGGATGAAAGTAATGGATGATATGTGCCCTATGAAGAGATCCCAAAGATGAAGACCCCTCAACAACAAAGAAAAACATGACATTGAAGGAAGGAGTTCTTCATGAGCAGCTGGGTGTTTGCATCATTGTTATTGTTGGTCCTCGATTAAGAGGAAGCCTGGTAATAAGTTTCTTACTTGGAAGAAACTTGGAAATTCCTAAGCCAAGAGGGTGCTTAGGTACATTCATTGTATAGGAATTAGAACATTTCTTTGTGGAATATGTCCTTCCTAGTTGATAGGGACAAATAGACATGTCATTCTGGTTTTCACCTGGGAAGACAGAATGGAGGATTGGGTAATCATCTGGCATCCGATACTCTTTAGGGGATGTATTAGGGCATCCAAGATAAGAGTAGTTGTGGAAGGACAAATATTCTTTGAGGACTAGGAATCCAAGATAAGAATAGTCTTGTTGGGCATATCCTGAGTGAACCCGGGTGGGATTTGATCCAATAGAGACAATGATATAGGTGTCTATTCATCATTGGTCTTGCCAGCATTGGAGCTCAAAGATGGAGTTATTAGTCAAGGCCTTGCACTCTGACAATGTTGATTGATATGATGCTATACAGATGGGATTGCCAATCGAATTCTTCTTATGAGATTCTTTAGATTGAGAGTGACCATGCACCATTATGAATATCTCCCTAGTTAAGAGGGAGTGTTGAAAAGTGTAACTAGGTTTAGTCTTCATAAAGACTTGTAATTATGAATTTATGTAATGAAGAAGACAAAGATAATAAAATGCATTTTTTAATGCTTGTTTCATGGGTTTCATGAATGAGGAGCTTTTATTATAGGTCAAAGACTTCTTCTTGATGTACAATTTAGAGTCATGTATATGAAGTGTTGTTACACTTGTAAAGGGCAAATTATTAATGTAAAAAGTATGCCTCAAGACCTTGTCATAATGCTCCAAATGTGATGATTATACCCCTTGACAAGTCGGCCTTCTAGAAGAGATCATGTCGGCCTAGAAGGAGATAATCCCTATATAAAAGAGGGATTGTGGTCTCATAGGATATCAACAAGTTCAGATCAATTTTTTGATTAGGACCGAGAAAGGCTAACCATTCAGCAAAGAAGAGAAGGAGCAATACAACGCAAGGAAAGCAATAATACATCATTGTTTTGGGTTAACATCTATCTCGCATTTTTGAGGTAGGTCGAAGGTCATTTTAGGACTGTAATTGGAGCAAAGTAGAAGACATATCAGCGAACAAAGAAAGGTCTTTATATATCATTGTTTTGGGTCTATACTCTCTCATATCTCATGAAAGGGTCGAGGTTATCTTCAACGTGAAGGAAGGCACTCACAAGTGCATCTGTAGTTCGGTCTTGATCTAAAAGCAATCTAGATATATCTCAGTCTTGGGCTGGCATATCTTAGGAAGGAAACAAAAGTAAGTGTTGTAAGTAGGAAGGCTACTACAGCATAAACAAGAGTTTGGTCATAGAGGTATCTAAAGGGTTGTTGAAAAGGTAAATCCCCTCTGTGGACAGAGGCGATCCCTACTAGCCCAGACCGGGTCTAGCAACAATCAAACACGCTACAGTGCAGGTCCCTAATCGTAAATAAACCAAATGGCGATGAAGGTTTACCTGGAATCCAACGCTTGTCGTTCGTAGAAGAGGTAGTGCTCCCGTTCCTCTGCTTCAGCAAATCACGATCCCCACGATCTCCGTGGTCAGACACCTACACACGCGAAAAACAACAGAAACGCAAATGTAAAATCCAGCATATACAACTATATGTCAGTCGAAGAGGACATAACTCATGAACATAAACACGAACAAGAGTGGAACCATAACAGATAGTCGCTTATCATTAATGTGTCAAAAGAAGAATACAACCATAGCTTCGACGCAGCATTCTCCTTCAGCGGGTTGTCAGCAAAACATGTCTCGTTAAAGCCTGTAAGGGATAAGACAAGCCTCTCTCTTTGGATACTTGACAATGATCTCCTCACTTGGATTTGGCCTCAAAGGGATGAAGCAAGGCACTTGCAGCATAAGGCTCTTGGGAACTTGGAGATTAGCTTGCATAAGGGATGAGCAAGCTTTTATAGATGGAGGAAGGGGAGTTGGGATCCCTATAATGATGGGATTGGCCCTATCTTCATGGAAGCTTCCATGAGAGGTGGCCAACCACTTACTCCCTATGGGAACCCTTAGCCAAACTTCCCAACTCAATATAGATAGTAGTCCAGGGATCTGTTAGGACGAAACTTCCACCATTTATTTTTAAAAAACACCTCTTAATATGGTTGGCGCGGGTGCAGCTCTATGACAGAGCACCAATTGGCGCGCCCTCTTTGGAGGATTTCCCTCTTGGCGCGAGGGCTGAACTGTAAAACCACGCCAAATGAAAAAGAGCTATTTTTAGGATCTTTTGCAAGGAGATGTCTTCAGGGCAATGAAAGCTCATGTTTAGAGGGATGTAATGCAAGTGTTTTCAAGTCTTGTTTCTTCTCACAGGTCACAGAATGAGCCCTCCAATGTGCAAGATGGGAATTGCAGGGACGGTGACAAATTGCTGTGTAACAAGGGTGTTGAAAGTAGGCCGAGAAAGAGACTCTAGGAGAAGGCGGAGGAAGATTTTATTGGAGACCAAGGAACAAAGGGAAGCACATCAATTAGGGATGATAGACTACGAACCGAGTCTCCCTAGTGTTGGTGCAATACGATGCAGAAAAGGTTGATTAGTGTAAGAAGCCTAGAAGAGCAGTGACAGGGTCTTGGGAGGCATACTAAAGTTAAGGGTATTTGTCATGGTCTTGGTACTCATCAATTGAAGATTTGTAAAAAGAATTACTTTCGGGTTTTCCTCTCCAAGAGGGAGAGTTTTTGGCCCTGGCTTAAAGACCCTAAACATTGTGTCTCTTGTGTTTTGATAATTGACTTGATGAAAGACATAATAAGCTAGCAAAGATAATATCTAAGTAAGAGGAACACAAGAAGTATAACACAAGCAGTTATCAAGTAAGAGAATTTAATTAAACACTACCCTACCAGATTCTCAATAGATCTTTGCCCCTTACCCATGGCCATCACCCTGGTTCCATAGGCCCTAGATGAGCCTCCTTTGTCATACAGGAACCCATGGTTGTCCTAACCACCCTGGAGGGCAATGAACTGCCATACCTTAAAAGAGGTAATCATTGTTATATCTAACACATCATGCTCTTATCCTTGAGCCCCGATCACTTAATTAAAGAAAATTCATAGGCAAAAGGTATATAAAGAAGAGTGGAAAAATCAAGACCGGGACACCCCATGTACCATGATCGCTCCCTCCTACACATTATATACCCTGGCGTGGGCTTCCATCTTATCTGGTTGCCTGTATGCCCCGATATTTGACCCAAGATTGCCCCTCTCATTCCTTACTTTGTTTCACTTATTTATCACTTACCACCCACATTCAAAGGATGTACCTTGGACCAACTATCCCCTTTAAAGGCCGAAACTACTTAATAAGGTGCATGGCTAACCCCCTTTGGATTATGGAAACACTAGCACATGCCAAAGCTCGCTATGAAAGGCCATGCCAGTATGAAGTGTCCAATTTGTTATCCATGATTTGCAAGCTCTTTTACACGATTATTCTAATGATTCGTTCTACTGGAAGCCTAGGGGACACAATGGATCTTATATAGGATTGCAGGTGGTTTCCATTTGGGTTTGGTCTTCCTATTTGGGAGCCTAACCCCTAGAGAGCTACATTGTAACACATAGGGTGTGCGTAGAAAGTCATTGGCCTCCACAGCAGCAAACAGCTCTCCACGGATCCTCATTGATGTTTAGGGACTACTAGCAATCCACTTTTGGGATGATGGTGATGTGCTTCTTCCACTATGCGCAACAGGCCCCACAGGAGCCCCACACTCTTAGCAGGTGTCCCAACATGTGTACGATGTCATGGCAACGTTCATTCCATCACTTGAGCCCTTGCAGAGGATCTATTAGCATCTTTGATTCATATGGAGACCCACGAGGTCATTTGTGTGTCCCCACACCCTCTAGGAGCACCACAGGTCTACTACTTGGAGAACAAGGAGCCACCCCCTTGTCCATCATATTCAAAGTAATTTATTCTTCATTATGGCACTTCAAGACATGATTAGGCCTTTGGAGGGCCCCACAACATGTACATATTATTATTTGGCCCCCTGTGACGCTTATTTTTTGCATTTATGAGCTAGTTTAGTGGGCTTGTCTCCACACCAATGGGGGTTTTATTTAAACATTATTTTATCATTAGGGGCTAATGTATGCCCATAGGCTAATTCAAACTCCTTAGAAGGGTATATATTGATGTTAGCTACATTCATTTGTATCATCACTTCACTTGGGATCTCTCTATCTTTAGAGGAACTTTTCATTTCTTGTTGGAGGATTATTTTGGATAAATGGACAAATTTTGATGCATGGATCTAGGCCATTTTTATCTTGGAGCTTCATCTTTTTCAAATGTGATGCTGGTTGGATATACTCTCTAACATTGTAAGTGAATTTTAATGATATATTCTTGTTGTTGCATACTGTAGAATTTCATTGTAATTAGGGCTAGTTGTTGCATTATTGGAATGTGGAATTGAGTGTCTATTTTGTTTGTTTAATGTATGGGCTTTTTTTAGATGAATGAAATGTCCTAAAGATTGTTTTATCTCGATAATATTGCACTCTTTGTACGAAGTATAAATACTTGATTGCAACTTTTCTTCTTTTTACCTTAACATTGGACGAAGTTCACTTTTCTAGCCTCCTTGATCAAGAAACTAAATTCTCAATCATTATCATCCTTGACTCCATATCCCCAAGGACAATAAGCACTGGTCCCTCAAAAAGGTTGTCATTTTCCCTTTCTTTCTTACTTTTTCTTCCTTTTTCTCCAGGTCTAGCCCTGATAGGTCACATAGGGCATCAATTTCCCAAGAATTCGCCCACAGAAAAACTTCGATCTCTTAGAGGCTACTGCGCTGGTGGGTCCCCTCCCTTTCCGCTGAATTTGAGACAATTCCAACTATGGAATCTTCGAGAATCCCAAGCCCTAGCTCTAGGACCAAGTTTTGCTTAGGAATCCCCAAGGCCAGAACCTAGTATGATCAATTTGACCTTTTCAAGCAAATTTATTATTTTATCATTTCCCCTCGCCTTGTCTAGGATAGGAAGGTCATTGGTTGCTATATTCCATCCTCGAACATGGGTTGGGACCACTTGGTCCTGTGTGGTCATGTTTCTTATCAAAAACTAATCATCAAGGGCTATTTGGGAAACCAAGTTCATATAGTATTTTAGTGATTGATAAGTACCTCTACAGGTTGTACCCTTCTCCCTTATCCACCCCCTCCCATTGGAAGGCAAGTCCCTTGCTTGAAAAGGAAGCAAGCTCCATTATTCACATCTTCCTTGGGAAAGGGTTTTTGGGAACACTTCATACCTACTCATTCATATATACCTTATAAGTGGCTTCCCAGAAGATCGAGACTCCTACCATCGATGAAAGTTCGTAAAGAGAAAGGAGTCTTAGTTGTGGTGACATTGGGCTAAGCCTCCATTGTTGCCCTTAGCCTAGCAGTTCCCCTCTTAGCAACCTCTTTCAGGGCCCCTGCTGGTTTGAGTGGTAACAAAGCCCTAAGGTATCTTTATATACACTTCTTCAACCATTGAGAAAAACAATCTTTGGATATACTTGGTGCGATTTTCAAAGCAATAGAAATTTTAACAAAAGTGTACCAAACAACTAAAGCAAATGTCATGTCATAGTCTTCTCCCTCTTTCTAGGAGAATCCTTTAATCTTGCTTTGTACATCTCTATGTTTCCATCTACTGCAATCTTGTACATCCACTTGGAATTCATCGTTGACTTTCCTCAAATCTCAACACAATCTTCATTATGGCATCCTTCAAACTTGTTGGCCCACCTGCTCCCCTTGAACTATGAACTCTTTCAGTCATTGGACATGGTTCTAGATGTAATTACAACCTCTCCATCTTGAACAAAAATCACTCTAGGAGAATCCTCTTGTTGCAAGCTTTGCATCATTCTTCCCAATGCTTTTATTTGTTGCCAAAGCCTTGGTAGCCTTTACAATGTACCTCCAACCCTCACTAGGAGGTCATGGAAGAGATGATTATAACCTAGCAAAAAGGAAACAAAGAAAAGAGGGTAACAGATAATATTCAAGGAAGAGAGAGGAAGTACTTATCTTTTGAGGATTCATTTGAGGAAATTTCAGCATAAAAGTGGCCTCTAAAGGAAAAATAATAAATTAATACAATAAGAGATGAATTTTGTGGGGAAGAAAATAAAACTACTTTTTTTAATTGTATTTTTGGCTTATCTCCTTATAGGTTTACTCAAATTACAATTAAAAAAAATAGTTTTTCTTCTTTTCCATCCAAAATATTTACATGTACCACTTTTTAAATTTAAAGGATTTTGATAAGTTTACATATTATGACATGGAATTACATGAGAATTTCAGGGGCACTTTTATGCTGAAATTTCCTCTAATGATGGGGAGTTGTCAACTCCCTTTCGATCCTTATCTTCTAGCAAAAATGAAATCCGTCTACAATTTCATCATCCTCATCCTCATCATCAGCATGTTGCTTTCCTTTTGTTTCTTACAAGAGCTAGGATTTCTTCTTTCAATAGAAAAATTGAACTAGGTCTAACTCTAGGGTTTTATCCACAAACCCCAAGGCTTTCTTATCAAGAATTCTAGATTTCTCGGCTTTACAAATCAGATTTAAGAAGGGCTCGTAGCATAATTATTATGACTTCTCTTTTTATGTGAGAGACCCCTTCAACTCCCTCTTTCTCCTTACCTACTTACTAAAATCAAAGTATCTATTTACAATTCTAGTAAAAAGTGTCCTTATCATTAGTTGTTAAATCTTTTGTAGTATCATTCTCGAAATTCCTCTAATGAGGATGCTCATCATCATCATTGACCTTCCTCTTCTTATCATTCTTCTCTGTAGTGCATTGTTTTTTATAATCACCAAACTTGAGACAACAAAAACATTGAATATCCTTCTTTTGAGGAGTTGGTCTTCTACCTACATTTCTTTGAAGTTTTCCAAAATTTCTTCTTCCTTTGCCACTTTTAGAGTGGGTTGTAAATGCTTGACAGCCATCATCTTGAGGTGCTTGAATCTTCTCCATTTAGACAAGTCTAGATTCTTCTTAAGTACATGAGGTCCATATTTCTTCAAAATTTGGAGTTTCCTTTCTACCAAATATTCAAATGCGGATGAATCTCATGAGTTAGGTAAACCATTAAGTGTTGTAGTCACAAGTTCTTTATTAAAAATGATTTCATCAATGGCTTGAAGTTGATCTCTTAGTTGAGAGATACTCATGAAATATGAGGCCACAATATCATTTCTTGTCATTCTAACATCACGAAGCTCATTCTTCAAAATCATTGCTTGACCAATGTTGATGTATCAACTAGGGCATCATACATCTTTGAAGCGTCAAGTTTTGTGACATATGGAATCAAATAATCTTTAATAGAATATAAAATAATACTCCTAACTGTTGAAAACTGGCAGCTTGGGGATGAATTTTTAAAAATAGAAAGTCTAAACAATAGAATTTCTAAAAATAGAATTTATAAAAATAAAGTCTAAATATGAAATTTCTAAAATTAGAAAGTCTATAAATAGAAATTCTAAAAATAGAAAGTCTATAAACAATATTTCAAAAACTAGAAAGTCTCAGGAATAACTTTCCAAAAATAGTAAATCACCTTGCATCAATTGGTAATCAAGTATTGTTGATGGAAAATCCATTTTGATCATCAATCAATCCTAATAGTTCAATTTTGACTTAATCATCAATATTATTATTATTATTATTATTCTTATGATCATATTATATTATTATTAAAAAGAAACTCAAGTCTCTCAATCAAGTCATATGAAACTCCCCTCAATTAATGCATATATTATTCTCTCTCTCTCTCTCTTAGTGGATTCATTCCTCTCTCCCTTTAAAGCTCTTACACACCTCTTACACTCTCTTACACACTTTAATGACTTGTCATAAAAAGATTCATCTTACCCCTCTTTAATGCATAAGTTACACTTCTCTCCTAAATGCATAAGTTACAATCCTCTCCTTTATGGCATAAGTTACTCTACTGTTTTGGCATATGTAACTCCTCAAGTCATAGGAGCTACTCCCTCATGAATTCGACATCCTTTCTCTTTCGATATATGTCTTTTATCCTCACTTGATACACTTGTGCTTGAGAAAGGAGAATTTGAACTTGAGAAAGAGATGGTTGGAAAGTCTATAGGAAGCTTAAGAGAGAGAAAGAGAGAGAGAGAAAGTCCCGAAGAGCAAGAGCAGATCTTGGAGAGCCAAGTAATTCAATGTTTGCATAAGCTACTACTATCAAAGATATTCTTTAGATTTGGGTGAACTCTTCATTCTCTCATTGTACTTTGAATCTTTTTTGAACAATTGATTTCTAACAAAAATAGAAAAAAACAAAAACTAGTTGGGTTTTCGCCTTGTGAGTTTTGCCCTGGTCATTGATCTAACTTCTTTGTGTCTCATTTTGTTCTTGGTTGTCTTCCATTGTGCATATGGTTTATATGGTTTACGTTCTATATACAATTACTTAACTTATTTTGAAGCATAAAGAAGTTTTGGATTTAAGAGATTGAAAAAACATAGAACATCAGAATTTCCACATAATATCAAAGCTTTGGTGAAAACAACTTCAAGAAGACAAACTCCATTTCCAACTCTCTTTCTATTGAAATATCTCTTGTTGCTCGCTTCATTAGAAACTCTCTTTCTGCTGAAATATCTCTTGTTGTCTGCTCCATTTGCAACTCTCTTTCTACTGAAATATCTCTTGTTTTATGCTCCATTTGCAACTCTCTTTTTGTTGGAATATCTCTTGTTCTCCACTCCACTTCTAGCTCTCTTTTTCTTGAAATATATCTTGTTGTTGCTCCATTTACAGTTCTCTTTTTGCGAAAATATCTCTTGTTGTTCCTTCTACTTGTTCATTTTTTGCTAGAATATCCCTTCTCATTTGTTGTTGAAATATCACTTCTTGCCCTTATTTCTTACTGCTGAAATCTTGTTTTTTGCTCCTTCCTTGCTACTAAAATCTTATTTGTTGCTCCTTGCTGCTGAAATAAGATCTTATTTGTTGTCTTATTTGCTACTGAAAGCAAAACCAAAATCAGAGTACTTTCTTGTTTATGCTCTTTCTAGTTCCTCTCCTACAGAGTCTTGTGACAACTAGTTGGTTGATAGTGGTTTCAAGACACTTTACTAGTTATGAAGAAGTTCTATAATATCTGATTAAGAGGGAGACAAATCTGAAAATTATACTACATATCCTATAAGGGGATCTAGTTCTGTTTCTTTTTATCTGGATCAAGAAGTTTTGTATGTACCTTGTTTAAAATTAAGGTGTTGCACGTGTTTGATAATTATGGTTTTGGTATTTGTTGATGCATGTAAAAGTAAATAATAGTTTTACTTCTGTTTATGCATGTGCAAGAAAGTTTTGTCTTGAAAGTAATTATAATGCATAAAAGGTATGAAATAATAACTAATAGAAATTGAATGTTGAAGATAGATTGATTTTAATTCTCTCACGTTGTATGAGAATGGACATAATCTTATGGGTTTTGGTAATTTTGATATTAGAGTTTACTGACAATAGTGGTTGAAGGTAAGGATCGTGACCTTTGCAAAAGATGGAATGTCAGCTTTCTAAACTAAGCTCTTTTACAGTGATCAAAAATAGATTATATATAATATCATTGAAGACAATGAAGTCAATATATATAATTATTATTACATGCTTTCACTATGGGATCAAGATTTTAAAATCTTTACAAAATTAATAGAAGACCTATCCATGCATTGATTCATGATAAGTAATCATCAATATAAATTGTGGCACCGAAAGTTCACTAATCTTCACTATAAAGCATTACCTCATGTGAAAAAGATGGTTCTTGAAACACTTGAGACTAGAGTGGATCATGGAGTCTGCCAAGTGGTGTTCAAGAAGATGCATTTCTACTACCAATGATGGATAGTGGTAACTTATAGAGGATAGATCAAGAGGGAGCTAACATTAAAAAAGAAGTATATTAAAGTCTTGTGTTGCTTCTTTTTGTCACTGCTCTTATTTATATTATCTTCATAGATCATTAATTATTCTTCTTGCATGAGTATCTGATTGATTCTTTCACTAACTACTAATGAGGATGCAATCTAAAACAACAAATCTTGAAGATCATCAAGGTGCAAAATAGTGCAAGAAGAGTAAACTCCAAGAGAAAGTCCCTACCCCTATGATGATTCTTCTTCATCATATATTTCCAACACACATGGCAAGGATCTCGCACATACAAGGCTCATCACTGCTTGGGGGGATCCACTTGTCAACAAATGACAAGGATCTGGCACATCCAAGCCTCATTAAACGTCAAGTGGTGGCACACCTACATCCTAGACAAGTCACACAAACAAGTCTTACTAAACCTATTGGCCAGATAGGTCGCTCTTCCCACGTCCCGAACTATGGGTCAGATGCATACTGAGGCCTACTCTTGTAGCACACACTACACAAGAGGTCCCTCATCCTCAAGATATCTCCAACATCATTCCCTAATCCTGTGAGCTCTGACAGGGGAGAATTCAACTTAGGGTTCTGAATCAGCTGTGATTGCTTACTGGAAGGGTCACGTTCATAAGTCCAAGATGCTCTCTAAAAATCGAGAACTTTCCTTTCAATAAAGGCTTGGTATGAATGTCAGTTATTTGATCATCATCACAATATGATGGAGCCTCACTGCTCCTCTCTGCACCATATCCTGAAAATAGTGATATTTGATCTCAATGTGCTTGGACTTTTCATGGAACATGGGATTTTTTGCAAGACGAATCCCACTCCTATTGTCACAATATATAATTGGTATGTCAAGAACTTGCTGAAATAGCTCTCCAAAGAGCTTCCTCAGCCATATTGCCTCACAGCTAGTTGTATTAGCAGTAATGTACTCAGTGCAACAAACTTCTTTCTGCTCATCCAAGAGACCATGGCAAATCCCAAGCTAAAGCAACACCTAGAAGTGATCTTTCTATCATCAGAGTTACCAACCTAATCAACATCAGTATATCCATGAAGTCTTACATCCTAGCAGTATAGCTCAATCTAATATTAATGGCCCCATGCAAGTATATCAACAAATGCTTTGCAACAATCTAGTGTGGATGTGATGGCTTAATCCTATATTGGCTCAGAGTATTGACTGCAAAACATATGCCCAATCTAGTGTTAACTAAGAACATTACTACCCCAATCAGTAGACAATACTCCAAAGGATTTCCCAAATCAAGATCTACAACTTCACCACATAGCTTCTTGAAATTCATTTTCATTGGAAAATTCATGGACTTGCATTATGTCATACCCAATCATTCCAGTAGCTTGAAAACATGTTTTCCTTGAGAAAGGAAAATCTCACTAGGTCTCTGCCATACTTCAAGACCGAGAAAGTAGTGCATCAAATAAAGATCTTTCATTTCAAATTCAGAAGCTAACTTCCTCTTACACTGCAGGATTAGAGGTTCACCACCGGTCATAAATAAATCATAAACATATAATACCAAAATAAAAAAGCATACCTTGGACTATATTGAAGTAAAGTTTTGGATCAACATTACTTCTAGTAAAACCAAACTTCATCAAGAAGCTAACCAATGCAGGCATACCAAGCTCTTGGAGCTTGTTTCAAACCATAGAGAGCTTTCTTCAGTCCGCACACATGAGTTCTCCGGTCATGTACTTCAAAGCCTTGTAGTTGCTCCACAGATACTTCTTCCTTGAGGAAGCCATGTGGAAGAGCAATCTTCTCATTCATTTGGAGAAGGGACCATCCTTGGCTAGCAACTAGATCCATAATAGATCGGATGATTGTATAATGGGCAATGGGAGGAAAGATTTCATCATAGTCTATTCCCTCTTTTTGAGAGAACCGTCTAGCTAGAAATATAGCTTTATGTTTTTCAATAGTGCCATCAACGCCATGTTTAATTTTATACAGCCATTTAGAAGACACAACAAATTTACCTTGTGGTCTTGGAACCACTTCCAATACATCCTTATGAATGATGGATTCATATTCTTCAGCCATTGTATCTTTCCACATTTGATCTTTCACTGCTTCTTCGAAAGTACATGTCTCAACTTCAATAATGTTGCTCATGTTTACCACTTATTCCTAGAACCGACATGGTTTCTTGCTTTCTCTGAAGGTTCATCGTGGAATAGGATGTCTATCCGCATCCTGTAAGGTTTCATGAAACCATAATCATCTTTTTCTAGCACATGGAGAAGGATACAAGGAGTGCACGGGATCCATGGGTTCGTCAGCAAGATTAAGTTCAGGCTTGGGGTCTCTTTGTGCATCCAAGACATCATCCTATCTTGCAACATTAGCAGGAGGAGCATTGTTTATGGCTTATAAAAGAGATGCATTTTCATTAAATGTTATATCTCTGCTAAACTCTATATTTCTTTTTCTAGGTACATATATTCTATAAGTTTTATAATTTTCACAATAACAAACAATCATACCTTTCTTACCTAAAGCTTCCAGCTTGGTAATCTTTTCCTTTGGCACATGAAAGTAGACATGCTAGTCAAATATCCTTAAGTGCCCATTTTGTTCAGGGTTATATGCTACAATGGTCTCTTTCTTAATTCCAAATTCTTTGCAAAAGTCTTGAGCTCTTGTCCACTTCATGTCCACTCGAGTCATGGGATGGCTCGACACTTTCCTCAATATTGATACAAATGACTTGGTTCTCACCTTCATCAAATGTACCTCTTGATCCCAGAACAAGAGCAAGAGCAAGAGAAATAGTAGCAAAGTAAATAAACATAATGAAAATATGCCTAGTGATTAGGCATATATTTCTTTCGTTTCTAGATGTGATAGTGGCACTTTCATTCTTTCACTGACTTCTTAATGAGGATGCATCAAAAACAACAAATCTTTAAGATCATCAAGGTGAAAAATAGTGCAAGAAGAGTAAACTCCCAGAGAAAGTCCCTACCCCTATGATTATTCTTCTTCATCATATATTTCCAACATCCTTGGATGTGCCAGATCCTTGTCATGCGTTGACAAGTGGATCCCCCCAAGCAGTGATGAGCCTTGGATGTGCGAGATCCTTGTCATGTGCAATGTTTTGAAAATCGCAATCGGGACTAAATCGGCGAGGGGAAAAAATCGGAAAAAATCGTAAGAATCGGGAAAAAATCGTAAAAATCAGGTAAAAATCGGCACATACAAACATATTCATTTTTTTTCAAATTTTTTAATATCTAAAGCACCCACAACATAAAATAAATGCATTGACGCATAAATATGAAAAAAAACTAATATATAAGATGTGTAATATCATGTCTAGTGCTACATCACACATAATAGTGAATCATGTCCTGAATACTAAGTCCTGAGTCTCATCTCAACCTCAAAATATCAACAAAAAATATAATAATGTATCTCATATCATGAGTCATAATGTTATATACAAAGGAATGCACCAAATAACCTATACTACTGATTTCCTCTGCCCCTCTTGCGAGAAAATGTAACAACTTTCCCTCTAGACGAAGAAGCTGGCGGGGCTGGCAATGGACTCTGTTGTGCTCCAGATCCTGAAGCACCAGGAGCTAAAGGAGGCAGACCACGTCCTCTACCGGTAGCAGGGGTAGGTGGTGTCACCTCCTCCTCCTGTTGTTGCTCCTCCTCCTCCTCCTCATGAAACTCATCATTGATTCATCACTACTAGAAATGGGATCATCAACAAGAGATACATAAACATCATCTAGCTCAAAGTCTTCAGACGTGGATTGCTCAACCTTATAACATGATAGAAATTGAAAAAGTTTAACATGCCTAACCAATGATTTTGGTTTGAGTGAAGGGTTCATCTCCTCAACCTTAAAATGCGATAGAAAAAGATTAACATGCCTAACCAGTTGTTTTCCTTTGAGTGAAGGGTATATTCTTGTTAAGGCCACGGTAGAGGAGTTCAACAATCAATACCACCAACATCAACAAAGTTCAATAATCAATGCCACCAACATCAAGGTTCTTAAAGGACTTCATACTCTTGATCAAATGCCAATCTCATACCCTTACACATAATAGAATCAAATGGAAACAATGCAAATCCCCAAACCATGAAACCCTAAAAACCATTAAGTCTGCTGAATTTTGAGTGAAATCTAAAATTCTAGTTTCTCCATATGAAATCCAATGAGGTCGAAACCACTCTTAAACATCCTGAGTCATTTCATAGTAATGTTAAAAATTTAAGTAAAAAAGGAAATATCACTTTTACTTTAAGAATTTAACATTACCGTTAACTGCCAACAGGGTGTGTCAGCAAAAATGACAAAAAAAAATTGATTTTTGAACTTATAGAGTTGTTGTTTGATGGGCCCACGATTTTTACCAAAAGATCGCAATTTTTTCCCAATTAGCGATTTTTTCAAAAAATCATGCAAAACATCACCGATTTAATCGTTTTGTTGAAAAAATCGCGATGTTCAAAACACTGGTCATGTGTGTTGGAAATACACAAGAGGTCCCTCATCCTTTCCAACACACTACCCCTATGAAGATTCTTCTTCATTAAAGTGAGACATCATTGTTTCAAATGATACAGAGCAGAGATGAACAGAGATGAGCAGAGAAATTAGAGATCTTTATTGCAAAAAGAAATTCCTTCCTAACTGAGAGGGAGTGTTGAAAATTGGCAACTCGGGGATGAATTTCTAAAAATAGAAACTCTGGAAAATATAAAATCAAAAATAGAATTTCTAAAATAGAAAGTCTAAAAAATATAAAGTTTATAAGTAGAATTTCTAAAATTAGAAAGTCTCAATTATGACTTTCCAAAAATAGCAAAGCACCTTGCATCAATTGGCAATCAAGTATTGTTGATGGAAACCCCATTATGAACATCAATCAATCATAATAGTTCAATTTAGACTTAATCATCAATATTATCATCAATATTAATATTAATATTATTATTATTATTATTATGGTATTATTATATTATTATTAAAAAGAAATTCAAGTCTCTCAATCATGTCATATGTAACTCCCCTTAATTAATGCATATGTTACTCTCTCTCTCTCTCTCTTTGAATGGATTCATTCCTCTCTCTTTAATGCTCTTACACACCTATTACACTCTCTTACACACTTTAATGACTCATCATAAAAATATTCCTCTTACACCTGTTTAATGCATAGGTTACACTTCTCTCCTAAATGCATAAGTTACACTCCTCTCCTTTATGACATAAGTTACTCTCCTATTTTGGCATATGTAACTTCTCAAGGCATAGGAGTTACTCCCTCATGAATTCCACCTCCTTGCTCTTCTATATATTTGTGTCTCTCATCCTCAGCTAATACACTTACTTGTGCTTGTGAAAAGAGAATTTGAACTTGAGAAAGAGAGGGTTGGAGAGTCTAGAGGAAGATTAAGAAAGAGAGAGAGAGAGTCTTAAATTGAAAGAGCAGATCTTGGAGAACGAAAGTGATTCAATGTTTGCATCAACTACTGCTATCAGAGATATTCTTCCGATTTGCGTGAACTTCTTCATTTTCTCATTGTACTTTGTATCTTTGCTAAACAATTGATTTCTAATAGAAGAAGAATATGGTTGGGTTTTCACCTTGTGAGTTTTTCCCTAGTCATTGACCTAACTTCTTTGTGTCTCATTGAGTTCCTAGTTGTCTTCCATTGTGCATATGGTTTATACAATTTATGTTCTATCTACAATTGCTCAACTTATTTTGCAGCATAAAAAATTTGGATTTAAGTGATTGTAACAACATAGAACATTAGAATTTGAACACTAGTTGTGATATCATCCTTTTCATATTTAGCTTTCCCTTCCTTATCTGAAGATTTAGTGACCTTGCCCTTCACATAATCCAAGACATCATTATTTGCAACAATGAACCCTAAAATTTGTAGCTTCTTCCAATTTGTTCTCTGACTTCACAGAGGAACTTATGGTTATAGATAAGAAAATAGATTATAGATCACAATGTTCTTTCCTTCGCCAAAGCTCTTCAAGAATGACCTCAATGCCCTTTCCATCACCAAAGCTCTAATACCATGTTGAATTTTCAAGCATAATAGATACAAGCACTAATTTCTGAAAAATGATAATTACTTCTAATGATGCAGATATTCTTTTAGTACTTCCAGTCTTATCATTAAGCAATCACACTTCGGAAATTCAACCATAAATGCACAAGAACAGTAGAGATCACAATGCACGAAAATAACACAAGATTTACCCCAGGAAAACCCACTTGCAGGAAAAAAACCCAACAAACTTTCCTTAGATAAATTCTTCAGTTCAACAATAAATACACCTAATTCTGCTAGTCAAATATGATGGTCAAGCATGGTCAAACTTCCCTCTTATCAAGTCACTCTTCAACACAACAAACTCATCCCTGCCTGATCTGCCTAGGCTGAAATTCGGACTCCCAGAATCTGCTTAGAAACTCTACCCATAATTAATATGTTGCCCAAAAAATTTGGACTTGCTACCCAAAAGTTCGACCTACTGCCCCAAATATGTCGAGAAACTTGCACGTGCGAAACTGCAAGAGAGAGAACCACATGTGTGAAGTCAAGGAGAGATAGTAAATATATATGAGATGTCTTCGTCCTCCTCCATCATTTTCCTTGCTGGGATGCCCAGAAGATTTCTTGTCCTGTGAGAGATCGAATTTCTGCTTAAAGGAGAAGGTTGAGTGTCTTACATATAGTGTTTTGGTTGGCTTGAATGGATGTCTCTTCACTAAGGCCAACTTGACTTGAAGGCGAGCCAACTTGATAAGTTTGGAATCAAAAATCCAAAAAAAAAAATCTTTTGTAACCAACATGAAGAATATGTCTTATATTAATCATTTCAAGCATTAAACTAAAATGACAGGAAGAACGTGTCTTATATTTTTCATTATACATTTCAAAGGCTAAAATATTGATTATGAAGACCGACGATAGCTACAAAATTCAACATGTGAGGCACTGTATTTGGTCTCTTAGACATGTATCTTGTCAGTTTTAGTCTATAACTAGTTTGTTTTGTCAAACCATGCCCTATCCCTTAAAAGCTTTGCCTCAACAATGTTGTCCCTAATCGAATTGTAGGACCTTCGGAGGCTTCTCATGAGGACTCGTGGTTTTACGGGAGCCTACATTTTGTAGGGGTGATCACCTATGTATAGGCTAGTCTAACCCATGTCAAGGTGCACCTATGTCATTCCACATGGTTAGTGTTCATAGAGTTTGTAGGTGACCTTGGCCTTGGTGTATTATTGGTCATGATAGCTCTCACATCATAGTAATATCTTGTGATGGCTTTCACATTTCCAAAGGTATTTCACACCTCCCAATGTAAAATGGTCTAGCTAGTCAAAAAGTCAACCTTATCTTATATTATAGAGCATGAAGAGAGAATTTGCGATCTACGCATATGATGGTTAGTTACATCTCAGACAAACTTTGTTAACAATATAGGACCAACTTCTAGGGTGATTTTCAGGAAAAGCATTGCATTGTTTGTGACATACATGATGTTAAAATTGATCTACTCAATGAGAGGAACAAAACCCATGTTCCATATTTTGTAAATCCTCAAGGGCGTTAGAGATCATCTAAGTGTGACGATGTGACAGGTAATAGGACAGCTTTCCAGGAGGCTTAAAAGGAGAAAAAGTTGACATATAATATGTCAAAAATTGGTCTATGGAACGTGATGAACAAAACCAGTCTCTTGGTTTCTCCAAATTCCCAAGGGCATTAGAGCTCCAGCAGGGCATGACGACGTGGCAGGCAAATGATGACATGGCAATGTTAGGAAAGATATGAAGATTTTGAGAGATACCTAGATAAAATCCAAGCTAGTTTCAGCATACCCAAGATGTCGAAATTGTCAAAAACTCCATGATGTTGGGGGCCCAACTTCCATGTGGCTAACTCAAATTTTTAAAGGGAAAAATAAAGTCAAAAATAGTTGTTGGTAAAGTCAACCAGTTGTTTGAATGTCAAACTAGTAGTTGGAGACCCAATGGACCAATTGTTGGAAAATCAAGGTAGTTGAGTTTAATGTTGATTCTCCTTTCATGATAATTACTTGTGATATTTGTTGATATTTTATTAATAATTTTATTTTACTTCTCCATCAAGCAATTACCAAAACATTCAGATCACAACCACAAATAAAACAAGATATAGGTTCCATGCCAGGTCAAAACCCCACAGCTGGGGAAAACCCAAAAAATCCTCTTCTTATAGAATCAGATCAAGCAAGATATCCAAGACCCAAGACCAAGACAAATTCCTCCATAAGATCCCCAAGTCAACCCTCCAATCACTGTCAAAACTCTTCCCTTAAGATGTCTTCTCTTACAGAAAAATTTGCCCTCCCTGTAACTTGTATTCCTAGTGTTGATCCCTAATCTTTGATCTCACCAGAAGTATCTCTCCTCGAGTTACAGACCTCAAGATTCTTCTATAGCTTGTATAACACAAGTATAACAAGAACAACTCAAATATTTTCTTCAGGAATCTCAATCATCATAAGTACAGTTTGCATACCTTCTTCATGAATTACAACCATCACAGGAACATCTCGCATATCTTCTGCCCTCTCATCACATATAGCTAGCACTCTTTTCATATCAGTTTTCCAAATCTATACCTTCAAAGAAATTTGCATATCCCTGCCTCAAAAGCTCACATATTACTTCAGAACATAAACGAATTCCTTTAGTTTGGTGGAGGATTCATGCCTATAAATAGTTGTTCTTGTATGCGAATAGACACATCCCTTTGAGTGAGCCGACTTGACCAACTAGAGGGGTGACTTGGTCTTATCAAGATCAAACATTTTTTTCCTTTTTCTTACAAGAGTCCAGCTGGACTTTGACTCAAATTCAATTCTTTGTCTTCAACAAAACCTAGAAGCATGAAGAACATGCTTGACTTCAGAAATAATAATATTTATTTCTCCTCTTTTATCCTCTTCTATAAAATTGATACAAGTACAAAGATAAATATGAAGACCGAACATAGTTACATTTCCAACACCAATTAGTTAAGCAATGGAGACCATGTGCAAAGAGAATCTTGAATTAAATTGTCGACATTTGTCCAAGTACCCCCTAGTGGGTGAATTAAAAATTATATTGTAATATTTTATGAATTAATTTACCAAGTCTCCAACTTGTGGATGAATAGTAAATATTTTACCAAAGAAGAGTTAAACTAGTCGTTATAATATTTTCTATAAAGGCTACACTTTCTTCATTTGTAAATCCTTGTTGTTCACTTGATACAAGTATTATCTACTGCAAAATAAAATAAAAAAAGTCTCATCTATTTTGCAAACATTTGTTCTTTTGTACAATTGCAGAGTGGGTATTGTTAGTATTCATCTTCTTCCTATTACCATTGAGTATTAATTTTTAATTCTAATTTCATTTTGCTAATTGGTAAATTTATCCTAAAACTAATGTTCTCTACCACTGAGAAGCTAATACGCTATGTGGAAGCAAGAAACTAGGGTTCCTCACTTGTTTGTTTTGGTTTTGCAGATAAATAAATCTGAGGATTCTAAATTGCATAGAAAGAGGGCTTTATTATCTCAAATACTTCATATTTTGCCACAAACAAAGAACAAATGTTGCAGATGTCACATAAGAGGGCCACTCCTAAGGATAATTGAAAATCACAAGTGGGGGCAATTTCCGAAACGATGAAGCTCAGTCTCTAGACATCAAACAGGCATAACGACTTAGAGAAATATCTACTTCACATTGTAGCAAAGGGTGAGACTCCAAGGCACAGGTTAAGAGGGCTCCCTGCTTGTTGGACCTCTATTTTCAACTACCAGAAACTAGTTTTGCAGGCCTACAGATGAGTATCTTACACTAAAACTTGTAAAGTTTATAAGAAAAATGTTCATGTTAGAGTTTGAGAAAAAACGAAAAATTTCCAGCCATTTAAATTGCAAACTAATTTTCTGGAAAAAAATTGAGTTGATTAAATAACTTGTAAATCTCAAAATCAAATTCCAACAATTTCCAATCAATTGTAAATTGTGTTCTCCGCCTAAATTTTATAGAGGGGAGGCCCCAAAGCCTCTACAATCACCCCCTAGCCTTTCCACACTTTAAGGTAACTCCCATGAGGTCTTTTTCACACAGTGGACTAATTGTTTGAACAAAATAGGTTGTTGTCCCTGCACTTTTACTAGGTTTTAGAGGTCGTCATATAGGACAGCAAGTTATTTCAACTCATAACTCCTTAACCAGACTTCAGAATTAACAGATATTTATATATTTGGTTACGGTAACTTCAGTAGACCGAAATCCATAGGTTACGTGCCATATATTTGAATTGTTTTGGCTACTAATATCTGCTATTAGTATTTTGCTCTAATAGCATTGTTTTTATGCAGAACAGCAGATAGACTAACATGTACTCCCCACAGGCTCCATAAACACACTGGATGTAAACCAAAGTTGCCAAGGGGATATTTAGAGACTCCCTCCTTAACTGTTTTGAGGGTGTTGGGCCTAAATAGCGGAGGTTTCGGTTGAGGTAACAATGGGTCCTTGCCCTGTGTTTGCCCATCTAGCAAGGCTGCCAAAACCTTAGCAACCCTGCTAAACAGATCAATAACAGGGTGCACCTATGTCTTTCCACATGGTTATGAGTATCAAGTTTGTGGGTGGCCTTAGCTTTGGTGTTGTGGCTCTCAGATGTTTCTCAAATATAGTAATAAATTCCCAATGCAAAGAGCTTCCAAAGTTCAAAAAGTCAACAAGGTCCCGGATTGTCGAGCTCAATGAGAGGATAATGTGCCACCTAGAATTTTTCCAATTTGAGGCATTCTCAAGATATGGTCGATCAAACATAGTCAACGAAGGTGCACCGCTTTCTAGGGGTAGAACAGCTAGAGCATTGAATCCTTTTGTACATTCATTATGTCCACCAAGACGAACAAAACCCATGTCTCTGAAAAAAAATTACCCTCAAGGGAGTTGTAAATCCATGGTTTGACCAAGTATTCAAGGGTTTGGCAATGCCTATGCGGCAACACTTTGAAATTTTTGGGTGATGCAACATGTGACATGGCCTTATGTTCCAAATAGCAGCAAAATAGTGTAAAACGCTTGGCCAAGTGGGCTAGGGCATTAGGGATCTTGATGAAGCGGGAATTTAACTTGGACATTCATAAAAAATTTAAGTCAATTAAAAAATAGTTGTTGGAAAGGTCAATATAGTTATTGGAGATCAGTATTTCCAAGATAATAAGAATAAGGATCAAAAAGTAGTTGTTAAAGGTCAAAGTTGCTAGTTTTTCCATTGCAGCAAATTACTAAAGTAATCATTTTCATTTCCAAGGAGAGTTCAAGTTGGCAAGAGGGACATTGGTACCTTGGAGTAGAACGTTAGAGCTCATTTGACTATTGTTATTCATCTTGTTGACTTCCAAATCCTTTGCAAGTGGAACATTGGGCTTCCTTGTGTTTTGTGAGTTAAATTAACTATTAATGGGAAAAGTCATGAAATTTAATGTAAAATTTTATTAAAAAGTTACTTTATCTCCAACATGTGCTTTACTAGCAAATATTATTTTCTAGAGGGAGTCGAACCAACCATTATCTATATGTTAGAACAAAAAATTATAAAACCTAGTATCTCCTTTAGTAATTGTTGTTGACTAGATCATTTTATGCTATGCAATAAGAAACCATTCTACAGAGTATTCTCTCTTGTATTTTGGATTGATTTTTCTATGTTTTCTTTTCTTAGCTTTAGCCTATAATCTATGCTTAATTGACTAAATTGCAGGTATAATTTGGTTATCATAAAATTGTTGCAGTGATCCATTGAGAGATAGAAGATCACATACAAGGGGATATCCTCATGTCACCCTTAGATTTGTCATCTTGATGGTAGCTAAGTGTTGGAGAAGCACTCTACAGGGAATCTTCAACCAGATTTGTGGGATATTGGTGGCATTGTTGTTGTAGCAATTCGGGCATCTTGAGGGCGTAGATGCCGATAGTGGAATTAGACTTATTTCCAGTTATTCTAAATTAATTTGAGTGGAATGGTCTCACCACAGGATTCTCATTCACTCCTAGTACCCAAGGCAGAGCTAACAAAAAAAGAGTTGTGATTGCAATTTAGCAAAGTGGTAAGAAAAAACAAAGGTAAAGACTCAGCTCTCAACCATCTACTTATCAAAAATTCTAAAACAATTTACTTTAAATTTTATTTCTATTTTACTTTACTAGCATGCCAAAAAATTTCTATCTTTCTAGCTAATAAAACCCATGGAGAAAAGTTACAATATTTAGATCCAAATCAAGGGAATATCTTGTTTTTTTAGCCTTATTTATCATAATTTATGTGGATATGTCCAGTCTTTTGTGTGCATATCTGCAAGTACAGGTTGTTAATCTAAATTCTAGATTGCAAATTTTCGCTCAAAAGTATTCAATGAGAATTTATACATCAAGTACTTTATTATAGTATTTATCATATTTTATGCAGATATATCTAGTTTTTTTTGTGTTCGACTGACCTCACTAGAGGGGAGCAGACTTGATTACTTTGGAGCCAAAAATTTAATTTAAAAAATTCAAATTTTCTTCTTTTTGCAAAGGACATGATGAACATGCCCTTAATATTTTTTCTTTTGGCATAGCATGAAGAGCATGCTTTACAAAATACATCAATGAACAAAAACAATAATTATGAAGACCAACCATAACTACAAAAAGTTGACACTCCACCCCAAGATTTAATATCTGTAAGTGCTCTGGTACTTTTGTGTGGCTTATCAAATTATTTCACTTGGTAATTTTTGCATTTTCTGCAGAAATTACAGCCCTGTTAAAACAGAGCAGCAAGAAATTTTTATAAAGAAACCCTATAACCAGTTCTTAAATTTTAAAAATATTCATATATTTGGTTAGAATATTTTCAGTAGACCAAAATTGACTACTTAAATGTCATATGCGTGTTGTTTGAGAATTTTATTTGCATATTTGCAGCCCTCTTCAACAGAACGAGCATATTTATTGAAAAATTAGTCTAACCAGGTACCATTTTATAGAATAAATTATTATTTTTGGTTAGCATATTTTCTATACACTAATTTTGACTTCTTAGTTGCTAAATTCCAATGTTCCACCAAGACTCCAGTGCGGGGAGACGCGAGTGCGGGGAGACGCACAGGGGGGACGTGTGGGAGTACCCTGAAATTTTAGGGCAATTTCGGGGGTGCGGGGAGTCGTCGGGGTATATAATTTTTTACTATATATATATATATATATATAATTTAAGTTCATATTCATTGTTAAATAATAAATAATGAAAGCATAAATATTAAATAGACTAATAATAATATACTACATACTATATACTAATATGAATACCAATAGTAAATACATTGAAAATTGAAATTTGATCTACACGTGATAAAATTTAAATTCATAATTGAATTGAATAATGACATACATTGATCCATCCTCATCTTTCATTTTGATACATACATCATTCATATGACATACTCATTATTCTAATATTCATCCATAATCATTGATCATTCAATAAATAAATTCAATATTGAAATCTTCAAATACATTGATCCATGATTCCATATCATTCATCATTCATCATTCTAGAATCGAAATTGAAAGCAAAACATACTAGAAGTAGATAGTAGATACTAAGTTTGAACTTTGAACACTAAATAGTAAATAGTAAATAGTAAATTTATATAACTCAAAGTTTCAAACTCAAAAATAGTTAAGAGTCAAGAGTTAGGAATCAGTGTGAGGTCAACAACTGAAAAGTAAAAATAGATAATTTATTAATTAGCACTGAAAATAAAATCAACATCAAGGACACAGAGAGGTCAAGGTCAAAGTAGCAGAGGTCAGCTGGAGGTCGAAGAGCTAGAAATGAAATGAATCATTGAATAATGAATAGTAAACTTTTTTTAAACTTACAATTTTTTTTTTTTTTTTTGTCAAATTTTATTGTTTTTTCGAAGCACCCTTTTTGGGGAGTCACGGGGAGTCGCGTCCCCCTTCAAAAGGGGGACGCCCAGAAGCACCCTTTTTGGGGAGTCGCGGGGAGTCGCGTCCCCCACACTGGGGGGACGCGACTCCCCGTGACTCCCCACGACTCCCCAAAAAGGGTGCGCGGGGAAACGCACCCCCAGGAGACTCCCCGTCCCGGGTGCGAGGGGTGCGCGCACCCGACCTTGGGGGACGTGACCCCGTGGAACACTGCTAAATTCCGTTCAGTCTAGTTCACTTTTGGGCTGGTTTAGTTAAATTTGTATTGCATGTTTTACATTAAGCTAGCAGAATAGCAATAAGAACTCCTCCCTTTAGCCAACTAGACCCCAACGTAAGGCATTGGTCATGTAATGGGTTGGTCGGAGTATCACCCAACAAACCTCCCATAGCCTTGTGGTAGGAGTTGAAGAGAGGGACCTAGGTCGATATGACAATGGGCCTCCATCCTATTTGTGTGCAGCCCATAGCATATTGTATGATCTTCAACAATCCACAAAACAGGTCGTGTAATGGGATGGTTGGAGTATCACACAAGAAACCTCCCATAGCCTTGTGGTAGGAGTTGAAGAGAGGGACCTAGGTCGAAGTGACAATGGGCCTCCAACCTATTTGTGTGCAGCCCATAGCATATTGTATGATCTTCAACAATCTAAAAAACAGAGCGTAAAAAGAACCACGTGCCTTCCAAGAGAGGAAGTGAAGTGGAATATTGGTGTAATTCAGGATTTTACTTAGGATAAGAAGTGATGTGATACACAAAACACCTAGAAACAATGATGAAGTATGGTCAAAATGTTATGTATGAAGTGCATGTTACCTAGGAAAACTTATTATATGCTTGCAAGAGACAAATTCCCTACATAAAATTATGGAAATGACATTGAACATGAATGAAACTAAAAAGGTATGTCACCATATTAAAGGATACTTATAGTCCAAGTATGCAACTTGAAGTGAAGGTGACTAGGATGTGATAATGTGATCACCATGATGAACAAAAGATACACCACTAAAGCAACCTCCACCAATAATATAACCTTTGAAAGGCTAGAATAATCCCATCAACCAAGGCGATCACATGATCATCAAGGAGAATCGTAAGGTGCATCATCCAAGAAGATCATCACATTAAGGACTGCTCTCAACCAAAAATAAGTGTGTATCAATAGTCCCTTAGCACCCATACAAGTTACCCCTAAAATATGTATGTACCACCCATGTCAACATGATGGGTAACATACCATGACAATAAAATGCTTCACAATTTAACAAAAAACTTAGTTGTTTTGCAACATAGATATCCATGACACTATGTGTACTTCCAAAGTTTAAAAGGATAGTAATATTTTTATTCTTTATGCTTTCCTTGATTTTCAATGTACTTGGTTCCATCTTTCCCTGTGATTGTTGCCAATAATATCATCGGTTTTCTTCTTCAAAGCCCTAGCTATCACCATTTCTTCTCCCTTTTGACTTATAACTTCATCATCAACCTTTGATTCTTTTTTTTTATGGGCATACCTAATGCACATGATTAAAGCTAACAAAACTTGAGGTTAATTTTCATATTCTTTGAAGTCTAACATCTCTTATTCAGTGGAAACCGTGACCTAAATCCCATCTCCTACAAATCCACAACAATAGTTTTATTTCTTTTTTACATCTTCATTGAAGTTGCTATTAATGATGTGGTATTCTCTTTTAGCTTCATATATATATATGATATTTATTCGCACATCTGCACTTGCACTCCTTCCATCGTTAACAAACCTTGTTAAGTTTTTGTAATGATGATCTTTCAAATTTAGATTTTGTACATTTAGCCTTGTCCTTGGACTTAATGTCATGCATTTCATTTGGATGTATGGCTCTAGTCCCATCACAAAAGATCAAACCAGCCATTCTCTTAATAACCAAGATACTCGCATACCTGGTGCTTCCCAATCATGTGTATATTCGTTAAAACTACACCTTTATTGTAGTCGAATGAGTCCTACAAAAAGTCTTCCTCTATGATATCATGGAATCTTTTCTAGATATCACTCTTGAATGTCTCTCAATTAATCAAATAACATGACTTCTTCCACCACATGTACCAATTGTATGTATCGCCCTCATATTTGTATGGAAGTGTACTTGATTTTTTCATCATTGTTCTCAATATTACATATATAAAAGTATCAATTTGCCTTGTTGAACCATGCTACACCTTGCTTTTTATTTTTGCTGAATTTCGATAGCTCCAGTTTACCCTCATTGAGTATGCAATATTGTAAATTTTCACAGATGTTCTATGCTTGATGCAACTTTACTTTTATCCCCCATATCAAACAGCAATCACATAAACAAGAAAGTAAAACGCTGATAGAAAATACCAATAGATCAACATAAGACAAGCCAAAAATACACTTAACCTAATCAGCAAAATATATGAGTGGTGGTGTGTTACGGCGGTCAACAAGATGCTTTAACCAACAAAGTCTCTACACAGTCAGCCAACCAGAATGTGTCACACAACCCTCTCGGACAACTCTACAATGGTCAACCCAAAGTCAACAAAATTCAACGGTGTCTAGTCAACGGTCAATGCAAAAACAGGATCAGCAAAAGTCAACACGACGAGGTCAAAGTCAACGTCTAGCCTTGATTTCTGTGTCAATAATTGCAGACTGCAGAAATCGAAATTTTGGGAGAGTTTGAGGTCAATTCGACCATGCATTGACCAAAGTCAACGTTGGTCAAATCTGAGCTGAAAACCCTAGCTCAAAACCAGAAAAGCCTTCGCTGTAATTTCCCACGTGTGAGAGAAGAAGAGCCTCCAAGATGATGATTGAACCAATCAGATGATAAGAGAGAATGTGTGATGAGTGATGGTGAAAACGACCTCCAACTTTGACCTATATATATCCATCAGTGAGGGTGTGTGACACATATGTTGGGGCTTCAAGCCTACATTACAATTCTAGCAGACCTTGCACATAAGTGGAATTAATTCAAAATAAATGTTCTGCTCATCGTCTCAAGATGATCTTTAGATCTATCTTGCACCTCTCCAAAAGAGGAATCCAATAAAAATATTAGCATCTTCATTTGAGCACCACAACATGGATTTTGGACCTAGTTGTCCAAAATTAACACTCCCTCTCAACTAGGGAGAACTCCATCCAAACATCATGTGTCATCCCGCCATAACTGGCTTTGCTAGCTTCTTTATTTCAGAGCAAAAGGTGAGTCACAAATACATCACTCTTGGCTGACAAATTCAGCTCAAAAGCCAAAACCTCTATAGGACTCAAAGGAGTCACATACCAACCCAAGGTTGGTTTACTTGACCCAAAGTCAGTTGGGGGTCCGAAAACTCGCAAGACTTGATCCCAAATCAAGTGGTTGGACACATGCTATCCTAGACATAGAGAGTACGGCAATCTTCGATGCGTCCATCAGTCTTTGCTACTGGTCTCTAGCTTTTCCCACCTCACTGGCCAAATAAGAGGTACTTCCCATGAGTCTGGGACTTAATGGGTAGGATGCATATGGGGCACAGATCAAGAGAGGTGAACCAACTCAATATCACAATGGTGGGGCAAAAGCAAACCAACAAGGTTCGACAAGCCTAGCCCTATGGTTGCTTATAGCTCCAAGAAGCTATCCCCAAAGCCCCCTGGAGCTCCCAGAGCTCATCGTCCAACATGACCCTCAACATAGTGTCGTTCCACGATACTAAGATTCTCATGGAAGGTTAGGAACTTAACCTTCCCCAAGGGTTTTGTGAGAATATACGTGACTTTCTCATCAGTTCCTATATGATTGAGCCTTACGGCGCCTCGCTGTACCATATCCCCGATAAAGTGGTACCTGATATCCTATGTTGCACAAGGACCTGTCCCCACCAAAATTCATGGCATTCCCTCTGTCTTGACGTTCCGGGTACTTTGGAACTTGTCGAAAACTTCCCCAATTGGTCGGGGACTCCATCGAGAACTTTGGGACTTCCAAGCTGTCCTCGGGTCGTCCCTCAAAAAATCAAGGACTTTTCGAGGGACATTAGGACGTCCCCCAATATCATGCACATTAAATTGATGACAGGTCCCACAAGGTTCTTAATTTATAGACTCTTAATTTGGGATTTATAATTAAATTTTAATGACTTGTTCATGTTTATAGTTTTATTAAATTTTACTTTTAGTCTTTAAAGTTTAGTTGTTATTTAAATTTTGAAATGATTCATCATGCATCATAGAATGATTATGTAGACAGTAGTAGATTGTAGGTTGTACCAAACTAATATTACTTCATAAGTTCTTGACAATGGGCAATGACGACGAGATTTGTTTTTGTGATGCACAATGACGATAGATAGTATTACACTTCAGTATTTTATTTTGTAATTTGAATTTCAAAATTAGTAATAGTTCTAATTTTTATATTTTAATTTAGCACTCATGTTTATGTTGAAAGAATAAATTTTATTTTAATTTTTTAATAAATATAAAATTGGTTACCGCACTTGCCGCCCCAACCTGTCGTCCCGTGAAAATTTGGGGGTGCGCACTAGCCATCCTGGAAACTAGTCCCCCCGTACCTGTCGTCCCCCCATCCACACAGCCAGTGCAACATAGCTGATATCAATATGCTTAGATCAATCATGGAACACGGGATTCTCGGACAACCGAATCCCACTCTGTTTATCACAGAGGATAAAGGTGGTATCTAGCACATGCCCGAACAATTCACTGAAGAGCTTTCACAACCAAACTGCTTCACAAAAAGCCATACTCGCTGTAATGTATTCAACCTCAGCGGTGCTCAAAGCCACCAAATTCTGCTTCCTGCTCATCCATGATATCGAAGCAGACCCAAGCGTGAAGCAGCATCCAGATGTGCTCTTGTGATCCACCACACTGCCAGCCCAATCGGCATCAGTATATCCATGGAGTGTCACACTCCCGACAGTGTATCTCAGCCCATGGTTTATCGTGCCCCGAAGATATCTCAACAAATTCTTAGCACCAACCCAGTGAATGTGACGAGGATCAACCATTTGTTGACTCAAAGTGTTCATTGCACAAAACATACGTCCGAACGGGTGTTCACTCAAAACATCAGGGCCCCTACGAGTTGAAGACACTTAGTAGGATTTGCTAGCACGGGACCAGCAGCGCTGCCACTCAACTTCTTAAAGTTGACCTCCATCGGTGTCAACACAGACTTACAGTCCACCATTCCAAACCTTTCCAGCAACTTCAGAATATATTTTCCTTGAGAGAGGAAAATCTCGCCAGGTCTCTACCAGACCTCCAGGCCTAGGAAGTAATGCATCAGTCCTAGGTCCTTCATCTCGAACTCTGAAGTGAGCTCCCTCTTACACTGATGAATGAGAGTCTCAACACCTGTCAGGAAGAGGTCGTTCACATACAGCACCAGAATGAGAGGCTTTTCTCTATCAACCTTGAAGTAAAGGTTCGGATCAGCATTGCTACGAGTGAAGCCCAGCTTCATCAAGTAGTTATCTATCCTCTCGTACCAAGCCCTGGGGGCTTGCTTCAATCCATGGAGAGATTTCTTCAACCTGCAAAAATGGGTGTCTAGATCTTGGACTTCGAACCCTAGAGGTAGCTCCACATACAACGCTTCCTTTATTGCACCTTGCAGAAATGCGGTCTTCACATCCATTTGATGAAGATTCCATCCTTGCATAGCAGCAAGGGCTATGATAGATCAGATGGTGGTATATCGAGCCACAGGTGCAAATATATCATCATAGTCTACGCCTTCCTTTTGAGAGAAGCCACGAGCAATGAATCTTGCCTTGAACTTTATAACACTACCATCATATCCATGCTTGATCTTATAGAGCCATTTCGCGGTGACAACTACTTCGTCCTCCGATCTCGAAACCACATCCCAGACATCATTCTTCATAATGGACTCATATTCTTCATGCATAGCATCCTTCCAGACTTGATGCTTTACGGCTTCTTCAAAAGATCCAGGCTCAGATTGTATGATTGTACTCATGGCTGTTAGATACCCTTGGTATCTATTTGGCTTCTTGATTTCACGGAATGCCCCCCTTGGGGCTATATGATTCTCGGCATCCTCAAGAGTGTCCCTGAGCCATGAGGTTCTTCTCTTCATTGAAGGACGTGGATCAATAGGGTCCATTGGTCCTTCAACACTGGGCATCGTCTCATCCTTCAGTCTTCCTGATTTCCAGACCTTACTTCATGATCTTCCTCATAGTTCGAAAGATTGATTACTTTCCTGAGGGAAGCATCTTCATCAAAGGTAACATCGTGGCATATCTCCACTTCTCTTTGACTAGGCACATAGACTCTATAAGCCTTCGAAGTTTCACTGTAGCCCACAAACATTCCCTTCTTCCCAGAAGCATCCAGCTTGCTCCTCTTCTCTTTCGACACATGAAAATAAACTGGACAACCAAAAACTCTAAAATGAGAGATGTCAAGTTTCTTACTAGACAAAACCTCTTTGACAGTTTTGGAGTCCAGAGCGGAATACCAGCATTGATTTTTATGTACACAACAGTGTTTGCAGCTTCCTCCCACAGAAACTTCAAAAGACCTTGGTCACATAGCATGGCACAGGCAGCTTCCAAAATGGTATTGTTCTTTCTTTCAGCAACACCATTTTGCTCAGGAGTATATACGATTGTGGTCTCCCTCTTGATTCCAGCTTCTCTGCGAAAGTTATTGAACTCGTTCGTCCCATATTCAGTGCCATTATCGGTCCTCAAAATCTTGATCTTCTTCCCTGTTGAATTTTCCACCAAGGCTTTGAAAGTACGAAACCACATGAAAGCCTCATCCTTCTTCTTCAAGAAGTATACCCAAGTTTTGCGAGAGAGGTCATCTATGAACATCACATGGTAAGAACATCCTCCCAAGGATGTCACTGACAGCATACCAGACAAATCAGAATGTATCAATTGCAAGACATCAGATGTCTTCGTGACACTTAAGGAGAAAGGTCCCCTTGTATGCTTTCCTTCGGCACAACCCTGACATACAACACCATGATCATTCTTGAATTTGGGCATCCCTATCACCACCTTCCTAGCTTCGAGAAGGGCTTTGTAGTGAAGGTGTCCAAACCTCTGGTGCCATATTTCAGTCTGTCACATGTCATCGCTCCCAGTGGACTTCCTTCAACCTGGTAGAATGTATCAACTCTAAACCCAATCGTGATAGCTTCCTTGAAGCTCTTCTTCCATATGTGCACCTTCCCATCAACGAATGCTTCATTGAAACCTTTCTCTTCCATGGCCGAAATAGACACAAAGTTCTTCTTCAAATTAGGTATATATAGTACATCTTGCAAGCAGAGGACTTGACCTTGAGATAAGTGGAGGGTCACAGTCCCTGTCCCTTTTACGGGATATGTGGCATTATCTCCAAGGATAATTTTCAGATTAGTATCCTTCTCAACCATATTAGAAAGTGCTTCCTTAAACCCAGAGAAGTGCCTTGAGGCACCATTATATATCAACTAGTCATCCATAGTGTCGGGTGGAGATGCAGCAGAGAGGGCAGATACAAGAATGAATTCATTTCTTTTATCATCAACAACATTAGATTCCTCATACCTAGAATTTCTCGACATTTTGAAAGGTTGCCCATTTCCATTGTGACCAGAGAGAGCCTTCCTCTTTCCTTTGAACCTGTTGTTCCTTTGATTGTCATTCCTCTAGTTGTTGTTGTTGCCATCATCCCCAGGAGAATCCTTCTTATTAGGGAATTCTCTAGCATAGTGGTCGGTCTTGTCACATGTGTAATATCTTCCTTTATTTTCTTGGGCCCCTGCTCTTCCATGGTTCCTCGGACCACCATTGTTCTTTTTCTTAGCACGAGGAGTGAAGGCAACATTACCTTCATTTTCATATTCATTCATTCTTGTTTCCTCTTGTACACATCTCGATAATACTTCGTCAAAATCAGGTATCACATTGTTATTGAGAATGGTAGTATTGAATACATGCCATTCGAAGGAGAGACCTCCAAGTGCGATGAGAACCATTTCTCGATCGACTATTGTCTCCCCAATGGCCAAAAGATTATTTCTGATTTCGATCAACTTAGAAACTAAGATTGAACGGATTCATCCCTGCCTTTCTTCAAATTCTTCTGTTGGTTCTTAAAGAAAAGGACTTGATTTGCATTATTTGCCTTGAACATGTTGACCAACTTATCATACATCTCCTTGGATGTGCCCAGCTCAGAGATGTAGGCAACTAGACTCTTAAGAATTGAATCCCTGATCATCAACTTTGCTTTGATTTCCCCCTTCTTATATTTTGACTCGGTGGCAGCAGGTGCAGATGATGGAGGCTCTTCGATTTTACCCTGCACATAGTCCATGACATCTTGGTCTTCCAACATAAGATCCAAAGTCATCTTCCAAGCATGGAAGTCTTCCTTCCCAGTCAACTTGTCATAAGCTTTGAAGCCATTATAGTTTGAGGTACCCATGCTCTTCTTCAGTGATTGCTACAAAGTTGGGCTTTGTCATCACCTCAGCTTTGATACCATGTAAATTTTCATAGATATTCTATGCTTGATGCAACTTTACTTTTATCCCCAATATCAAACAAAAATCACATAAACAAGAAAGTAACGCTGATAGAACGTACCAATAGATCAATAGAAGACAAGCCAAAAATACACTTAACTTGATCAGCAAAATATACGTGTGGTAGTGCGTTACGACAGTCAACAGGATGCTTCAACCAGCGAAGTCTCTACACGGTCAGCCAACCAGAATGTGTCACACAACCCTCTTGGACAGCTCTACAATGGTAAACCCAAAGTCAAAAAAATTCAATGGTGTCCAGTCAACGGTCAACGCAAAAACAACAACATCGAAAGTCAACACAGCCAGGTCAAAGTCTCGATTTTTGTGCCAATAATTGCCAACTATAGAAATCGGAATTTTGGGAGAGTTTGAGGTCAGTTTGACCATGTGTTGACCAAAGTCAACGCTAATCAAATATGCGCTGAAAACCCTAGGTCAAAACCAGAAAATCCTTCGCTGCAATTTCCCACGTGTGAGAGAAGAAGAGCCTTCAAGATGATGATCGAACCAATCAGATGATGAGAGAGAATGTGTGATGAATGATGGTGAAAAATACCTCCAACATTGACCTATATATATCCATCAGTGAAGGTGTGTGACACATATGTTGGGGCTTCAAGCCTACATTACAATTCTGGCCAACCTTGCACATAAGTGGAATTAATTCAAAATAAATGTTCTACTCATCGGATCAAGATGATCTTTAGATCGATCTTGCACCTCTCCGAAAGAGGAATCCAATAAAAATATTGGCATCTTCATATGAGCATCACAACATGGAGTTTGGACCTAGTTGTCCAAAATTAACAAATATTAGTGGATATGTATAGGATGGTGAATGGTTAGTCATCACTACGTCCATTAGTAGGCATGCTCAATTGTGGATTAGTTGTAATTCAGGAGTTTAATTATGGGTTAGTTTTACTTGGGGAGCTTGATTATGGAATAGTTGTACTTGAAAACTTTGTTGTGGATACATTGTCCAAAAGCCCTTTGATGAGTGCCTTTAGTTCCCTCGTTTATTTGGTATGTTCTTTCATCTCATCCTCTAGTGCCTCTTGGACATTTTTCATTTTCAACTATGTTGCCTCTATTAATGCTTCCACCACTTTATTTTTTACCTACCTTAGACTATCATGGGACTACTTCATTTTGTGCTTCAACTTATAAAGTTTCTACAAACGATCCTTCTTCAGTTCCACGTGTTTCTTACTAACTTGCATTTATAAGTCCTCCAATTTATCCAACCTAGAATTTGTATGTGCCATTTTCCTAATTACTGAAGTAGTATTTTCCCACTTTATTTTCATTGATTTTTTAATTGTTGTATGGAACAAGTGTATAGAACAATGTGGTAATTTTGTATCACTCTAAATTAATTTGGAAATTGTACAATTCTAATCATCAGTTTATAGATTTGTATGAATTTTAGTTTGATTACTAGATGAGTATTTATGTGCTTAATCTTCACATTCTTTTAAATTGTGGTAAGACATAGCCCAGGTGTATGGAATAGTGTGGTAAAATCATACAACTTGGAATTGGATTTGCAACTATACAATTCTAATCACAAGTCTACAAACTTACACGGATTGTAGATTAATTGGTGGTTGTACGCATTCAAATTGTGACTAAAAGGAAGGCACAACAACACAACTTCACAGTATAACATAATTGTATTGGCAACAACTAAATATAGTAAACACAATTGTGTGTGGTCGCGACAACTACTCGTTCAACAATTTCTTGTGCAAATCGAAGATACAACACAAAAGTGGTGCCTCCTACAATGGTCGTGTTGAGTATGGATGGTATGGTCATGGTTATACAATTGCTCAAATACCAACTATTCATATATTTATATGAATGAAACGATGATTAATGTTTTTTTAAAATGAGAGTATGGATGGTATGGTCATTGTTATACAATTTCTCAAATACCAATTGTTCATATATTTATATGAATGAAACGATGATTGATGTTTCTTTTAAAATGAAGGGCCATGTATAAGTATCCCCAAGTGAGAGTGTTGATACCTTTCAATTAAAGATCATGTCTCCTTATTAACACATTATGTCATGTGGGTGTAGCTCATGTGGTAGGGAGGAGTCACTATTATCCTCCCCATTGGGGTTCCAATCCCATCGATATTGACATGCTCACCCTAGAGACGAGTAGATTTTTCATGAATGTAGCTAATATCAATTTGTGATATAGTGAACCACACACACAAGGCTTATACAAAAAAAAAACATAGTAACTGTAGTATGTTTCTTTTTATTATCATTCATTATTCCATTAATATATTTATTGTTTATATTATTTATTACATATATTAAAATATATGTATGTAACAACCACTTTGCATTTTCAACTATTTTGAAATATGGCAATAAACACTTGCCTACAAAATCAAAATCTTGCTCTAACACAATTACATATCAATTTTAATCATATCCATAAAAAAAAAAAAAATCTAAAGTTCTTGTTAACCATCCACATACAGTAGTAACTATAGAAGAAAAATTGCCTCCTGTGATGCATTCCAACTAACAACCCAAAATTCTTCATTTCTCCACAATGCATATAATTGATGATGCCTCCAATGCCATTCTCAACTCTCAATCAATAAATATTTCCATTCTTCATAAGGAGTGTCATTTTCATATATAGCAGTCTTCCCATTGATCATTAGGAGAGTTGTTGGATGGATCAAGACACTCTTTATTTGTATTTTTTACCTTGACTTTAGTTCAATCGGAGGTCATCACCCTCTTCTAGTAAAGTGTGGCATTTCTGGGGGCTCGTTGCAATACTAGGGACTACTTGAAAAGGGTATCATGTCTATAATCCCACAATACATAACATTGTCCATTGTTTTCCTCCATGCTCCCATTCATCTATGTTTTTCAACTCTCATTCAATACAGAATTTTATAGTGTCACATACTTACGAGGCATATTATTTCAATTCTTCATGAGTGACATTTTTATATATAGGTGTCATCCCATTGATCCTTAGGAGAGTTATTGGATGGATTAAGACACTCTTTGTTTGTGCTTTTTACCTTGATTTAAGTTCAAGCGGAGGTCATCACCCTCTTCTAGTAAAATGTGGCATTTTTGTTGAGAAATCAATGCTAGTAGAATTAGGGTTTGATTCCTCTTTCTTGATAATTACTTGTGAATTATGTTGGCCTCTTTTACTTCTTTATTGGATTATCTTTTATCAAAAAATTACCAAATTACATGTGTATGAAGATCACAAGAACAAGAAACACAAGATATATGGGCATAGCCAAGGCAAAACCACAATGAGGGGAAAACCCAGTCAAACCTCTTCCTTCAGTAGATTCATAAGACAAGACAAGATAATCCAAGACTCTTTGACCTAGACACAGACTTCCTCCAATCACCAAGTCAGCCCTTCCTTCCTCTTCAAATGATAACCTTCCAGCAGCAACTTCGACCTAGAATTTCGATCCTCCAACATGTTAGGATGCCCGTGATTTGGCAGATTGGCAAACCAAATGATAGGGTAACATGGAACCAAGCTTTGGAGTCTAAGGACCTAGCCTTCCTGGACTCAGAGAGGGATCTCTCTATCAGGTGCAAAGGATGTGTTCTTTTTGCTCTAGGGTTTTGATTTTAAGCTAGTTGTTAAGTGTAGAGTTTGTTGATTGTTTTGGTTGGATAACATGGTCAAGTGAAATAGGTGGAGTGAGAGTTTGTCAAAGCCATTGGGTTGTGGAGTCAGATGAAGTCAAGAGTGTCTAGATGATGAAACAGAGTGTATTGCAGGGCCAATTTAGCAAGGTTAATGGATCCTTAAAGTGATGTATGAGGTGTAGTGAACATTAAGTTTGCGAAAGACTAAGAAGTCTTAAACATATACAGTTCTAAAGTTACAATTCATGAGGTAGGGAAAATCATTACGCTCAATAAACAATACTCTAAATTGATAAACATCCAAGAGAAACATTCCAGTGAAACATAGAAAGCATAAGAGCTTCCAACTTTAGAAATTCACCTTTATATTTTGGGAAAACACATAAGACAATACAAATAACTCAATTTAGGGAGAGGGAACTCCTAAATAGCATATATCAAGTTATTGGGAACTCCAAAACAAGTTTGTAAGCACGGAAAAAAGGCAAGATCGAGCAAGACCTCTTTGACTTAACCTAACAATCAATATTTCACAGGAAGGCTTCTAGATACGGTTTTGAAAACTTTAAATAAGCAGGGCATACCATGAATCATACTTGTGAACTAGCATACTAACCATACATGAAATAAAAACAATTTTTTGTGGACCGAAGGAGCAGTCAAGAATTCCTTAAGATGGCCAAAAGAGAAAACATCAAAGCTATAAAAAACAGGAGGACTGAGGTGTCTCAAAGAACATGTCTCAACCTATACTTTTCAGTTTAATAGCAACCAAGAAACATGAAACATAATGATAACAAAGGAAACAATAGACAAATTATGAAGACATCACCATTCACCAAGCTATGGAATCCTGCTAACAAGCTTCTCCATCATCAAGCCAAACAAGCCATTCATCCACTTCACAAAACCAATTTCTTCTCCAAGCTCATGAAACCATGTATATTGCTCTTCAAGCTCATCAAATGCCAACAAAATACATAGGGGCCTCATGCTCTATTTATGGAGCAAATGAAGACTAAAACCCTAAATGTGGTAGGAAAATGTCAAATATAGTCATAAATATCATTTATGGCCAAGAGACCATGCAAGGCCCAAGGCACATAATATCCTAAGAAATAAATGCTAAAATAACTATTTGCACCTAATTTTAGCTTAATTTGCCTCAAAAAACTCAAAAATATCTATTTGCAATAAATGAGTGTGTTTTGTTGACTTTTGGTCCAAAGTACACTAGGCAGACTCAATGCGTAGTGCCACTTTAGTAGAAAATAGGGTCTCTTGCAACTGAGTTTTGAACCCCTTTCCGACACCAGATTTGGCTCTGTGATTACTCGTTGGAAAGCCTGATGAGTTTACTTTCCAGAAATGCTTGAGTTGTGCTGAGTGGATGCCATTTACCTGTCCAAAAATCAAATTCCCCAACACTGCTCTATGCGCAGTGTCTAGTCTGAAAATGAGTCAGAAAGGTCAAATTTTTGATATTTTTTGACCTTTTGAGGGGGTAAAAATGCTCCAAATGATCTAAAAATTGGTGAGAAAACTATTGGTGATGTGAGAAATCCAAAATGCAAACTTTGAGAGCTGAAGATGCACCAATCTTGTGTGTAGCGCCTAGGGTGTTGTGCACAGAGGGGTCAAAATTTGGGAAAAACAAAAATTTGTTCAATTTGCCTCAAAATTTGTGGAGAGGTCCCTCAAGAGGTCATGGACACCTATTGAGAAGACTCAGCCAAAATTCCAAGGCTGTCATTTTCTTTAGGCAAGGCCTCTCTTTACCTCCTTGAAATGCTTACGCTCCTCTTTGTAATAGTGGATGACACCTTGTGCCATGTCAAAGTCTCTTTCCCACTCCTGAAACTATGCATCTTTCTCCATGAGAAGCAATCTAGTGGTTATCTCCTTGTCCTCATTGTCACTGTCTAGATCAATGAATTAAGGCCCTTGAAAAGTCTTCTTGATCCTTTTGCTTCTCCTTACCCTTACCTGTTGCTCACCTTTGTCCATCTTTCCCTTGCCTTTGTCTTTGTGCTTGATAGTTGGAGAAGAGATGGCCCTTTGCCTTTTTGAGGCAGCAAACACATCTCTTTTGCCTCTGTGGTAGGTGCATGTGAGAGGACTGATGAGAGTGCCTTGATCCTTGGTGATGTCACAAGCCTTTTCATCTTTGTCACAGCTTTCATGGGTCACTTCATGCTCCATTGGGTCACTGATTTCTTGATCTTTAGCCTCATCATCATTTTCATTTCCCTCACTTTTTTCCATATTGTCTTTTTGGCCTTCAAACTGATCACTATCTTCCTTCCTCTCTTTCACTATCACCTGTTTGTTCATTATTGCTACTGCCACCATCTTCACTTGATGCATTAGGAGAAGAGATAGGAGGTGAGTTTCCTTGTGGAGAAGGCATATGTGGAGATGATGGAGGAGTAGAGGTAGGTGGGTGTGAAGTGGAAGGCAAATTTTGCTGAATGAAGGCTTGTGGAATGGCAAATACATCATGTGAGATAAAAACTTCCCAAGGGATTCCTTGCTCCTCGAGCTGGTGTAAAACAATCATCTTAACCAAGGAGTGGTGAAAAAGGCTCTGCATTTGGTGGGCATAATTCCTCTTCTTGACCATTGAAGCCATCTTATCAATGCTCCGGTAGAGATAGTATGGTAGGTTTAGCAATTTAACCCTGGTGAAGTGCATTAGAAGCCTTATATGATAAGAATAAACCTTGGAGCACCTCCCCTCACAGGTGAAGTACTTGATAATCTACCTCATCAGTAGGGCATACCTCTCTAGCAGGTGGGAGAAGGGAAAAACAACCTTGCAGTCTTGTTGACAGCTAGGTTTGAGGTAGGGCTCATAGTAGCTCAAGTCCAATTTCTTCTGTTTAAACCATCTCTCACCAATATCTGATATTCCTGTGGCTTTAGCAATGGATTCAGATGAGAGTTCAAAATTCACTCCTGCTAGGTTGACTTGGTGGTTTTGTAGGCTGAGAATGAACAACCTAGTGAAGTCTGAGTGGCTTTGGACTTGTTTAATCCTCTCACAAAACTGATAACATCCAACATCCTGAAAACATGCAAAGATCATGGGAGAAGAAGTGATTTGAATGGTGTCTAAGGGCTCAAACCTATTAACCCTTCCTCCCTTCTGTTTTGGCTTGATGGGCCTTTGGTCTTCACCGTTGCTGGTATGGATTTCTTCTTCAGACATGGTGACTAGTCAAGAACAAATATTTTTAAACTTGTTGAGAGCCTTTAGGTCTAAGGAGGACAAATGAGTGAGATGAGGGCAAATTGTATGATGCGAGGACAAATTTTGGCAAATGAAGGCTAAGAAGAGTTGTTCGGGAAGCTGACTTCTCTAAGAGAGAGAAACTACCTAAGCATAGAAGCGATTTCCAATAAAAGTTGCAATTGAAGTTACAGTAAAAGTTGCATTTGAAGTTGCAGTCGAAGTTCCAGTTTCTAGGCAAGTCGAAGTTGCAATTTCTGGGCAGGTTGAACTTGCAGTTTCTAGGCAAGTCGAGGTTGCAGTTTCTAGGCAAGTCGAAGTTTCAGTGGCAAGGTAGGTTGAAGTTGCTAGAACAGGAAGCTACTCACCAAAGAAGCATTGCCTTGGTCTTGGAGGGTTTTTTGGTCAAGGGTGTAGGTCTTGGAATTTGTCAATTGAAGATTCTATAAGAAGAAGAATTCGTTAGGTTTTCCTCTCATGCTTAGAGAGGTTTTGGCCCTGGCTAATAGCCTACATATTCTGTCCATTTTCTCATTGTTCTTTATGATTTGTTAGTTTTTTGATGAAGAACACAATAATAATCAAGTCAAGAAGAACCTAATTAAGAGAAGTAAAAAGTCTTCACAAGTAGTTATCATTGCTAGATAAATCACTTATTGTCTCTGCCTTAGATTTCTCAACATGGTATGAGAGCTAAGGTTATGAAATAAGGAAGGGAAGCTCAATAAGGGACACTCGAGCACTCAAAGACTGAAGTTCTAGGAGAGCATCAAAGCATCTAGAAGATCATCTCATCCTCGAGGAATTTTGAAAGACAAGGTCTACATCATCCTCTTGAAGGAAGTACCAAAGCCCTAGATCGAATAAAGAATAAGTCCACAGTTAAAGCATTCTTGCGGTCCTCGCTCAAATCATCATAAGGAAGGAGACCTCAAAAAGACCCTATCTCTACTTGAATTGAAGAAATCATCAAATCAAAGCGTCTTGAAGTCTACTCAACAAAGATAAGCAAGATCAAGAACGTTGCCATCATCATCAAAGGTTACAAGGTGATCTCCCTCTCCTTGGAGCCAAGGATCACTCTTGAATAAAAGCATCTTCAACAAGAAGAAGTTTTCAATTTCTTAAATCATTATCAAATTCAGGAATGCAGTAGGTTGAAGAAGCATCTTCACAAGCATATTTATGTCTACATAGGAATATGTCAAAATGTATTTTTGCAAGGAAACAAATAAGTTGGATGGGGCTTCAAACATTTTAGCATGGAAGAAGAGGGCAAATTTGAACCTCATCGAAAATGAGGTCATGGAACGTGTCAAGGGCTCAATCACCAAACCTCCAAAAGAAGATACCCAAGCACTTGCAAGGTATATGAAAGGGGAAGTAAGGGCTCAAAGGATTCTCATAGAATCCATCAAGGATCCCCTCATTCCCTATGTATCAAATTAGAAACATCAAAAGAAGTATATGACAAACTTGTAGAGTTGATCTCTGTAAGCACTGCAGATGAAATAATTTCGTTAAGGCAAGAACTCTACAAGATGAAGATATCAAGAGAAGAAGGAATAGCCTCATACTTTATCAGGATATCTGAAATAAGAGATCAACTACAAGAATTAGGAGAGATGATGTGTCAACTTTGGAGCATGTTATTACATAGTTACTTTACTGAACATATTAGCCCATAATCCATTTAGATTCCATTAGCAATCACATAGGTCATTATCATATAAACAATAACTGAAGAAAGAACATAAATGATCGAAGCAAAAGACAAGCCAAGACAAGATAACATAAGGATATGGCGCAAGCCAGTGAAAAACCCCAAGTTGGGGAAAACCCTTGATCAATTCTTCTTATTATTCAATTTTTCAGTAGAAGGGGGGAGAGAGAGAGAGAGAGAGAGAGAGAGTACATCAATCAAAGTCAAACTCGACTTGATAAACTTCAAACTTTACGAAAGAGGTTGGCCTGCAATTCAAGACACAATTTCTTCCAAAGTTGTTGTCATGAATTGTTATTGATAAGGGTACTGAGCACATTCCATAGATAGAGTTAGGGTATCACAGTGACCCTTACACAGCTCCAAGACTTAGAGATTCTAGGTACCCTTTCAATGCAACCTACAACTCTGTCCAAACTGATAAGGCATCCCACCCTACAACGTTGCCTCAAACTGATAATGCAACCTATCCCTTCAAAGCTACCTCAAACTGATAATGTAGCCTAGCCCTACAACGTTGCCCTAAACGAATAACCTTCCAATGTTGTCTTCTACATATCTGATGCATAGAATACCTTGATGCAGACTAGCTACCCTTTGGTCAAATGTGGTTAGCTTTGGGTTGACTGCAGCTAGGATAAATGATCAAAACAAAATGTTGGATACTCAAAATGACCCTTGAATGTGATGTTAGAGTAACCCTGCCCTGTGGCACACAAATCTATGATGATAGACCTTGAAAAGCATATCCAACTTACCTCTGATACAACGTCTTGAAGTGGCCAGAGATTCGCAGCCCTAATCATCATGAAACAGCCCTGGAAACTCCTCAACATTGACTCAGATATATGTTGCCTTCCTTCGCTAGACTTTTGTATTCTTCTCCTCAATCCTATGCTGGAAGCATTCTAGCCTTAGCTAGAGATTCGCAACCCGATTCCAAATATAGGTGCTCATGAGATGTCAATATGCCAAATGGGATGTGGAGAGTTCCCTTATATACAATTTAGAAGGTGAATCCGACCTTAAATTTTGGAGGCAAAATTCGAAATTCAAATTTCAATTTTTCCCTCCAAAACAACATCATGACTTATAGCATTTATTTTGAATAAACAAATATTTCCTTAACCAAATTTGACAATCTTTAGATCAACTTTAGTCCTTTCAAAAAGAGGAATTCAATGGAATTATAATCTCTATCAACTGAACAAACCAAAGTGGAATTTGGCCCTAATTGCCAATTTTAACATAATGTCTGACAGAGAAATGACTACCATAGTGCTCAATGCACTACCTGAAGAATGGGGCAACTCCTCTTCAAGTATCTATGGGAAAAAGGATGCTACTCCATTCAATCAACTATGGTCGCTATGTTAAATTGAAGAAACCAGGTCGAAGGCAAAACTTGATGTAGGATCAAATGAGCAAACTAAAGCATATGTTACTATGTCAAAGAGAAAGGGGAAGTTTGGGAAATTTGGTCCTCGAAAACAAAAGAAGAATATGGCAAAGGATCAATGTTATGGAAAATCAAAGTAGTTATATCAGGGTTTGATTCTTCGATATTGATAATTACTTGAGAGTGTGTTGGCTTCTTTTACTTCTTTATTATCTTATCTTTCTTCAAGAAATTACCATATTATGTGTGTACGAAGATCACAAAACAAGCAACACAAGATGTAGGAACTATGCTAGCGCAAAACCCCCCTAGAAGGGAAAGCCCAGTCAAAATAATTCTTCCTTTCAATGATATTCTTTGAGACTCTTCACCCTAGACATATACCAGACCTTCCCTCCACACCTAGTCAAGCTCCCAAATATTCGACCCCTTTCCAACAACTTCGATTAGGCAACAACTTCCAACAACAAGCAGCTTCCAACAACAGCGAAACTTGGAGGACTTCGATCTCCCAATCTAAGAGATGAAATAGAGAGAAAAAGGCACCAAAAGTTCGCTTTTCTTACTCTCCTTAGACTTCCCCGAACTCGCGCTTCTTTTGGCTTCCCGGTAATACACTTCGAACTTCTCCAGCGACTCTTGAGCATAGTTTTAAAAATCGGCCGAGTCAACCGAGCCAAACCACCGACCGGACCGACTCGGTGGAAAAACCAGTCCGGAGGCTGATTTATGACCGAACCGGCTAAACCGTACACCAACTCGACCGGTTTGGTCACAAGAATGGCTCGACCGAGCCCAAGCTAAACAAGTCGAGCCAGTCCAAGCCGACCACGGGCCCCTCTTGAGCTGAAAAACAGACTTGAAATGAAATTTAAGTTGTTGTTAGGGTTTTATGGAAGGTTCTAACCCCTCCCCATCCTATTAAAGCTACCCAACCCCTCTCATTTCCTCACATCTATCTCATTGCATTTGAGTGAGCATTTGTGAGAAATTTGTGAAGAGTTGTGGAGTTGGTTTTGGAGCAGCTTTGAGGAGTCTTTTGGGCAACCATTGGAGCAGTAGTGAAGAGCTTATTATGAAAGCTTTGGAGCAACATTGAGGAGTTGGTTTCTTGGAGCTGCATTAAGGAGGCTAGAGCCTAGAGGTATTTTATTTTTCCCTTCTAAAATCTGCCTTTGCTTATTTTATTTTTTTTGCAAATCTGAAAATGGTAAACATAGTTTCTTGTGAAAGAAATGAACATAGAATGAATAGTTTTTTTTTTCCTTTTTTTTCTTTCTTTTTTTTCATTTTCAAATGTAAACCTTTTATTTCCAAGTCGAAAACTCAATCCAAAATGGCCCCTAGAATGAAAGACGTTGCTTGGGCATATGTTCAAAGGGTTGATGATCAAATGCATTGCAAATTTTGTAAGAGAAAAATTAAGGGGGGTGGAGGGGGAATTCATAGACTGAAACTACACTTGGCTGGTCTTGGAGGCCAAATTACTCCATGTGAAGCACCAATAGAAGAAATTGGGGAAATTAGGAAGAAGTTGAGAGAGCAATTTCAAAAGTTTGAGGAAGACAAAGCTAGGCAAAAAGAAATAGAGGTTGAAATTGGGAGGAAGGGAAATATGCAACACATGATGGCTGCCAACCCACTTTTGATTACGAGGGTTCTTCATCTATCCCTTGCACTAATGCATCAAACCCCTTTCGCTATGTTCCTCCCTCTATGGAGTCTATTTCTAAAAAGGGTAAGGGTGCAATGAGAAATAGGGGTACTATCAAAAGTTTTTTCATACCCTCTTCTCCCTCTAATATTGCACATGGTCCTAGTCCTACAAGTAGAGGTCAAGTGCAACCCACTTTAGATCAGCATTGGAAAAAAGAATTGAGAGAAATTGCTTGTGATTACATTTCTAGATGGTGGTATGATGCTGATATTCCCTTCAATGTTACTCGTTCACCATATTATGAACCTTTGTTTGATTCCATATATGTTGTTGGAAAGGACTTCAAAGGCCCTACCATGCATGAGTTAAGAGGATCTCTTTTGCAAAAAGAGATTGTGTCCATTGATGATTATTTGAAAGAATTCAAAAACTCATGGGCACATACATGATGTACCATCATGTCAGATGGATGGACTGATCAGAGGAACTGTACCATCATAAATTTTCTTGTCTTTTGCCCACGAGGAACCATGTTTCTAAGATCAGTTGATGCATCTGATAGGCTAATAGATGGACACTTGTTGTTTCAACTTTTGGATGATCCTTGTTGTTTCAGCTTTTGGATGAGCTTGTTGAAAGGTGGGGGTGGCAAATGTTGTCCAAATCATCACAGATAATGCCTTTAACTATGTTATTGCTAGTAAATTGTTGGAGGAAAAACAACCAACCATCTTTTGGACCCCATGTGCTGCACATTGCATAGACCTCATGCTTGAGGATATTGGCAAAAAATATTGGATCAAGAACACTATAGAGCATGCCAAAAGCATCACAAAATAAATTTACAATCACTCATGGATTCTGAATCCGATGAGGAAACACATAGGGGGCAAGGAAATTATGAGGTCTGCCATCACTAGATTTGCAACACATTTTTTGACATTGCAATCTATGCTTGCCCAACATAGAAACTTGCAAAAGTTGTTTTCTAGTGATGAATGGAATGAATATCAATGGGCTCGCAAACAGGATGGAAAAGATGTGAAAATGAAAGTTAATGAAGAAATATTTTGGAAAAAGGTAGCAGAGGTTGTGAAACTTACTGAGCCACTGATTAAGGTGTTGCAGTTGGTGGATGGGGAAGATTGGCTATGGGCTTCATTTATGAGGCTATGGATCAAGCAAAGGAGCAAATAAGGGCAGTATACATGGACAGAGTGGGTAAGTATGAGGCCATTTGGGCAATCATTGATCAAAGATGGAACAATCAACTCCATCGCCCTATACATGCAGCTAGGTATTTTCTGAACCCAAGGTATCATTATAAAGCTCAGGAAGCAAGAGCTTTGAATGGGGAGGTTAGAGATGGATTGATTGACTGCATTGACCGCGTGATCCCCACAGAGAGTGGCTAGTTGTAGATACACAATCATATCACTGTGTTCAGCCAAGCCACAGGTACCTTTAGCAAGAACCTTGCAAGGATTGCAAGAGAATCAAATGAACCAGGTAAACAAAGAATTTCAATTTTCAAATTCATATTTTATTATTTTTTATATTTCAAAGTTGGATATAATTTGTTGAGCTAACTGAAGTTCATTTTTCGCAACACAATGGTGGGAGGCATTTGGCAGCCATTGTCCTGAATTGCAAAGGTTTGCTATCCACATTTTGAGTCAAACTTGCAGTGCTTCAGGGTGTGAGCACAATTGGTCTATCTTTGAGAGGATTCAAACAAAGAAGAGAAATTGTTTGGAGCAAAAATGGTTAAATGATCTAGTGTATGTCCAGTACAACCTCCGACTAAGACGCAACCAATTGTTGAACAAAAGACCTGATTCAGATCCCATTGTGTTGGAGGATATTGATCCAACATCAGATTGGGTAGTGGAGTCTTGTCCACCAGAGTTTGACTCTGATGAGGATATTGGTGTGGGGATGGACTTCGATACACAGGTAGAGCCTCTACTCAATGGAGATCCACTATTAGCAGGCCTAGTCCCAACTCCAAGTCCTCTAGTTGCAGCCGCAAGCACTTCCTCTAGTTAGCCACAACGAAGGCGCATAACTTGTCTATCTCAGGCTCAATGTGCTACAATTCTAGTTGAAGATGTTGATTCAGAGGAGGAGCGACTAATTTCCCCCTATGGTTCAGAGTTTGAGGCAGAGGACATTGGCTTGTCAGATGTCTAGCAGTAGTGACTATTCATGTTTTGTTATAGAGGCCATTTAGAGTCTCCTTGGTTATGTTTTTTGTTTTGAACTCTATATTTTCATCATGTATTGGACAGTGCACTGGGTGCAATTTTGATATAATGGATATATTCATGAGCCTACTTTGATCATATGCTGTCTTTTGTCTATATTGTAATGCTTTGTTGTTAATTTCTGCATATGTTCTATGCCATTTCAGATTAGGGCACAATACTGAAGAAGATAGAACATACTAATAGATCAATAGAAGAAAAGCCAAAACAGAGATAGGAAATGGTGGCGTTACGGCGATCAGCAGGATGCTTCAACCAGCAAAGTCTCCAATAGGTCATTCAGCCAAGTGTGTCACACATATAACCCAGAACAACCCAAACAAAGGACAGTCCATATATATCACAGCTCCAACGCTATCCAGAGAGAGAAAATTCCTCCACACCAATGTGTGTCAAATGAACTCTAAGTCTCTCCAATATATAGGAATCTTTGGGGGGTGTGACACGTACTTTAAGACATTTAAGTCTATATTTTATTCTAGGCCGACCTAGCACACAAGTGGAATAAACTCAAAGTACATGTTCTGCTTATCCGATCAAGATGATCTTTAGATCAATCTTACACCTCTCCGAAAAAGGAATCCAATAAAAATATTGGGATCGTCATCTGAGCAGCACAACCTGGAGTTTGGACCTAGTTGTCCAATTTCAACACTCCCTCTCAACTAGGGAGAACTCTGTTCACTAGTGCAATCCAAACATCGTGCATCATCCCGCCGTAACTAGCTTTTCTAGCCTCTTTATTTCAGAACAAAAGTGGGTCAGTCATAAAGGCATCATTCCCGGCTAACAGATTCAGCCCAGAGGTCAAAACCTCTATCGGACTCACAAAGAGTCTCCAACCAACCCGAAGTTGGTTCATTTGACCCGAAGTCAGGCAGAGGTCCGAGACCTCACAAGACTTGATCCCAGATCAAGTGGTTGGACCGTGCCATCCTAGATAGAGAGTACGGAAAATTCTGATGCGTCCATCAGTCTTTGCTACTAGTCTCTAGCCTTTCCCATCTCATTGGCCAAATGAGAGGTACTTCCCATGAGCCTTGAACTCAATGGGTAGGATGCATACGGGGAATAGATAATGAGAGGTAAACCAACTCAATAATCATAACAGTGGGGTCCAAGCACACCAACAAGGTTTGGCAAGCCTAGCCTTGTGTTTGCTTATAGCTCCGAGAAGCTGTCCCCAAAGCCCCCCCAAAGCTCCCAGAGCTCATTGTCCAACAGGACCCTCAGAATAGGATCGTTCCACGATACCAAGATTCTCACGGAAGGTTATGAACATGACCTTCCCCAAGGGCATTATGAGAATATCCGCGACCTGCTCATCAGTTCCTATATGATCGAGCCTTACGGCGCCTCGTTGTACCATATCCTAGATAAAGTGGTACCAGCGATCAACATGCTTGGATCAATAGTGGAACCTGGGATTCTATGATAAATGAATCCCCCTCTGGTTATCACAAAGGATAACGATAGCATCTAGCACATGCTCAAACAGCTCACAGAAGAGCTTTCGCAACCAAGTGACTTCACAACAAGCCATACATGTTACAATGTATTTGGCCTCAACGGTGCTCAAGGCTACCGACTTTAGATTCCTGCCCGAAGTAGATCTACATGTGAAGTAGCATCCAGATGTGCTCTTGCGATCCACCACACTACCAGCCCAATCGGCATCAGTATATCCATGGAGTGTCATACTCCCGGCAGTGTATCTCAGCCCATGGTCTATCGTGCCTCAGAGATATCTCAAGAGTTTCTTGGCACCAACCCAGTGAATGTTATGATCAACCATGTGTTGACTCAAGGTGTTCACTGCACAACATACGTCCGAACAGGTGTTCATTAAGAACATCAGGGTCCCTATGAGTTGACGATACTCAGTAGGACGGGCCCAGCAACGCTCCTACTCAACTTCTTAAAGTTGAGTTCCATGGACTTACAGTCCATCATACCAAAAACTTCATAATGTATTTTCCTTGAGAAAGGAAAATCTCGCCAAGTCTCTGCTTAGACCTTTAGTCCTAGACATTCTTCCTAGGTCCTTCATCTCGAATTCAGCAGCGAGCTCCCTCTTGTACTGATGTATGAGAGGGTCAGCACCTGTCAGGAAGAGGTCATCCACATACATCACCAAAGTGATAGGCTTCTTTCTATTAACCTTGCAGTGAAGGTTCAGATCAGCAATACTACGAGTGAAGCCCAGCTTCATCAGGTGGCTATCTATCCTCTCGTACCAAGCTCAGGGTGCTTGTTTCAGCCCATAGAGGGCTTTCTTCAACCTGCAGATATGGGTGTCCCGATCTTGGACTTCCAACCCCAGAGGTTGCTCCACATATATCTCTTCCTTTATCACACCATGCAGAAAATGCGGTCTTCACATCATCTGATGAAGACTACATCCTTGCGTAGCAGCAAGGGCTATAATAGATCGAATGGTGGTATATCGGGCCACAGGTGCAAATATGTCATCATAGTCTATACCTTCCTCACAGGCAACGAATCTTGCCTTGAACTTTTCAGCACTTCCATCAGATCCATGCTTGATCTTGTAGAGCCATTTCGAGGTGACAACTGCTTTGTCCTATGGTCTTGGAACCACATCCCAGACATCATTCTTCATAAGGGACTCATACTCTTTGTGCATAACATCCTTCCAAACTTGATGCTTTACGACTTCCTCAAAGGATCCAAGGTCAAATTGTACAATAGTACTCATGGTTGCTAGATACCTTGTTATTTATATGGCTTCTTGGTTTTCCTTCGAAATTTCCCCCTCTGAAGCCATATGTCCTTCAGCCATGAGGATTTTCTTTCGTTCAACAAAGTTATCTGTTTAGGAGCATATAGAGTTGAATTCTCCCTCTTAATGCCAGCTTCTCTTGTGAGAGAAGACATTTATGTCAAATGAGGGCATCCCAGACACCAACTTGGAAAGGGGCACTTAATCTTCCACAGTCAAAGCCATCCAACAGGCTTTGCTGATCATGGTTCAAGATTCCAATAATGTGTCTGAAAGCTGCCAAAACACATTTTACCATTATGCTCCAGTGAGACTGCTAATGTCTGATGCTGACTGTTACATAGGTGTCTATCTATGTCACTGTCCAATAGGGAGAATATATCAACACGCCTCAGCTTGTTAGAAGTCCTGATATTCTGAGGAGGTCTATTGTAGCTTCCTCAACCATCACAGTCGTCAAATCTGACCCATTATGCTTCCTTTTGCTGCGACTGTTTTTCATTTCAGCCCTCAAACAAACTCTACCCTTATCAAAACAAGTCTTCATTCTACCTGAGCAGATAACAACTGTCACAGTCCTCTGATTAGCAAGTCAATGCTTGCGGTCTGCCTGAGATAGGTAGCCATGGAATGCGGCTTACCTAGAAGAGGGGTCCCATGCCATAGTCTTACATCAAAAAAACATTCATGATGTCAGCGCTCAGCTCCAAACCTGCAACAGAAAGAGAAATAAACCCAAAATTCCTCCTAAAATGCTCAGCCTCTTGTCCAAGGGACTTGGCTCATGAAAACAGACTTTAAACAGTCTTTCTTAATTCTCTGCGGCAAACTTTTGTGAGAGATCTATGGTAAAAAAAATGTTATAATGAAGACTGGGCACATTTCAGCCCCAAACATTTCCACGCTGTCATGTTTTACGTCCACAGATCTGATTTTCACCTAACAGCTCCATCGAAACAGGCTTTTCTTTATCTCAAATCATTCGCTGATACTTGGCCTTGTTGCTCAATAGTTTGCATATTTCTGATTTTAGATAGGGTATCATAGTGATCCCAATCCAGCTCAAGATACAGTGATTCCTGTTCAAAGTAACAGCCCTTCAATGCTGCCTTCATGAACAGATCTGATACGGAATTGAAAGTGGCCTACTAGCCAATAACTGAAAGCTCGTAATACAAACCTGTACAAAGGCCTCAGTAGCAGAAGGGACCATGTAGCAGGCACAACGAAACTGCTCGGTGGCAAAACAAATGACCCCAATCTCAAGGTATCCATTTGTGATGCGGCTCCCCATCCAGAATTCAACTCTTCTTGAGCTACAATAGTTCAATAAACCGAGCTACAAGTTTGGGATTCACGGTTCTCAGGTGACTGTCCTATGTTCCGAGTCCTTCAAGTATAGGGTTGTACATAGGTCTGATGTAACAGCTGTGTGTAATTGCTTTGGCAATTTATTTTCTTCCTCTTCATGGCCATCCACTACAATATCTAATGACGGTGCCCTAATTCCCTATCATTCTTTTGATTGACATCTTCAGAGATAAATAGATTCATAGTCTGATCCATTACGTGACCGTATGCATCTCCAGGTGCTTCTTTTGAACATGATTTGTTGCATCTCTCTATTTCAAACTCTGAAGAGCAATGAGAAACAACAGGTATTGTTGATGAAGGCACAAATGTTCCCATAGACGAAATGAACGCTTCCATCATGCATAACACATAAATCTGCTTCCCTCCTTCTCTCTGAAATCTTTCACTGAGTTGTAATTCTGAACAGTTCGGAAACAACAATATACGAAACTCTTTTAAAGTTTAACATTGGGTGACTTCTCCGCCTCCCAACACACGGAATTTTTTTTTTTTCTTTCACCATGAATTATTAATATATACTTTATGTGAAATTTGTCCACAATGGACATTTCTGATCAACCTCTGTTGCAGATTCAGTGATCTCAGCGCTTCTTTTGAATTGGCTTAACGGTTCACTATGAATTTGGCCCGTGCACAATCTTTAGATGGTGTGGCTATCTGCGGCGTAACGGTGTGGGCTCATAGCCCGATTGTGATGGCGACTCGACACGGAAGATTTGATGCGCAATGCGGCCACTATTAGTATGTTGCGACTCTCATATTTATTCGACAGAGAATGAGAGTGATCCCCAGCTTCGGTCGATGTTAGCCCAGACCTCTGTTTTTTCTTTTCTTTTTTTACATTCGCTCGGTCTTTTCCGGTTCTACAAGCTCGACACTGACTGTCTCGAGCCCGAAATCGACGACTCAACGGATTAATTTTGGAGAGTGATCCCCAGATTCTATCGATGTTAGCCCAGACCTCTTCTTCTTTCTTTTTCTTTTTTTTTTTTACGTTCGCTCGGTCTTTTCCGGTTCTGCAAGCTCGACACTGACTGTCTCAAGCCCGAAATCAATGGCTCAATGGATTAATTTTGGATTGCTTCGCAGGTCCACAGGCTCGACTCTTCGTCACCGCGATGTCTCGTCTGTCAATTTATTAAATTGAACGCTCGGCTTCTTACTGTGGATTTGGTAGCCGTCCAAGAAAAAACTCTAAATGTTTGTGGCCCATAATGTCTAAAATATATATATTTTTATTGCTTTGCGTCTCGGAAAAATTTGACCTTAAATAAGAAGCCCTTCTTTTGCTTTCGATAGGAATTGCTAATCTGCTGTATACATCCCCTGTGAATGTATTAATTTCCCGATTTTCGGGAGGCTCATACGTCTACCAAGCAATCAATTTCACGATAACTCGAATCAGGCAGACAAAGTAAAATACCCAAAGAATCATAGGGAACGGAGAACTTACGTTTGGGCTTTCTGTTTGAAGCAAAATATATAGTTCCCACAGCTATAGACAGAACAACAAAGGCCACACCCAAGAGAGGAGCCTTGTCTGGCTGAAGGAGTTCTTCAATGCTCACCATCTTCAGCAACTCTTCTGCAACTCCTCCCTTCTTGAGTGCATTCCCAACCTTAGGTTAGGCCATCCACTTCTTGGACACTCTCGATTGTATTGTGACATGAATCAATTTGATTTGAGATTACAGTGTTGAAATAATGCCTTAACGCTGCATACAGTTGCTTTCTATGGCCTACGGCCTAGCATAGCAGCTAGTTGTAGTAACAAGCTCCTCCAAGTCAAACCCAAACAAACATTTGTTGTCAGTTACAACTCCTTATCTCGCTGCCCTAGATTTAGAACAAGATGGGCTCTGTCTTCTTCTAAGCTCTGATACCATGTTAATTTCTGCATATGTTCTATGCCATTTCAGATTAGGGCACAATACTGAAGAAGATAGAACATACTAACAGATTGATAGAAGACAAGTCAAAACAGAGATAGGAAATGGTGGCGTTACGGCGATCAGCAGGATGCTTCAACCAGCAAAGTCTCCAATAGGTCATGCAGCCAAGTGTGTCACACATATAACCCAGAACAACCCAAACAAAGGACAGTCCATATACATCACAGCTCCAACGCTATCCAGAGAGAGAGAGAATTCCTCCACACCAATGTGTGTCAAATGAACTCTAAGTCTCTCCAATATATAGGAATCTTTGGGGGGGTGTGACACGTCCTTTAAGACATTTAAGTCTATATTTTATTCCAGGCTGACCTAGCACATAAGTGGAATAAATTCAAAGTACATGTTCTGCTCATCTGATCGAGATGATCTTTAGATCAATCTTACAACTCTCCGAAAGAGGAATCCAATAAAATTATTGGGATCGTCATCTGAGCAGCACAACCCGGAGTTTGGACCTAGTTGTCCAATTTTAACATTTGTGTTTGGAAACACGAATGAAAACCTTTAAAATTATTATTTTATTAAAAAAAAAATATTTAATGTATTTTTTAAAAAGATCGAGTCATTGAAACTGAACCAGCCGAGTCGATACCAAGTCAGAGTTGGAGCCGACCCTCAACCGTTTCGGAACCCAAGTCCGATTTGAAAACACTGCTCTTGAGATATCGAACCAGCTTGAGAGATGATGCCCCAAGGGCCAAATGACTTTGACTAGCTTGTATTTACAGGCTTCTTGAGGGTCGAATAGGTGTCCTTGGGCCGATTTGATCTCTTCTAGGCCGGCTTGGTGTGGAGGATACATAAATTATATTTAACTCAATTCTTAACCTCTTTTTACATGATTCAAAAGCCCAAGAAGGGTCTCTTTGAATGTACAATGACTCTATAGACTCAATATTATTCCTAGGAGTCCACAATGGGGACTTTGACTAATATAATGATGACCCAAGCATGAAACCATGCTTTAATAATTCATTGTTACAATAATAAAAATTATTTTATTTATTCTTTTGACAAGTAGATTCCATGATGACTCAAATACATCAAATGAAGACCAAACCTAGTTACAATTTCCAACACTCCCTCTTAACTAGGGACGTATTCATCATATACAAATACAATAGAACATCTCGATTCTCAAACAATATGAAACAATGAAGAAATTTCGGCGCCGCAATGTTACGGACAAGATTATTGACCAAGGCAATCTATACATTGGACTCTCAACAATTTAGGCACTGCAATGCCATAGACTAGATTCCTGGCCAGAGCAATGTATCCATTGGTCTCTCCACAATTTAGGCACCGCAATGCTATGGACTAGATTCCTGACCAAGGTAATCTATCCATTGGTCTCTCAACAATTTAGGCATTGCAATGACATGGACTATATTCCTTACCAGAGCAATCTATCTAAGTGGGAATAAGGTGGACTCGAGCTTTTAGCCCCTTTAGGTACCATCAGGCTTACTTGCTAACCATCAACCCAGGGACCTAGGTGCATATCAATGGTTAGAGCTTTATGACCCACGCCACCCTTCCCTACTTTGGGACCTAGACATCAACACAAATTATTGGCTAGAAGTCCTCCCAAGAAATGCTTCACTTGCAAAGCCTCAACTAATCTCTTCCATTTCCTTATCATCAATACAATCAGCAATGTATACCAAACCCAGTAGGTTTCTTAGATAGTCAAACTTCTTATTCATAAGAGCCTTTGTTAGTATGTTTGTTGCATGTTCATCTGTCGAGACATACTCCAACTTCATGATCCCATCCTGTATCAAGCTCGGAATAAAGTGGAACTTATTATTGATATGCTTCGTCCTAGCATGAAACACGGGATCTCCAAACATCTTGATACAACTTTGATTGTCACAATTAATCACAGTAGGACCTAACGACTTTTCGAACAAGTCTGTCAAATGCTTCCTTAACCAAAACACCTCCTTTCCTACTTCACGTCAAGCCACATATTCTGCATCGACACTCTCAACGCAACAGGATCTTGCTTCCTACTCATCCATGAGATCATAGCAGCTCACAGACTAAAACATCCTCTAGTAGTGCTCCTTCCATCGATCTCACTGTGACCCCAATCAGAGTCTCTGACACCAATTAGCTTGACTTCCTTACTATTATACTTTAGGCAGTGATATATAGTGCCACGAAGATACCTCAGTATATGGTTGGCAGTTATCCAGTGATCGTGACGAGGTTCCAACTAAAACTGACTAAGAATGTTTACTGCAAAATATATATCTGCCCTAGTATTAAACGAATACATCAAGGAACCCACCAACTATCGATAGGAGTCAGGGTCCACGAGACTAGAGTCATAGTCCCTCAACTTCTTGAGATTTGTGATCATAGGAGTAATCATCGACTTGGAATCCATCATCCCAAATTTCTGCAACATCTTGATGATGTACTTTCCTTGCCCCAAATATATCTCCACAGGTCTCTACCATACTTCTAGACCTAGGTAACAGTGCATAAGTCCTAGATCCTTCATTTCAAATTCAACTGCCAACATGTTCTTGCATTCTTGAATTCTTTGCTCTACACCTGTGATGAATAGATCATCCACATATAGTAAAATAATGACAGACTCATCATTCAAAACCTTGATATAGAGATTCGGATCAGTAGAACTCTTTATGAACCCAATTCTAAGTAGATATGCACCCATCCTAGCATACCATGCCCTAGGTGCCTGCTTCAAACCATATAGGGCCTTCTTAAATCTGCAAACATGAGATTCCCTGCTATTAACTTCAAAGCCTTTGGGTTGTTCGATGTACACTTCCTCATCACAGGTTGCATTCAAAAATGTGGTCTTCACATCCATTTGATGGATATTCCACCCAATTGTAGCAGCTAATGAAACCAATGATCTAATAGTAGTGTACCTTGTTGTAGGTGCAAAGGTTTCTTCATAATCAATGTCTTCCTTTTGAGAGAAACCCCTTGCAACAAATCTTTCTTTATACTTGTCTATACTTCCATCAATTGAATGTTTGATCTCTTAGGTCCATTTAGATGTGAACCGATTTGTCATTAGGTCTAGGACCGATTTCCCAAACCCTATTCTTCGTGATGGATTAATATTCTTCCTGTATTGTTTTCTTCCAAACTTCTTGATGCACAACTTCCTTGAATGTAGATGGTTCGACTTCTATCAATTTTGTCATATATGCAGCATAACCAAAATATCTTTCCAGTTTCTTTCTTTCTCTGAAGGTTTCTGCAACTTCATGTCCTTCAGCATCTTCCAATGTAGCTTTCAACTAATTTGGCCTCTTTCTTGTGGTTGGGATGACCACCGATTGAATAGGCTCACTTGGTCCTTCTTCGAGTTTTGTAGTAGAGTTTTCATGATGAACTTCTTCTTCAAATATGGGAACTTCTTCGTCATCATAGTCAATAGGAATATCCTTTGGTTTCTTGTATGCTTGATTCTCATCAAATATGCCATCCCTGCTTACTTCAATATATCATCCTTCCTCGATGTAGATTCTATATGCTTTTGAAGAGAGACTATATCCAACAAATATTCCCTTGATACTTGTAAAGCCCAACTTCCTTCGCTTCTCTTTCAGAACATGGATATATGTTGGACTTCCAAAGATTCGAAGTTGATCCACACTTGGCTTCTTTCCTCTGGATACTTCTTCGGGTGTTGTATTATCAAGACTCTTATGAGGACTTCTATTTTGAATGTATATCGTTGTCATCGTTGCTTCTCCCCATAAGAACTTCGGTAGATATTGATAAAAGGAGCATAGTTCAAATTCCTTCTTCAATTGACCTATTCTTTCTTTCGGCCAATCTATTATGTTCGGGATAATAGGGAACAATGACCTCCCTCTTAATCCCAGCTTCCTTACAATATGCAATAAATTCCTTGGAAGTATATTCCCCACCATTATCAGACCCCGGAGTTTTTATCTTTCTTTCGGTTAGGGTTTCCACTTCAGCCCTAAACTCCTTGAACTTATCAAATATTTCATCTTTTGTTTTGAAAAGGTAGAGCCATGTCTTTCTAGATTGGTCATCAATAAATGTCACATAGTAGAGATGACCTCCAAGTGATTTGTTAGATATGGGCCCACACACATCGAAATGGATGAGGTTTAATATTTATTTAGACCTAGTTTCATTATTGTGAAATAGTTTTCTTGTATGTTTTCCCAAAGAGCATCCCTTGCGCACACCTTCATGATCCAACTTCATATTAGGAATACCATGAACCAGTTGACGAAGAGTAGGGATGACTTTATAATGTAGATGACCATATCTCCTATGCCATAGCTCAATGGGACTTATTTCCATATGAACCAAAGCTTGGGGTGGTGGTGTAATGACTCTATAAAGACTTCATTCACGAACTCCAATAACCCTAGCTTTATCAATGCTAGAGTATTTTCCCAAACCAATACTTTTCCATCAATAAAAGCAATTCCTTCCCCTTCATCTTCTAAACAAGAAATAGAAAGCAAATTCCTTTTCAAACCTGGAACATATAGAATGTTGTTGAGGTGGAGCTTCAATCCATTATCTAGCTTCAACAATGTTGATCCCAAACCTTTAACAGCATAGCTTTTATTGTCACCCAATTCTATTGCATGAGAAGATGGCTCCTTTGATAGTGTATGAAGATGTTTACTTTCTCCTCTCATGTGTCTCTATGCTCCAATATCAATGATCCATGCATTGTCATCTTTAATTGAACATGTAAGAGCAGCCTAGAATCTTCGACCTTTGACCTTCTCGAATAAGTAATAGATGACCTTCATGATCCAACTTCCAACAGTGTTGATAACCATTCTTATGTAGTTCATCAAACAAGGAGAATGCATGCAAACAAAGTGATCTTCAATTCTTCCTGACCTTAGCTCTGAAACCATGTTGGAAAATCAAAGCAGTTATATTAGGGTTTGATTCTCTGATCTTGATAATTACTTGCGAGTGTGTTGGCTTCTTTTACTTCTTCATTATCTTATCTTTCATCAAGCAATTACCATATTTTGTGTGTATGAAGATCACAAAACAAGTAACCCAAGATGTAGGAACTATGCCAAGCAAAAACCCCTCTCGAGGGGAAAACCCGGTCAAAATAATTCTTCCTTTCAATAGTATCCTTTGAGACTTTTAACCCTAGACATATACCTGACCCTCCCTCCACACCAAGTCAGCCTCCCAGATCTTTGACCCCTTTCAAGCAACTTCGACCAAGCAGCAGCTTCCAGCAACATGCAGCTTTCGGCAACAACAAAACTTGGAAGACTTCGATCTCCCAATCTAGGGCATGAAACAGAGAGAGAAAGGCACCAAAAGTTTGATGTTGTTCCTCTCCTTAGACTTCCCCAAACTCACACTTCTTTCGGCTTCTTGACAACAGACATCGAACTTCTCCAGCTACTCTTGCGATCTCAAACTAGCTCGAGACATGATGTCCCAAATGACTTCGACTAGCTTGTATTTTTAGGGGCTTCTTGTGGGTCAAATAGGTGTCCTTAGGCCAACTTGATCTCTTCTAGACCGACTTGATCACTTGGATACATAAATCACATTTAACTAAATTCTTAACCTTTTTTACATGATTCAAAAGCCTAAGAAGGGTCTCTTTGAATGTACAATGACTCTATAAATTCATTATTAATCTTAGGAGTCCAAAATGGGGACTTTGACTAATATAATGATGACCCAAGCATGAAACCCATGCTTTAATAAGTCATTGTTACAATAATAAAAATTATTTTCTTTACTCTTTTGACAAGTACATTTCATGATGACTCAAATACATTAAATGAAGACCGAACATAGTTACAACTTTCGAGAGTCCTAAGCTCAAGAAAGATAACAACAAAAGAGGAAGGGAAGATGCCCATATCACTGAAGAAGTGGAAGAAGCTAAAAAGAAGAAATCCAAGGAGGAAGTAAAGGATCTCTAATATGATTAAGATAGTCTTCCTCACCTAGTTCTTTTCAAGCTTTTGTTCCAAATTTTCGTTGTAAGGTATATCTATCATGGTAGGAATCATTAGAAGCATGATAGGATGCATCATGTTAGGAGATGGCATCATAGAAGCATACAATTGAAAGCAAGAGCTTGTAACATCATCATAAAGAAACATGAAAGATAATTGGAATAGAAGTATGTGGATGTCATCTATAGAAGGATGTAGCTCTTGGTAACCTCATAAAAAGCATAAGTAGTACTTATGGGAAAAAGAAAAGCCATCTAGTATAGAGCTCATCACACATCATTCAAAAGGAACATTTGCAAGATGAGGATGCTCAAGATCTCCCGTTGGAATCTTCATTTACTGGAAGAAGCAAGTGTCTCGCCGGGAATTCCAACTTCTATGGGATTCATGGGATGATGATATGATGACAAAACTGAAGCAAATCAAGGGATTGAAGTTCTTTCAATTAAGGAAGCTACCAAATGAAGACTAGATGACCAAAAGAAAGAGATGAGGTATGTATGCTTGTACTTGATAAAATAGAGTCATGTCATATGGTTGCAGATATCATGAATTAGTGTTCTTCCTCAAAGAGCATGATCAAAAGAAAGGATCTCTTCCTGTGAAAGGATGCATGAAGGCATGATTAGCACAATGACTAGATGAAATCAACATAATATGTCCTCATATGAAATACGAGGTGGTTGACAAAATTGAAGCAATTATGATTGAAAGTTCCAAGGAGGAAATATGTGATGAAAGAAAGGAAGAGATCATCAAAAAATGCAACTATGGAGAAGGCAATCAAATCCAAGGACTGGAAGATTTGACTATGATAACTCCATGGGAAAGATATGAAGATCCCAATAAAGTCTGAAAAAGAAAGAGACCTTTGACGTTGTATATGTTTTTGGAGATGTGCCAATATATATCCAGGATGTTGATGCAAGCAAGGATATGTCATGATGAAAGACTGTTGATGCAAGCAACGATATGTCATGATGAAAGACCATCACAAAGGTAATTTTGGTTTAATGTGCTTTTTCTATTTTTGAAAAAATATCTAGATGGCCTTATGCAGGGCTACCAAAGGAAGAGTTTTAGATGTCATCTACAATTGACACTTATGCAATAGGATGAAAGATCCTGAAGGAAACATGATGCAGAGAAGGTCGCAAGGTATGAAGGAAGGCTAGATATGGACAAATGGATCACTTTTCGATGAAATGAAGTATGACATGACTCATAACTGAAAGTGATGGATGTTTTCTGCCCTACAAAGAAGTCCCAGAAGAATGCAAGCTCCATATCAAAGAAGAAAACTCATGACATCTTAGGAAGGAGTCCTACAAGAAGTTGTTTGACCCATGATCCCCACCTAAAGAGTTGCAGGAAGCAAGTCCTTGGTCAAGAGGGACCTTGGTCAAGTCCCTGATTAAGAGGGAGCTTGGTTACATTCCTTTTATAGGAATGGGTGCATTCCTTCATTGAAATGAATATGTCTTCCCTAGTTGAGAGGGAGAGATAGAAATGGGTATGTCTTGTCTTCACTTGGTAAGATAGAATGGAGAATTGGGTAAGCATCTTGCATTTGATACTCTTTGAGGATTGGGTAAGCATCTTGCATCTGATACTCTTTTATAGATGAAGCTCCCATTGTGAGCTATTGCGATTGGTCATTAAGTCATTCAATTAAGTCAATGTCATGTATTGAAGACCCATTTGCGTCATGTTACATATTGTAAAAAAAGATTTTATTTGGAGTCAAAAACCTTCCAAGACCATGTCACAAGTACTTCATCAAGTCAGCCTTCAAAAGGAGATGAAGATCATTCTAGAAGAGGATGTCAGCCCAATGGAGCAACAAATCGGCCTAAGAACATGTCAAGACAGCCTAATAAGAGGCTCAAGTAAGACTATATATAGGGCATTCGGCCTCAATTGGAGAACACACTGTCACTCACGCAAGTTCAATCATAAGGACAGAGAGAAGTGTGAAGAAGAGGACGGCTAAGGAAGGAGAAAAAAAAGAAGTTTTGGATTTGAATTTGGGCTACTTATCTCCACACGTACGAAGGAATTAGGGTACATATTCTTGTAGTGAAGCCGAGTTGCAGAAGTGAAGTTAGGTCACTAAGAAGGGTTGTTCTGGAAGCCGAGTTATCTAAGAGAGAGAATCTACCTAAGCAAAGAAGTAAAGTTGCAGTCAAAGTTGCGGTAAAACTTGCAGTAAAAGTAGTATTCGAAGTTGCAGCCAAGGTTGCAGTCAAAATTGCAATTTTTGGTTAAGTCGAAGTTGCAATTTCTGGGCAAGTCGAAGTTGTAGTTTCTGGGTCAGTCAAAGTTGCAATTTCTGGGCTAGTCAAAGTTGCTATTGCAGGATACGTCGAAGTTGTTGGAACGAGAAGCTACTCACCAAAGAAGCATTGACTTGGTCTTGGAGGGTTTTTGGTTAAGGGTCTAGGTCTTAGAATTCATCAATTGAAGATTCTATAAGAAGAAGAATTCATCGGGTTTTCCTCTCATGCTTGGAGAGGTTTTGGCCCTAGATGATAGCCTACATCTTGTGTCATTTCTGATGTGTTAGTTCTTTGACGAAGAAGAGCACATAATAATAATCAAGTCAAGAAGAGCCTAATTAAGAAAAGTAAAAAGCCTTCACAAGCAGTTATCATTGCTCGAGAAATCACCTCTCGTCTCTGCCCTAGATTTCACAACACTTATTTGATGAAATCATGGTCTAGCGCATGGGCATTGCACTTATGATGGGATGTTTGACATGATGATGGCATATGACTTTACCTTGGACCAACCTAACATGATGATGGATCGTTTAACACCTTTTGATGATGAGTAGTGACTTTTGGACGAGGACGTGTTTCTCCCTTTCATGGAGAGATATGATTGTTGGAGCATTATTACTCTTCTTTGGAAATAACATCACACTTATTTCACTCACTCACACGTGCCATTCTTTGAGAGGATTTATGGTGGGCATCTAACATTTAAGGCATCTTTTAGTCACTGATGAGGAATCTTTTTCGGGTTGACCTTTGATCTATCCACCTTGTAGCATGGACTTATTGTATTTTTAAGGCTTTTACATCAATTTTAGACTTTGTAGAGGTGGTGCACTTGGTTTTCTCATACAAATAGATGAAGTGTTCCTCTTATTTGGATCATTGCAAATAGTAGAGACTTTTCTTCTCAAGTTCTATTTTCTTTCTCATGCACTATGGATGCCTAAGCAGATCTTCCTCTACAAGAGGACTTATTGATGTGGATGGTTCTTTTTTTAGATGATTATTGGTACACTTTGATAGATGCATGCTAGATTGAATAAATTATTCTTCCTTATCTTGTTTATGTCGATGGATGACAATTATTAAGCATTCACCAAAGTAACTGCTGGAATTTTTATCTATTTCTCATCAAGTTCCTTGAGGTGATCCAAGCAAAACCTCCCTCCCTTATTTATCCTTGAAGATTGAAGGATGCCTAGTTGAAACTTATAAGGGGAACAAGTAATGTCTCCCTTAGTCTTTGTACCTGCATCCATTCAGTTTTCCTTCTGAAATGTATTGATCCTTGACTCCATATGCCCTAGTCTTCTCCCTTCTGTCAATCATCAAATCATTTTCTTTCATGTTTTAGGGTAATTTACACTTAGATGTAGCAAAAAAACCATTTTCAGCATTAAATAGCTTGGTCATATTAGTTCTAGGGTTGGAAAGTGTTTGGAATATGTTATAAAATAACCAAGTGCTGTAATGCATTTTTCAGCCTCTTTCTAGAACTGGTTTCTAGGGTTTTTTATGTTGTTATACTTCTATTTTGTTGCATAATATTGTTGTAATTCAATCACTATTTTACTCTCATCATAGCCATTTATTTTTCACTTTACTATCAATGGTTTTGGAGTTATTATTTATCGTTGTAAACTGGTTTATTACTGCAATTTTCTATCTTACAAGTTACTTTGCCAAAGCATTGTGTAATTTCTTGATTGTGTGTGTTTGGGGACCTTTATGAGTTCATATTGTTTGACATAAGCCATTAAATAAGAAATTTATATATCGAGAAAAGATTAAAAAAAAATTTAAAACCTTTGAACTAAAATCTGCAAATTAGCTTCAAATCCACCATAAATCCTAATCGTTTATTCTCATAATTGGTGGTAATAGAAGTAGAAGCCATAATAGACTCTTGACTTGGTTTGACTAGGCCATTAGATATCTAAGATCTATTCGAGATGCCTCCCTAGAGTGGGATTGTGTTCATCAAGAGGGGGGTATTCACTAAGTTAACAATGATGACTCTCCCATGTTACTCATTGTCTCAATCACCTAGTGATGCCTTGCACTAAGGTGCAAGATATTCGTGTAATAGTTCCAACTGTCCTTTGCATCAATAAATATTCAGCACAAAATACAATATGCATAGTTATCAAATTTCCCCACTCTAAAAAGAAAACATAATATGTTTGTAAGGAGATTGAAACGACTTGAAATGTCTAAAGACTTCCCCCTTCATACTATGTGGCATAGAGCAAAACAAAAATATTCAACACAATATGTTCAAAATTACATGTACCATTATTAATCAAAAGGATCAAACCTTACAAACAAGATCACCAAAAAGTCAATAAATATATAATTCCATAAACTCTAGTGCATCAATTGTCAAAAACCAACGGATGTTTACCACACTGATATTTTTAGCATAATCTACCATAAACAGAATAAAGACCATTCTTCATTTGCTCTATTCTAATTTCTCTCAATGTAAAACAATCACTCAAACACCCCATTTAACATTCTTCTCCAGTAATAATTGTTCTTCTATAATTAAGCAATTACACCATCCATTTTGATGGCTAATTATACGCTTTATCATAGGATATGATCATAACAAACCACAAAGCAAAAAAAATTACATTCACATGAATAATAAACAAATGAAGGCAATAACAATAGCAACATACGCTAGCTCTAACACCAACATTTGAAAATTCATGTTCTTATAATCCTAAAACCATCAAAGGTTTATGACCATGATTATATTATGCTAGTACTCTTATGTTTCATTGGAGCAATTCCGGGGAACACATTGATATCAACTAAATACAAACCACAAATACTATCTATGACCTCATTTCACATTATAAGTGCCCTCATCTTCCGTTGAAATGTTCTTATGCAATATGAAACTTTAGAACCATTTGATGTTGACTACCGAATACTTTAAAACCAAAAATTAACCTTCATTTCACTAACATGAATATTTACCCCCCAATAATTAAATTTCAATGAAACAAAGTGAGCAGTGTGAAAACCATTTACTCCTTGTAAAAAAGTTGTTCACTGGAAAGGAAATAAAAAGGAACTTATTTCTTTGTCTTTCCAAGTGAAACAACCACAAATTTCCATAATAAAATTTAGCAATTCTACAATTTGATGCAACAGTAAAGTCCAATAATAACAATTTTTACCTCTGAAGGCTCAAACCAAACATCTACTCCTAATGTCTCTCCATAGCGATAATAAGGCTGAAAGTAGGAAACAATTAAACAAAATCACTTAAAGACACTTGTAAAGCTGAAACGCTATCAAAATTTAAACATTAATGTTTTCACATTGAAGTACTTTAAAAGAGAAAAATTCACCTTTGGCTTTGGGATGACTTTATTCCGCAGGCTGTCAGAACGCTCTTCAAGCATGACTTCAGTAAATCCCGTGCCTAATTTGGACAATAGAGACTTATGGCTAAAACTACGAAATGCATATAGAGTCACATTGACCTAAAATAAAGTATCTAAACAACCAGAAAATATAATTAAACCCACATCATTAAAAGAACGTTGGAACACCTTTACCTATTTTACACACACTTTGAAACTCTTCTGTGTCTTCGTCATAACACGCAAGAAGAAAAGCACCATAAACCCCTGCAATTTAATGAAATCACAAGACTCAACACAAATTTAGAGATAATTCTCAATTTAAAAAATTTGCACAAGGCTATCAATAAAGCATGAGAAATCAAATAAGATCAAACTTCTTGTCAGAAAATTTAGAGAAACAACAAATTTATATTCTTCTAAACGCAAAGAATTTCATGTAATACATACCTGTACGCTTTCCACGACCATGGAATGCCCCTATTGGTACAAGATCTAATGAATCCCCAATACTACACAAAGCATCCAATATCATCAAAACAAAATGAGTATCTATAATTGAAAACAAGGTTCATTAAATTGAGCAGTGAAATGACACTGTCGTGAATTCCAAAAGTATCATAACCCTCACTAGAAAATTCACAAACTGCAACACAGTGAGTTTCCTATGAAGCAAACACTAGAACATTTTCAAGCGTGCTTGCTTTTGCATAAATCTAGAATATTCCAGAGAGTTTGACAAGCTATATAGCCTATTTGTCTAAGAAAGAACTATTATAATGTCAAGATTAAGTTTCCCAAAATAGAATTAATGAATATATTATTCCATATGGATAGTAATAAAAGCTTGCATCATGGATTTGAAGCACATTATTCTAATAATGGAAACATCCTCTTGTTTTTATAGGTTAAGTGTCTTAAGGAACTTTACGAAAGACAGTGATTGACCAAACAGTCAGTTTTCAAGTTAAAAACACCCTAGTTATGGAACATTTAGCATTAGTCTGATTGGATCACAAGGTCAAACACTGTCGTGAATTCCAAAAGTATCATAACCCTCACTAGAAAACTCACAAACTGCATCACAGTGAGTTTGCTATGAAGCAAACACTAGAACATTTTCAAGTGTGCTTGCTTTTGCATAAATCTAGAATATTCCAGGGAGTTTGACAAGCTATATAGCCTATTTGTCTAAGAAAGAACTATTATAATGTCAAGATTAAGTTTCCCAAAATAGAATTAATGAATATATTATTCCATATGGATAGTAATAAAATTTTGCATCATGGATTTGAAGCACATTTTTCTAATCATGGAAACATCCTCCTGTTTTTATAGGTAAGTGTCTTAAGGAACTTTACGAAAGACAGTGATTGACCAAACAGTCAAATTTCAAGTTAAAAACACCCTAGTTATGGAACATTTAGCATTAGTCTGATTGGATCACAAGGTCAATCACTGTCGTGAATTCCAAAAGTATCATAACCCTCACTAGAAAACTCACAAACTGCATTACAATGAGTTTCCTATGAAGCAAACACTAGAACATTTTCAAGCATGCTTGCTTTTGCATAAACCTAGAACATTCCAGAGAGTTTGACAAGCTATATAGCCTATTTGTCTAAGCAAGAACTATTATAATGTCAAGATTAAGTTTCCCAAAATAGAATTAATAAATATATTATTCCATATGGATAGCAATAAAAGCTTGCATCATGGATTTGAAGCACATTTTTCTAATCATGGAAACATCCTCTTGTATTTATAGGTAAGTGTCTTAAGGAACTATACAAAAGACAGTGATTGACCAAACAGTCATTTTTCAAGTTAAAAAAACCCTAGCTATGGAACATTTAGCATTAGTCGGATTGGATCACAAGGTCACTGACCCAAAAAAAGATAAAGACTACGACAAGAGTGTTTGTGCATATACATACAGACTGACTAGTATAAAGGCATATATTACAAGTCCCCCCTACCGTCCCAGAGGTATATAGTTCATCAATGTATACTTGATCCTTAACTCCACTGTCTAAAATCCTAAATTTATCCAATGTTCCACCAAGACTCCAGGACATGGGTGTGGGAAGACGCACAAGGGCGATGTGTGGGAGTACTCTCAAATTTTGGAGAAATTTAGAGGGGATAGGGAGACGTTTGGGTGTGTGTGTGTGTGTGCGTGCGCATAAAATTCAAATTCATATTTAATAATGAAATCATAAATATATTGATCCATACATAATAGAATTATAAAATGTAACACACTGATCCATATTTATTGTTCATACTGGTACATACATATTTCATACTCATCATTCATCCATACATAACGAAATTCAATAATAAAATACATTGAAATTTGATCCATATTCATCATTCATCATTCTAGAATCTACATTGATCCATATTAATCATTCATCATTCTAGAATCTACATTGATTTAGAAATCAAATTTATCATTCATCACTCTAGAATGTAAATTGATTTAAAATTTAAAATCATCATTCATCATTCTAGAATCTAATTACTACTAAGCAAAATAGACTATAGTAGATACCAACGTTATCAGAAGCGAACTAGTGATCGAACCAGAAAACCCTCTAAACTGAGAACCGGTAAAAAAATCAAACCAAAAAACCAATTGACCAAAAATGCATAAAATATTCAAATTTAAAAGAAAAACATGTATATTCATGTGCATCCATATGAATTCAAACCATCAATACACAAATAAGCAAAATTTCTCATTTATATAGAGCATGTAAGGGTGCATATGACCAAACTAGCACCAAGTGCAATCCATCTTTGAACCAAAAATACATCAACAAACGGGCTCTAGATGGCCTCTCGCATCCAAAAAAAATCATGCTACAACAAATACCAACATATCATCAAAATCATTACATATATCAAGATCTTCGTCATCAATATCACCCTCTAAGAATTAAAATAAGATAGAAACAATGCAAGATGTCAAGTCAAGATTTTGTTTGAGTGATGGGTACATTTTTAATAGGGTCGTGATAGAGGATTTCAACAACCAATGCCACTAACATCAAGGTATATAGAGGGCTTGGTGTTGTTGATTAAATACTAGTTCCATGCCCTCGTACATGACAAAATCCAATAGAAACGTTGCAATCTCCGTGATCCTGAGATCGTGAAAAATAGTTAAGTCTATTGAATTTTGAGTGAGATCTAAAATCCTACTTTCTCCATACGAAATCCAATGAGGTTGGGACCACTCTCAAACATCTTGAGTCATTTCATGGTAATATTAAAAATTTAAGTAAAAGGACGAATATGAAACATAAAGGGGAATGTCATTTTTACTTTAAAAATTTAACATTACCATGAATTGCATAGCAATAATAGGGCCATAGGCTTGAATATTAGGCTTCCCCACCCAAAAGCTTTTGAAACTCAAAAGGGATGTTTTTGGGCGACCACACTCAAAAGGGATGTTTCTAGGCATCCCCCTTCTGAGGGGGTGGGCATAGAAGCACCTCTTATGGGGAGAAGCATCCCCACACTAAGGAAACGTTTCCCCCTGCGTCTTCATATGTCTCCCAAAAAGGGGGACGTGGGGAAACATTTCCCCAGGCGTCCCCCTGTCTGAGGTGCATAGGAAGCATGGGGGTGCATGCACTCCACCTTGGGGGACGTGTCCCTGCGGAAGATTGAATTTATACCAGCATCCTTGTTATAAGACTAATAACTTGAGCTTAACCCCTACCCTTTGCATTGGAATTTGCATTAAAAAAAACATATTACACAAATTCAATATCTATAGCCAATTTGAAAGTCTCAACTAAAGACAAATAAAATCAGGCCTACATCCGCATATTTCTAGATTTATCAGTCGCACCTACAATGGGGTTAAGTAAGAAAACTCACAAATATTTCCCTTGTTTAAACAGTTTGAATCTAAAGAAACTTGTAACTTTGATACAATCAAGAAAAGTATTGTGTACAAGGTACACAATCACAAAAACATAAAATTGTTGTAGATAATTTCCCTCTTAAGTCATCTACAATTTTAATACTAGTCTACGATAATTTCCATTCTCTCTCACCACTTTCCAAGGTATGACACATACATGCATATAGAGGTTTATTCTAAGGTAAAAGTATCACATACACGGTAAAAGTATCAGTCTAATGTCAACCCTTGTTTACTTTGGTTTCTGAATATGTCACTTAACCCAACATTATAGCAATATTGCACTAGTCATTTTGTTCATCAACTCAACCCACATGCATGAAAATATTAGGATATTATAAGCCTAACCTACTCTATTGGAAGACTGTAGTACAATTTTCCAAATCTTACACGACCACAACATTCCAAGAGTGTTTATTATATAATACATATTTTAATATATTTTGATGCATATATTCACAAAAAAATACATGCAAAATGCCAAATTAACAATGGAAAACAAGAAAACATAGAGTTAACTACTAGATTAATAATGATAATCAAAGCATCAACCATCTACAAGGTATAATTTATAACATTGTCATCCAATGATCAATTACCAACCATAACATCAACCTTCAAGTTTCAACTTATAACCTAAGTCACCTCACACGTCCACTACCCCCTCATGTCTCAAATCCTTTGTGTTGGGCACGACACATGGGTGACACATGTCCAGCACAAGTTTGACTCGTGTCCTATTCAAAGGACATGAATTTGACTGGTGTCAAACACAAGCCCTACTAATGCTATTAATGGTAATGCTAAGTGAAATTCTCCTTTATCTTTCATTTTCATCCTTCTACTTAAATTTTTAGTGTTACCATTAATTGACTTCGAATGTTTGAGAGTGGTTTTGACCTCATTGGATTTCATATGGAGAAAGTACTATTTTAAATCCCACACGTAATCTAGCTGACATAACGGTTTTCAAGATTTCAAGATAGGGGAGATCACAATGTTTCCATTGTAGTTTGTCATGTATGAGGATATGGAACTAGCATTTAATCAAGAGGACCGAGTCCTCTATGTACCTCGATGTTGGTGGCATTGATTATTGAACTCCATTGTCATGATCCTAGAAAAAATGCACCCACCAGTCAAACAAAATGTCGATTTGACATGTTAAGATTTGTTTATCTTTGATGATATGTAGTACTAGTTATTTGTTGTAGCATGATTTTGATGATATGTAGTACTAGTTATCTGTTGTAGCATGATTTTTTTTGGACTATACAGGCCATTTAGGGCCTCTGTGTTGATTTATTTCTGGTTCAAAGATGGATTACATTTGCACTCGATGTTATTTTGGTTATATGCATTAGTTGTGTGATTGAATTTGTATCATCATCATGTAAATGTTTTATATATCTCATATTTTACGTGTAATTCACTACCTTTTTATATTTTTTAATATATAGTAGTAATACACAATGTGTCCTCTGTGTCATGTTCTATGGGATCGTCGTGTCACGTGTCAAATACTTGTATTTTCGTGTTGAAAATGTAGCAATGGAAGGTCTTCTAGCTTGTGCCTTAGCCAGTGAAGATCGTGAATTTGTCTCTCTAGCATGAGTGTGAGTTCTTGAGATAGACTTCAATTATGATGAGTTAATTTCCAGTTTACTGGAATCGTCATCAAGTTTTCATGCATAGTGTTGGAGCTTCAATTAAGTGAAGTCTTCTTCAATTAGACTACCGAACGGGGTGGCAATGACAATTTCAGTTAGAATGAGCCAAGACTTCAGTGTTGAATGGAGAGAGAACAAGTTGAGTTCTTAGTTAACTCGCAATCATAGTTGAAGGAAATGTGAGTGACAAACTAGACCTCCTTGAATGATGCAAATTTTATCTATAAAGAGAAGGATCACAGCACATAATTCACAGATTGCAAGATCATTCTTTGTGTGTGGAGTGTGCATAATTGAGGAGCAATTTTGTGCAAGAAAATAGGAGCTCCAAGTGTGTTATGAGATATGATATTTACTCAAGGAAATTGGGCTCAAGTGCGCAAGGAAATAAGGAACAAACGCGCAAGGAAATAGGAGCCTAGTGCGCAAGGATTTAGGGAGCTCAAGTGCGGAAGATTGTGGACAAGGGATCAGAATTTTCAAGGCAGGTCAAGACTATTTCTCAAAGACAAATTGTTGGTTGCAGTAGCAGTGTGAATTGTAATAGATCTATATTGCTCAAAGAACAATCAATAAAATACCACAACAAAGAAAACAGGTTTCCCTTTTGGGTTTCCTAGGTAAAACAATTGTGTCAATTTTGTGTCTGTGTGTTTTTATCTCTAGTGTTTTCCACTACATATTGAATGTAAGGAAACTTTACATCTTGGTGAAAGTAAATTTGCTTTCAATTTTTAGTTGCCTTGTTTCCAGTAATTCATCTAAGAAGTGTGCAAAGTTTCAAGAAAATTAACATGGTATCAAAGCAAAGTTCTGCATAAAGACCAACACCAGAATTGTTCAGTTAGTGAAGGGCGCAAATCAATTAGCAGGCTTGAGCTAGAATTTGAAGCATAGTATCTTGGATAAGTAGTATGTTGTTCCATGGACTAAGGGCATATCATTATTTAGAGGGAGCCTCTAACTTCTGCTCATGGAGGGAGCGGATCTCAATAGTGTTGGAAGATAATGGGGTGCTAGAATTTGTGGCAAATCAAATAGTTTCACTTGCAGTTACCCCCGACCCCCGTAAAACTCAGAATTTCGGACCTGCATTACTGCAGAAATTTCGGCACTTGCAACTAGCCCAAAAACCCTAGAAAACTCGCACGTGTGAGAGAGAGATGCCCCCAAAACTTTGATTTAGTCTTCCTTTGATTTATTCTTCATTTACCTTGACTTGGCTCTCCTTCTCCTTGCTCTTGTACTGGATATCGAACTTGTGAATAATGGATGCCAAATAAATCGAGCTCCTCTTCTATTTATATATCTCCCGCAGGGTCATATAGCTCCAATCTAGGTCGAATTCTTCAAGGCAAGGCCAACTTTGTGAGGAGGCGACAAATGACTATTTTGACTCAAAAATAATTTAATTTACATAACACAAAAGCCCAAGAAGGGTTTAATAAATATGACAATGACTCTTATGACTCAAGAGAAACCCTAGAAGCCTACAATGGAGACTTTGACCTAATAAATAAATAAAATGAGCATGAAAACCATGCTTGAAAATAATTTTATTTTTCTTCTTTTTCAATTTTACAATAAATACATGATGATAAAATACAATAGAAATTATGAAGACGGACCATAGTTACATTTCTAAACACTCCCTCTTAACTAGGGATGTATTCATAATTTATTCTAATAGGTGCAAGGATGTACTCAGATTAACATTGTTCACTTGAAGAATTATAGCCTGCACAATGCTAGGGATATCTTAACTGCCAAGGTATACACAGAATAGGGACTAAGGTGTCATCTAGGCATTTGCCAGTATAGGTACCATCAGGCTACAGCCCTAGTATCCATCCAACAAGATACCATTTGGGCATACATGCCCTAACACCAACCCTCACAGGGATCCAGGTATCAACACTAAATTGGAGCTCCAACCAGTACCCTCCCTCTGGGATCTAGACATCAACTGAGATCTCAATACTAACCAGGCCACAATGTCCTCCCAATTACCAACTTGTAGGAAGTTTTATGGTACTTCATCTCTCCTCTCAACCAAATCAGAGATATCCACTCATCTGAGCATGCTCCTAAAATAAACGAACTTCTTGTTGGGAAGAGATTTTTTCAACACATCAACTACTTGTTCATTTGTTGGCAGGTATTTTAGCTTTACGACCCCATCTTGAACCAAAATTCTAATGTAGTGATACTTGTTGTTAATATGCTTATTCCTGGCACGAAACATGGGGTCCTCAGACATCTTGATGTTGCTTTGATTATTAAAATTTATAATTGTGGGATCCAAGGGCCCTCCAAATAAATCTGATAGAAATTTCCTTAACCACACTGCTTATTTTCCAACTTCACAAGCAACAACATATTCAGCCTCAGCACTACTCGAAGTAATCGAATCTTGCTTACGACTTATCCAAGAAATCATAACAGATCCCAGACTAAAACAACCACCAGTAGTGCTTTTTCCATCCTTCCCACTACCACCCCAATCTGAATCTGTGAAACCTATTAATTGGATCTCCTTTCCATTATACTTTAGACAATGATGAATAGTCCTACACAAATACCTCAAAATATGCTTGGTAGTTATCCAATGATCATGATGTGGCTCCAACTGAAATTGACTTATAACATTCACTACATAACAAATATCGGGTCTAGCATTCACCAAATACATCAATGAGCCAACCAATTGATGATAACATGTAGGATCAACGACGCTAGAATCTGAACTTTTCAAATTCTTTAAATTGGTGATCATTGGAGTTGTCATAGGCTTGGAATCCATCATACCAAACTTTTGTAGAATCTTGATGATATACTTTCCTTGACCAACATAGATTCCTCTAGGTTTCTACCAAACTTCTGAGCCCCAATAGTAATGCATAAGTCTTAGATATTTCATTTCAAATTTTGCTTCCAACATCTTTTTGCATTCTTGAACATTGTGCTTTACACCTCTAATGAGTAAATCATCCACATATAATAGAATAATGAATGGTTATTTCTTTACTACTTTGATGTAGAGATTCAGGTCTGCAGAACTTTTGACAAATCCAATCCTTATAAGATAAGAATCCATTCTAGCATACCAAGCTCTAGGTGCTTGTTTCAAGCCATATACAACTTTCTGTAACCTACAAACGTGAGATTCCCTGTTATGTATCTCAAAACCTTTTAGTTGTTCAATGCACACTTCTTAATCTATGGTCCCATTTAAGAACGTTCCTTTGACATCCAATTGGTGGATGTTCCATCCCATAGTTGTTGCTAAAGAAATCAAGGATCTAATGGTAGTTTACCTCATTGCAAGAGAAAATGTTTCTTCATAGTCCACTCCATTTTGAGAGAATCCCCTTGCTACGAATCTTGCTTTGTATTTATCTGTGCTCCCATCAACTGCATGTTTGATTTTGTAGATCCATTTAGAGGTGACAAAAGACTTGTCACTAGGTGTAGGAACGTTTTCCCAAACCCCATTCTTCATGATCGATTGATATTCTTCTTGCATGGCTTTCTTCCATTCATCATGATGAGCAGCTTTGTAATATTCCCGCTCAAGAAACTCTTAAATTTCCCTAATGAATTTATGAGTTTCAAATTAAAAATTCAGCTAAGCATTTTGTCAAACAATTTGGTTGGATTGATATTATTCTTGCATGGCTTTCTTCCATTCATCATGATGAGCAACTTTGTAATATTCCCGCTCAAGAAACTCTTAAATTTCCCCAATGAATTTATGAGTTTCAAATTAAAAATTCAGTTAAGCATTTTGTCAAACAATTTGGTTGGATTATGTTGTAGGTGATTTGTCTGATGTCATAAATTTCATGTCTGGAGCTAGTATATTGAAATTTTAATATGCACCAAACCAACTCTTGTTACCAACATCAAACCCAAAAACTAAATACATCATAAATATATGGCATTAGGAACGTTTTTTCTCATTTGGAAGTTAAATGCACAGAGGGCAAGTAAGAAATAGTGAACCTAGTAATAGGCAGCAACCACAAGAATATATGTATACAAAGCACAACCTCTTGAAATAATATAAATCAATCCTTTGATTGAGGAACGCTACACAAGTATGCAAAGAAGAGAGCCATGATGACATTTACACCATGCCACAACCATATGCTACCATTATATATCTAAAATGAGAAGAAAAAGGTTTGTTATTTCCTGTAAGTCACTTTGGGAATCCTCCATGAACAAGACTTAGAGATAATTAATATAACTAGCAGGAAAGAGGCCATAACCTATCCCAGAATTGTCAGCACCCTCAACAGTGAGACAGTCTACAAGGTTGAAGTTAAACACTTCAACAAATCAAACCCTTTAGTGCATAATGCATCCAGCAATCAAGCAGAGGTATTGTGGCTCTAACACCAAGAGAACTCGACCTTCATCAACATAGATTCAGCCCTAAGACAAGTGTCTCGTCTGACAACAAAATAAGGGAGCTCGATTCTCCTTTAGATTTGAGAACTTAGACCCAACAAAGATAACCCTCCCAACTTATGATTCAAGGAAGCTCGAATTGTGCCTTTCTTAAGATTCAAGCCTTAGGACAAAAGACACTTAGTTTGGTCGCAAAGAAACATGTTCTCCCTAAAGTTTTTCATCTGCAATCTTTAATGGACCCTCTCCTCATACATAAAATCTCCAGGTTTGTCCATGGCATTGACCTGCGAGAGAAGATTTATGAAAAACGCAACATCAACAAATAAAATCATCTTATAACACCTCAATAACTTGATATTCAATGAAATCCTTTACTCCATTGAAGCTCAGAGTTAAAATCGGAGTTATTTCACTCTCAAATCCCTAAGCTTCTCCTTCAAACTCTCTCCAAGAGCTCTTTCTCCAAACCCACAAAATGCACGAATGACGAGAGTCTCCTCATTTTCCTTCTTTTATGAGTTTAGTGTCGCCTTTTCACCTTCCCTTTTTTTTGTTAAATTCACTTTTATAAAGTCACTTTATGATATTTCACTTTATAAAGTCAATATGACTTCTCATTTGCCTAGGCAATATCACCCTTACTCCTTTTTAGACTTTATAATGTTTTCCTTAGGTAATTTAAGTCCCCTTTATTAAATATTTCCCCTCATTAGCATATGGGAACCACTTTATGCTAGCGGACTTCGCCTTAAGCTTCCTAAGTGGTCGGGGACATTATAGTCCTCCCTGCCCAAGATTGATTGTCCTCAAGCAATTTCAATTTAGGATGTTTGAGCACATGTTCACCCTCCTGGGTAACATCTTCTACTAGTAAGTCTTCCCAAGCATTCCTTGATTGCTCTATTCTACAACTTCCTTTCCCTTGTATCTAGGAACTTCTCAAGAAATAAGACCAATTCTCCTTCCTCATCCAATGGTGGAAACTCCGTGGAAATAACAGCATGCTGCCCCAAGGCCTTTTTGAGGCATGAGACATGAAAGACGTTGTGAATTTTACATCCCTAAGAAAGCTCAAGCTCATAAGCTACTTCTCTTACTCTTCTCAAAATCCTGAATGGCTCGTAGAACTTAAGTTTTAACATTTCCGCCCCTTTGGTTTTCAGTGAAGACTGTCTCTTGGGTTGAAGACGGATGTATACCATATCTCCCACTTCAAAGTTGTGCTCCACCCTATGTTTGTTTATATACAATTTCTATTGGTTCTAAGCCATATGTAGATTGTCCTAAAGGACTTTTAATATGTCCTGGATCTAGACGTTGGCTAGTGGTGCCCGACTATCCCCAAATATCCTATCAGCAAAAGTCAAGGCGTCGTATCCATATAATGCTTTGAAGGGAGTCATGTAAATGGACATGTGGAAAGTGGTATTGTAGAAATGTTCTCCCAGATGCAACCATTCACCCATGTCTTTTGTTGGTTAGTCACATAATTCCTGAGATAGCCTTCCAGCCACTTAGTGATTATTTTTGTCTACCCATCAGTCTGTGGGTGGTAGCTAATGCTCGAGGTTAGCTCAATCCCCACAAGTCTGAAAAGCTCCTGCTAGAAGCCGCCCATGAACTTCCTATCTTTGTCACTGACAATGTTTTTCAGCAACCCATGCAATCTGGAAAACTCCTTGAAAAATAGCGTGACCACTTGTGAAGTTGAATATTTTGATGATATGGCAAAGAAATAGGCAAATTTTGGGAGTCGATCTACCACGACATATATGCAATCTTTCCCTTCCACTGGAGGTAAGCCAGCGGTAAAGCCCATAGAAACACTCTCCCATTTCTGCTTTGAGGTGGGGAGGGGCTGCAACAAACCTATTGGATGGGTGAGCTCTATCTCATTTTGCTAGCAAGTATTGCACTCCTTCACAAACCTCAACAGTTCCGTCTTGAGGCCTTTACAAGTGAACCCCTCTTTGGCCTTCCTATAGGTCTTTAGATATCCCGAATGTCTTGCTAAGGGCGAGTTGTGAACTACCTGCATGATTCTCTCTTTGAGTTTTGATTATGGCACAAGATAGATCCAGTCCTTATAGTAGATAATGTCATTCATAACCTAGTACCTGTCATCAAGGATCAGTCCTTCCAAAATTTCACAAGCAAATTTATTCTTTGAATACTCCAACAGTAGCAGTGACTTCCAATCTCATGTCATCTCTATGAGTGAGAAAGTGCACAGCATCCTCGATAGAGCATCAACCATTATATTGTTCTTTCCATTAACATACCCTATCTCAAAGTTGTAGGCCTACAACTTGCTTGTCCACTTTTGTTACCTCTCACTCAATTCCTTCTGCCCCATGATGAACTCTAGGTTGTTATGGTCTGTTTTTATCTTAAATCTGCATCCCACCAGATATTGCTTAAATTTGGCCAATGCATGCATTATGGCCAACATTTCCTTATCATATATCGAATAGTGCAACTCATAATGTTGATTCTACATAAGGGTTGCTCCTATTCCTATCCCCAATGTGTCGCATTCCAGCACGAATGGTTGGGTGAAATCAGGAAAAGCAAGCACAAGGCAAGTTCTCATCACCTCTTCCATCCTCTCGAATGTTTCCTGTGCTTTCTCTGATCAGCGAAAGGACCCCTTTTTAGTGAGGTCAGTAAGAGGGGTTGTTAACTGTAAAAAACCCTTAACAAATTTCCTGTAGTAATAGCAAAGACCAAGAAATCTCTTCAACTCTGAGACACTCTTTGGAGTGGGCCATTCAATGATTGCCCGGATTTTCTCTTGATGCACCCGTACCCCATCGTGACCAATCACATGCCCCAGATAAAGCATCTTTGTCATGCCAAACTCACACTTGGACTCTTTTGCATATAGTTCCTTCTCCTCCAACATTCTCAACACCTCGTCCAAGTGCCTCAAGTGGTCTTTCCATGTCTTGTTGTAGATCAATATGTCATCGAAGGCAACCAGCAAGTACTTTCACAACTGCTTATTAAACACATGGTTCATACAGGACTGGAAAGTCGTAGGAGCATTGGTTAGCCCAAATGATGAGAGCCAGAATGAAGATCAATCTTCGAAAAACATTTGGCCCCTTTCAACTCATCCATCAACTCATCAATCTTGGGAATAGGATATCAATTCTTGATTGTTTTCTTATTGAGAGCTCGGTAGCCTATACACATTCACAAGGTGTCGTCCTTTTTCTTTGCCATCACTACCGAAGAAGCAAACGACCTAGAGCTCAGGCGGATATGGCCCAACCTCAATAGCTCCTTTATGGCCTTCTCTATTTCATTTTATAAAATTTGGGATGCCAATAAGGAGTGGTTATAACTACCTGCACAACCTCCTGAAGTTCTATGATATGTTCAAAACATTTATCTGGTGGTCTACCTAGAGGAATGTCAGCAAAAAATTTATGATGTTTATGAAGTAATACCTGTATGTCCTCTAAGGGTTGTCATGGTCGCTCCGACTGCTTGTTGTCTGTAATAAGGCACTCTATTTCCCACTCGATATCACCTTGTCTCAATACAACCTCCGTGAGGTTGGATGATACAAGCTTTCGCGGGTATTTATGCATGCCTCTTAAAACTACCCTCTTCCCATCCACTGGGTTATTGAACTCCATCTCCATGTTTTGTTGGCTTGTGGTGTACTTCCCGATGTAGTAAAGCCATTGACACCCCAACACCACATTAGCATCTAGAACATCCACCACAAAGAATTCCTCTGACACTGTATAATTCCCCATGGTGAGTTGTAGCTTTTGGAATATACATGTTGCAGTCCATCTGATGTTTACCTGGTATGACGACTGTAAAACCATCAAACTCCTCAATTGGAATTCCCCTTTGTTCCACCAACTCTACAGCGATGAAGTTGTGAGAAGCCCCACCGTCAACCAATATTGTCACCTTATGCCCAGCTATAACCCAAGCATGAAACCCATGCTTTAATAAGTCATTGTAATAATAATAAAATCTTCTTTTTCTTTTGATAAATACATTTTATTATGACTCAGATACACTCATGAAGACCGAACCTAGTTATATTCTTCAACAAACTGTAAGTGTGTTTCCTTATATATGTCATCCCTGTATAGGGTTCACCTCAGTAATGAAAACTGTCTAACTGCAAATGATCCTCCAAACTAGCCTCTAATAATGATAACCCACAACTGACCCAAGACTAAGGCTCGAATACCACAGTAATATTTCCACTCAAGAAACTCTTAAATTACCCCAACAAATTCATGAGTTTGAGATTAAAATTTCAGTTAATTATTTTGTCAAATAGTTTGGTTGAATTCTGTTGTAGGTTAGAAATTTCATGACCAATGCTAGTTCATTGAAATTTTAATATGCAGCAAACCAACTCTTGTTACCAACATCAAACCCAAAAAATAAATACATCATAAATATATGGCAATAACACTCACAAGGAATGTTTTTCTAATTTGGAAGTTCAATACATAGTGGACAAGTAAGAAATAATATATATCAATCCTTTGATTGTGGAACGCCACCCAGGTATGCAAGGAAGAGAGCCACTATGAGATTTACACCATGCCACTACCATACATTGCCACTGTAATTTCTTGAAGCTACAACACTTCCACACATATCTAAAATGAGAAGATAATAGTTCGTTATTTCCTTCAAGTCAATTTGGGAATGATCCACGAACAGTACTGAGAAATAATTAATATAACCAATATGAAAGAGGCCACGGCCTATCCAAAAATTGTCATCACCCTCAACAGAGAGACAGTCTACCATGCTCAAGTTAAACACTTCAGCAAATCAAACCCTTTAGTGCAGAATGCGTCCAACTATCTGATGTAGAAGTATTGTCGCTCTAACATCAAGAGAACATGACCTTCATCAACATAGATTCAACCATATGACAAGTGTCTCCTCCAACAGCTAAATGAGGGAGATCGATTCTCATTTAGATTTCAAAACTTCAACCCAACAGAGATAACCCTCCGAGCTTATGATTAAAGGAAACTCGAACTATGCCTTTCTTCAAATTCGAGCCTCGGGACAAAAGAGATTTAGTTTGGTGGCAAAGAAACTTGTCCTCGCTAAATTTTTTCATTTGTAATGTTTAATGGACCCTCTCCTCATATGCAAAATCTCTAGATTTGTGTATTTACCTGCGACAGAAGATTTATGAAAAACACAACATCAATGAATAAAATCAACTTATAACACCTCAATAACTCGATATTCACTGAAATCATTTACTCCATTGAAGCTCAATGTCAAAATCAGAGTGATTTCACTCTCAAATCCCAAACTAGGGTGTCTAGTTTCAACTCTGAAATCTTCTATGGCGGCTAGGGTTCCAAATCCCTAAGCTCCTCCTTCAAATCCTCTCTAAGAGCTCTTTCACTAAACTCACAAAATGCACGAATGAAGAGTGTCTCCTCATTTTCCTTCTTTTATGAGTTTAGGTTTGCCTTTTCACCTTCCTTTTTTTGTTAAATTCACTTTTATAAAGTCATTTTATGTTATTTCACTTTATAAAGTTACGATGACTTCTAATTTGGCTAGGAAATATCACCCTTTCTCCTTCTTAGACTTTATACAGTTTTCCTTAGGCAATTTAAGTCCCCTTTATTAAATATTTCCCACTTTAGCCTATGGCAACCACTTTAGGCTAGCGGAGTTGAAAATCTCAAGTCTGAAATTCTTACTGCACCAACTAGAATTAATTCTTCTAACTGTTAATTAATTTAACAATTTACTTGCTACAGCAAATATCGAATAAATCACACTGCAACCTTCAGAAAAAATACTACGGAAAATAACAACACTGCAAACTGAGAAATGCTAGCACACACATAAAAATTGACACACTTATTTTTGGACAAATGTCAATGGAAAACCCCAACTTGGGAAAACCGATGCAACAGCTAAGACTTTTAATTATTATGGAGCAATGAAATAATCTAAGTACAATCTAGATGTCGAATATTGGCTATCCTGCAGAAAAAAACCTGGCAAAATAATCCGAGAGAAATTATTGTCACTCTAAGCAATCTTGGCATTTGACTGCCTCTAAAAAGCAAGTCGTCCACCTAGCTCTACATAGGCTCTACGTCACCTCTGTGCAATCCTTCAAATGCTTCAGCTCGAAACTTTTGCAAATCAAGTCGTCCTGCTTGTTGCTGACTAGGAAAACGCTTCTCCAGCCCTCTGGAACCTCTCCCCAACCTCTACAACTAAAAATGTCTTCTTCCTTCAACAAATCAAACTACTCTCTGAAGCTTTTGTGTTGCCTTTGTGCAGCCTCCTAGAGAAATTTCAGCCTCTCTACAAAGTACTCACTGGATCCAGAAAAATCTTCCTCTGGCTTCACTGTCCCAACCCCTCTCTTTGTCTTTGCTTCCCTTCTGAAGCTCGAACTCTTCCGACAACTATTGTTGCTCTCAAGAAATCAAACTCTCCGACAAAATTGATCTATGTGTGTATGTTCTCTATCTCCCCATCGAGTTCGCCTTATAATATTTTGTTGGGACTCCAACGACTAAGATTAAAACTTAATCAAGGGCCAAAATCATATTGGAATCTATCTGTGTGGGTTTCTAGATAATTCACACCTTATCTCAATTAATTCTGATTAACTAACCCCTTTTCCTAAGTTTACACTTGCGAAATTTTTAAAATAGGCTAATAATCTACTTGGGACACTTCTAGGTGGAATTTCAAGAAACTATTTTTGGGTTATGGAAAACTCATGTGTTTTAGCCTCTCCACAAAGTTTCAATACTAGAACACCTCTGATGCTACAAAAACCTAGCACTCCTTCTTAGCGAGGAAGGTGTTCTAGTGTTGCACAATTGATACAAAACCCTATCTCTATATCACCATTTGTCACACTAATGATGTATGGCCACTGCCCACCAACCACTGCGCAACTATGATGTTGCATTTGTGTTGCTACTAAACTGCTACCAACTCTGCATCTGCACTACAACTCTCTGCACTACAACTCCGTCTCGTATGTTGTTGCTACAACTGCAACTATTGCAACTAAGAAGTATCCTAAATATTGAATCAATTGTGTCTTTGTGTTGCCTCTATCTCCTGAGAATATGACTACTACTAGCCTTTTCACTATCCCTAAGGAATTTTCTTTGTTGTTGACTCTGCTATTGAACCTCCTGCTATGTTGTCAACATTGCATTGCGCTCCTCAACACCAGATAGCAACTAGTCTGCAACTATCACTCTAGAATCTGACTACATGGGCTCCAGTACCAAGGTAGTGATCCATGAGGACATCTCAGTGGACCTTTCCCATTCTCTGCAACTCGAGAACTACAGCTCCATATTTCCCCACCTCTCTCCTGGAGGTATAGCCGCAAACATAGCGAACTCTTTCTCCAACCTAGAGGACAACTTGTATATGTCTGGAGACGTTGTCACCTAGTCCTGCTTGTCCTTTCTGAAAGGACATTGTGTATAGTAGTGGCCAAACTCACCACACCTGAAGCACTTGACCTTAGGCAGGTCCTTCTTCTTCTTCTTCTCCCCCGTCCCTGGTTGGGACCCTTCGATGCTAGGGCCACATTCTCTTCCTTGTAACTCTTCACGCCCTTGTTGTTGCTTCTGTTGATGCAACGCTTTAACAGAGCTCGCCTCAACTCCTCCTACAGTAGGTCGCACCACATCGTGTCCCATCCAAGAAAGATGTCTCTGCCCAATATACTTTGGAGTTTGGACGAAGACCTACCAATCCTTTGAGACATTATTCAGTACTAACTGTACAAGCTCTATGGGTTGGGGTACCTCCCCAATAGTTGCTAAATGATCTCGTACCTCCTGAATCATAGTGAGGAAAGGATATATGCCTCCACCCTTTTGCATCCTGATGCTTCTCAGCTTCTCCTGGAGAAACATCTTCAGCTGCTCGGAAGTACTCTGATATAACTAGACGAGAGCATCCTATATTTCCTTAGTTGTTCCTTTTTCTCCCACATGTGAGGCTACATGGTCCTGAACTCTTTCCAAGATCAATCTCTTCGCCTTCGCCATCTCCTTACTCCTTGAGTTGATCAGCATCCTAGAGCACTGCTATCATATTGTCCACATAAGCTTTCAGACCATGTTCACCCAACAGGAATGTCATTCTTTCCTTCTTGATCTCTAAAGCCTAGTAGTGGCCATCTCTAAATCTGGTCAAAAATATCCCTCTTTCCCTCTGATTAGTTGTTGAATCTGCTACTCGCACTCCATTCTAGAGTGAGAAAATATGCTCATAGCTATTGCCAATCTGAAACTAGACAAAAAAATCAGATCTCTAAAACTTGAGATCCCCTGCAAGAAATTCCCCTTTATGTGTGCTCTTTCTCTTCCACCTGACGTTGATTCTACCACTGTAGCCTGCTGCAATACTCCCTTTGCCTGCTGGAATCACTCAACTGGAAAACCAAATTTTTCTTCCATTCTACACTGAAAAATCGAACTTCCCTGAGAAACTCGCATTGTTTGGCTTAGACACTGCGCAGCTTCCAAAAATTAGCCATGTTGCTCCCTCGAAACAACGAATTTTTGTTTTTACTTTCGAGCTTCCTGTCTGATCAATCTCACTCTAATACTATGTGAAAATTTCAAGCCTGAAATTCTTATTGCAGCAACTGTGATTTATTTTTCTAATTGTTAATTAATTTAACAATTTATTTGCTACGGAAATATCTAAAAAATCACATTGCCACCTTCACAAAAAATATTGCGGAAAATAATAGCGTTGGAAACTAAGAAATGCTAGCACACACAAAAATTCACATACTCATTTTTGGACAAATGTCCCTGAAAGAACCCAACTTAGGAAAACCATTGCAACAGCTAAGGGTTTTAATTATTATGCTGTAGTGAAATAATTTAAATACAATCAGGATGTCGAATACTTGCTATCCTACGGATAAAATACTTGAAAAAATAATCTGAGGAAAATTACCCACACTCTGAGCAATCTCGACACTCGACTGCCTCTTAAAAGCAAGTCATCCACTTAGCTATGCGCAAACCTTGCGTAATCCCTCAAACGCTTCTGCTCGAAACTTCTGCAAATCAAGTTGTCTTCTCTGTTGCTAACTTGGAAAATGCTTTTGCGACCCTCTAGAACCTCTTCCCAACCACCGGTACTAAAAACATCTTCTTCCTTCAGCAAATCGAATTGTGATTTGAAGCTTTGATGCTACCTTTGCACAGCATCCTCGAGAAATTTCAACATCTTTGCAAAGTACTCACCAGATCTAAAAAAATCTTCCTCCGGCTTTACCGTCACTGCCCCTCTTTGTCTTCGCTTCCCTTATGAAGCTCGAACTCTTCCGGTAACCACAGATGTTCTCTGGAAATCGAACTCTCCAAGGAAATTGATCTTTGTGTGTGTGTTCTCCATCTACCCACCGACTTCATATAATATTTTGTTGGGACTCCAACGGGCAAGTTTAAAACTTAATGAAGGGCCAAGATCATATCGGAGTCAATTCGTACGAGTTTCTAGATAATTCACACCTTATCTCAATTAATTCTGATTAATTAATCCCTTTTCCTGAGTTAGGCTTAAGAAATATTTAAAAATAGGGTAATAATCGGATTAAGACACTTCTTTGTGGAATTTCTAGAAACAATTGATGGGTTATGGAGAACTCATGTGTTTTAGCCTCTCCACAAAGTATCGAGACTAGAACACCTACGATGCTACAAAAAACTAACATCGAAGTCCATCATAAGCTTCCTAAGTGGTCAAGACATTACAGATTTGATCAAATGTGGTTGGTTATGCTTCAATTACCTGTGACATATAAGCTACATATCCGGAGTACCTCTTTGATTTCTTGCTTGGTCTAAAAGTGTCTTTTGTTGCTCTGTTTCCTTCGACATCTTCAAGTGTGGCTTTTAACCAATTTGGCCTCTTCTTTACTTCGAGAATGATTGTATGTTGAATGGGTTCACTTGGTCTTCCTTCTTCTTGATTTGTAGGTCCTTTGTTATGTTGTTCTTCTTATTCAAAGAGTGGGGTGTCTTCTTCATCAAATTCAAAGGGAATATCTTTAGACTTCTTATATGCAAGACTTTCATCAAATATAATGTCTTTGCTAACTTAAATTCTATGACCACCTTTTATGTAGATTCTATAAGCCTTTGATGAAAGGCCATATCCAACAAAGATACCCTTTAAACTAGTGGAGTCCAACTTCTTTCTTTTGTCTTTAGGAAAGTGAAGGTAAGCAAGGCATCCAAAAATATGAAGATGATCTACACATGGCACATCTTTCCTGATAATGATTGTTTCGGTGTCATATTCTCAAGAATTCTATCAGGACTTCTATTTTGTATGTATACTACGGCCATTGTTGCTTCTCCCCATAAGAATTTTGGAAGGTCTTGATCAAATATCATGGTTCTAATACATATTCTTCAATAGTCCTATTCTTCCTTTCTGCCACTCCATTTTGTTTGGGATTATAGGGAACTATGAGCTCTCTCTTAATACCTGCTTCCTTGCAAAAGGTTATGAGTTCCTTAGTTGTATATTCACCACCATTGCCACATCTTTCTTTCTATCAAGTTCTCCTCTTTTAATTTGAAATCCTTGAATTTTTCAAAGACTTCATCCTTAGTTTTGAGAAGATAAATTCAAGTTTTCCTAGAATGATCATCAATGAAGGTCACATAATATAGATGGCCTCCAAGAGATTTATCTGCCACAGGTCCACACAAGTCAAAATGAATGAGGTCTAATACTTCTTTAGACCTTGAGTCACTGATTGAAAATGGTTTCTTAGTATTCTTCCTTAAAGCACATCCCTTAATGCTTCATGATCCTCCTTCAAGTTGGGGATGCTTTTTACCATTCTACTAAGAGGCAATATTTTTTGATGAAGGTGCCAATATCTCCTATGCCAAAGCCCAGAGGGACAAATATCCATGTGAACAAGAGCTTGAGGAGAGTTTGTTAAAAGTATATATAACCTTCCTTCACAAGTCCCAGTAACCCTTGCTTTTTCAATACTAGAGTCCCTTCCCCAAACAAGAACTTTTCCATCTATAAAAGCAATCCTATCTCCTTAATCTTCTAGACAAGAAATTGAAAGTAGATTCTTTTTCAAACCTAGAACATAGACGATGTTGTTGAGATGACGTTTTTCAGCATCTTCTAATTTCAACAAGGTAGATCTAAGACATTTGACTATATAGCTATTGTTATCTCCAAGCTCCACTGAATGATATGATGATCCTTTTGATAGAGTTTGTCGTTGTCCGCTTTCTCATGTCATGTGTCTTGAGGCTCCACTGTCAATGATCCATGCATTGGCATCATCAAATGTACCTGTAACTGCTATTATGAATCCTTTAGTATTAAATCTCCTAGATAGATTGTAGATGATTTTGACACCATAGCTTCTTGCAAATTTTAAGAGATCTTTAAGAGTCTTGAGTCCCATATTCAAAGAGTTTTCCATTCATGAGCAAGATCTTCCTTTCGAGAGTGTTTTTCTTCCTCCAAACAATAGCCAACAAAGTAATCTTCAAATAGTCATTCCTTCACCTCAACTCTGATACCATTTGTGAAATCAATGTATGTAGTTATAAGGGGTTTTATTCCTCTTTTCTTGAGGATTACTTGTGATGTTTGATGGCTTCTTTACTTCTTTGTTATGTTGTCTTTCATCAAGCAATTACCAAATCAAAAATGCATGAATATCACAAGAACAAGAGACACAAGATGTAGGCACTCATCCAAGGCGAAACCCCATCTCTAGGAGAAAACCCATTTAAACACTTCTTCAATAATCGAACCATGTCAAAGTGAGACAATACAAGACCTTTAGACCTAGACAAAGACCTCCTCCAATCACTAAGCCAACCCTCCTTCCAAGTAGATAGATTCTGTCAAAGTCAACAAAAGTATCTTCCTTCAAAACTACTTCAATCTCGAATTTCAACCCCCTGCAACTTAAAAGTTTGGACCTGCAGTTATTACAGAAATTTCGACCCTTGCAACTTGCCAGAAACCCTAGAAAACTTGCACATGTGAGAGAGACATGCCCCAAAAACTTTCATTTAGTCTTCTTTTGAAGTCGAGGAGCCTACTTTGGCTTCCATACTTATCTAATGAAATTTTGCAAGGGTTTCTTGGATATTGCTCGTGAAAATTATATTTATCTTCCTATTTCTTTAAACTATTGTGCTTTACTAAATATATTTGGTTATTATAAGAACTTATTATTTGTTAATCAAGGAATGAAGTTGTGCTCGTATTCCCTCGATTTAGCTATTGTAAATTTGTAAATAACTTTGTGTATATTTTCTAACCTTTTGTATGTCCATCTTGTATATTTTTGGATTTTACTTCTTGTTTTCTTGCAAAACTAAAGATAAAGGTGGGGATTTGGTCTTGGATATTTTTCATAAATATTGTTTGCAGGTGGAAGCCTTGAAGGTTAAAGGGAAAATTGAAATTATTTTGAAGACAAACCCTCTCACTCTTCTTTTGTGTGTGCCCTAGACACTAGGGTTTGAAGGGCTTCATTTTCAAATCGGCAGCGGATCTATCACTTGGATGCCTGGAAATTGATTTTAAATTTTTTTGTGAGGGTCAGAAGTCCTTTGAGGCTTTTTCTCCCTAGGTCGAGAGTTTAAGGAGCCTTTATCTTCTTCTGAAGGCAAGAATCTTCGGGGATTTAAATTTAAAAAGAATTATTTAAAAAAAAAAAAAAATCTTAAGATCGATTTAGAAAAAGATTACTTCGTGTTTTAAAAAATGTTTTTGCGGATCTAAATAATTTTTTGAAGAGGCCGCAAGCACATTGTTGGAGTATTATTTCCAAACACCAAAAGCAAAATTTGAGTACATTTCCACAAGGCCACAAGCATAGAGGAAGAATACCATACTTCCCAAGTGAAAAATCTACAAGCGTTTTATCATAAAATTTTAAATAAATTTTTGAAGGCTATTTTTTTTTTTAAATTGATTTGGTGAGAGGCATTGTTTTCAAAGCTTTAATCTCAAATTTAATTTTTGTTTCAAGGTTGAGTGATAATATAGGTTTTTCCTCCCTAATACAAGAGTGTTTTATCTTCACTGTTGCAAAATTTTCGCTAACCTTGATGTTTTGCAGAGAAGTATTCATTCATGGGTTTCAAGCTTGTTTGTTGAAGGAGATTCAACATCGTTTTGGGCTTGAAATCAAAAAATTTAAAGCCTTTTTCCTATATGAGACTGAGAGCAGAAGCAAGCCTCCTCTTTCTTCATTTTGCAGACCTCATTCACTTGGGACAGCCAAGGTTTGAAATTGATAATATAATGAAGGGTTGGTTCAGATTTGTTTGAGGGAATCATATTGTAATTCCTTGTAACATCCTTGTAATTTCCTCATTCAATTGATTGTAGCTTGAGGAGAGGCATTGGTGCTATCGTGTAAATTTGTAAGCCTTCCTTAAGAGTTTCTCAAACCCTCTCTCTCTCTGTCTACGAGGGTCTTCTTTGTGATTTCATTAATAAAAGGCATCATTTCTTTAAGGGAGATTGGGGTTACCCAATTGTATCCCGCCTCATTATTTAAAGGAAGGACTACCTTATGGTGACTCACTTAGATCTAATCACTAACTTATCTCTTGCATTCATTAGATTAGATTTCAGTTCATTGCATTTTATCTTATCCATTTATTTATTTCACTTAGTCATTCTTAGATCTTGACTTCATCTAATTGCTATTGTGATTTTATGAGCTATTTTATCTAAATTGCAATTGAGTACTTTTTGTCTTAATCTCATTCGTATTCTAGATTAAATTGTTTGATTTCATTAGCAATCTCATCTGCCATCATCTAAAGTAACTACTTGTGCTCTTGAATTTACATTTGCTCTCAAACACTCTTAAAACATATTATCACTGAGGTGACATTCCTAAATCTAATCAATAACTCATTTCACGTTAAAAGCATTTTTTATTAAAGCACTTGTGTTATTTCCCTAATGCTTTGTTTCATTGAAATTTTCTTAGAGCTTCATTTGATCATCATTGTTAATAAGCTATTTTGTGTTTAAAGCATCTTGTATACTTGTATCTCATTGAAGCACTGCACTAACAATTGCATTTCATTTGTACATTATCTCATCTTGCATTTGTTGATTTGTGAGCATTTTATCTTACTTGCAATATGTGCATCACATTTCTCTTGTACTTGTCATTTGAAATTACTTGCTCATTGGCTCATGTAATTGTTCTCCCTTTTCTGAGGATTTCTTCAAAGTACAAGTTTTGTTTACATTGCAAGTTATATCTTATTGCTCATATTTCAATCTCTTATAATAACCTTGTTTTGCAGCATTACTATTCCGGTAACTTGAAACATTATTTTCATTTGCAAGTATTATATCTTTATTTGAGCATTGTTTATAAGGCATTAGTCTATCATTCTCTATCTTATTGAATGTCATATTGATTTAGTCGAATCTATCTTTTAATATCTACATTGCTCATTAATAATTATACTTACTAAATAATCCTTAATTCAAGTTACAATAGGTGGTAATTGCCTTGCATTTTGTCTCCTAGAACTTGTTTTCAACAAGTTTTCCATTCATAATCATCTTTAGTGACTAGCCCCCATCGCTTGCCTAGGAGAGACCTTAAACGGAGAGAGTTGGGAATAGGTGATAGCTCGTTCTCTAAGCATTGAACCTTAAAGGCTATACCTTGTGGGGTTGGAAACTTTTCCCACACTTAGGTGTACATCTTAGGCGACAACATTGCCAAACCCTAGCAGCAGCTTCACTATCCTTTAGCAGCGAGATCAACTCTTGTCACATTAATGACACTACCACAACACTGCCAACATGCAAACTTTGTAACCATTGTCACATTCACCAAAACAATTCTCTACAATCACTTCAACAAGGTCCATCTCTTGCTTATGATCTCAATGCTTCTTCCGGTTTTCAATTTGGGCTAAAAACAAATCTCAAAAACATTTAAACCAATATATTACATTAAGATTTCTAAAAATTGACCATTTCCGGGTGTGCTTCTACAAATTCTCACTTGACAAATTGTGTCACCGCATATTTTTTATTCATTTAACAAATAAAAACATCACATGAATAAAAAACTTTCTAACTAAACAATTATAGGGGCTAGACCCAGGTGCGCAATTATAGTCAACGTTCAAAAAACCAATACTAATCAATAGAATATTGCTTGGTAGACCGTATAAAAATATATATGCAACTTCAATGGGTATGTTCTACCTTCATACCATTAATCGATTAGCAAGTCAAAACGAAGCATCACGAATATCTTGTCAAGTATACTCTTGTCTAAGGAAGACAATTCGGTCTTGAAGATATTATTTTTCATGGTGTCAGTTAACAGATGCTTGTTCAATATGCCAACAGCGTATATAAAGAGTTGTTTTTCCAATCAATATGAAGACAATTGACGTGTTGGTTCAAATTTAGTATACCTTTCCACTGGACTATTGAAGATCTGCTACAAACTCAGCCATATAGAAAAAGACATCCTCCACCAAATTGAAGTTAAATGCATTGATTTCACCCTCGAGTATTTAAGAGAAGGGGTTTTACATTTACAAATGTCTCTCTTTAATCATATAGCATCATGCTAGTTGCATTTGATTTCACCCAAGACACTATATGGTGAATACATGAACATCGACTACAGATTTATGGGGAACATTTCGCCATGTGCACGGGGATGGAGGGAATATGTCTCCACTATAGAGCATGACAAAAAGATGTCTCATTCAAACCATACGCATTCTTCAATCAGTGCAACGAGAGTTCTTTGATTTATCCCATCGTAAATTCTCCTCAAATCAAAGATACTACACCAGATCTGAGATTGCACTCGGTTGGAACCGAAAAACTTTACCAGACTTAAGCACCAGGCCAAATTGTCAAGTCGGATTTCACCAAAACAGCGAAACCATAAAATTGTTGCACTATTGTACTAGATCCAAATAAATTAGAAATATCATGATTTTTATTTCATCATCCAATCAAGACGAGCCTTAAACAACGCTTCCTTTAGTACAAACTAAAACTTTAAACCAAACCAAATAGTCACTCTTACATCGAACCACAAACCACAGGGAAAAGTTCAAGCCAGAATAATGCATCAATGTCAACTAAACCAACACCAAAAATAATAAGCAGCTAAGCCAGGACTAGCCCTTAGATAACCCATAAAGCTCTACCTCAGCAAGCGAAACTCAGAGAAATGTATCTTGAACTTCCTTCAAAACTTGGCCTCACTACAGATGAGCATTTTGCTCCTAGCCTTACGCACAAATAGCTTGAGGTCTACGTGAGAGACTGACACATTGAGAGAGCAATTTGAGGCTCAATATATAGTGATAGAGCAGTCTTCTAGAGGGGCTTGTTGCGTCGAGAAGCGCATCTACAGCCCAATATGACCCCGATGTCAGGTGGGTCACGTCCTCATACAAAATGTTGGCTTAAGTTTTCAATTTAAAAAAAAAATAAAAAATAAAAATCGCATTGTGCTAGAACATATATCAATTTCTAATACAATTATGTATTATTTATATAATTTGAATGGATAGTAAATTATATACGTGGATTTGAATGGATCATAAATTTACCTTTAACAAAAAAAATTACCACATTGAATTTCCAAATTAAGTAAAATTTTAAACATCTTTACTTTTTACTAAAGTCAATACCATTTCCTAAATCAAAGGAAAAGAGTTAATTCAACACAAACAATCAAAATCCAAAATCTTTTAATATTTCTTTTAATTAAATATTTGTAAAATGAATTTATACTTACTCCAGAGCTATAGTAAATAAATAAAAAATATATATAAACTAGATGTATGGTAAACAAATAAAAATTATTTTTATATTTATTCCATAAACCTTTAAAAAGAGGTTTTATTGAGATGAAGCGTATGGGACGAATACCATGGGACAAATTAATATTGATACCATGGGCCAAATACCATGGGCAAATAAATAGATATAAAAGAGGTATAAACAAGTATGATAAATAAATAAATAGATATAAAATAGATATAAAGAGGTATGGTAAATAAATAAATATAAAAGAGGCATAAAGAGGTAAGGTAAATAAATAACAATATATCAAATAGGATTATAAATAAAAATCTAATTATATAACAAGCCTATGGGCCAAATACCATAGTAAAGAAAAGGGGTATGGTAAATAAATATAAATATAAATAAACTAGAGATATGGTAAGTAAATAAAACCTCTTTTCATATTTACTCCATAATCTGCTTTATATTTACAAATATTTATGTTCATTAGTTTACATAACTAAGAAGAAATAGAGAGAGAGAGTGATAAGGGAGAGAGATGGAGAGAGAGTGTGTATATTTAGGGGTGAGATAAAGAGACAAAGTAAGATGTATGGAAAGAAGGGGGGAGAGAAGAAGTGAGGAGAGAGGGAGGGATATAGTAATGTAGTTGGAGAGAGAGAAAGAAAGGGATGGGGGAAGAGAGAGGATTAGAGAGAGAGAGAGAGGATTGGAGGGAAAAGAGAGAGAGAGAGAGGTGGGAGAGAAAGGGAGAGAGAGGAGGAGAGTGATGGGGGAAGAGAGAGTATTGGAGAGAGAGAGAGATCAGGGAAGAGAGAGGGATTTAGGGGAGAGAGAGAGAGAGAGGAAGGACGACAGAGAGGAGGAGAGAAGGATCGATAAGAGAGATGGAGTTGGAGGGGGAGAGATGTAGGAAATAATAAATATAGAGAGTGAGAAGTGGAGAGAGAGAAGGAGTGATAAGGGAGAGACAGAGAGAGAGTGTGTATGTTTGGGGCTGAGATAAAGAGACAAATAAGGAGAGATGGAGATAAGGGGGGAGAAGGAGATATAAGGAGAGAGAGAGGGAGGGATATAGTAACACCTGGGTTGGTGGGTGAAAGAGAGAGAGAGAGAGAGGGGGAGAGATGGGAGAGAGAGAAAGGAAGGGAGAAGAGAGAGGATGTGAGAGAGTGGAGAGAGGGAGGGAGAGAGATGGGCTTGGCGAGGGAGAGAGAGGTAGAAGAAAGAAATAGAGAGAGAGAAAGGTGGGAGAGAGAGAGAGAGAGAGATAAGGAAGATGGAGAGAGAGGAAGATAGAGATATAGTTGGAAGGGGAAGAGAGGGAAGAAGAGAGAGATGGGGAGAGAGGGTGATCGACAAAGAGAATGATATATATGGAGTGCGAGAACCTGTGTGTTTAGGGGGGTGACATTGAAGACGAGAAGAAGAGAGATGGAGGGGGATATAGATATGGATGGAGGGTGGAGAGAGGGAGGAATATTTCTCACACTAGATGGATTGATATAAGTGGAGATGGTGATTTCTAATCCTATTTGATTATTTGCACTAGATGCATCGATTTTAGTGTAGATATGTATTTCTAATGATATTTGATTACTTGCACTAGATGCATTGATTTCAGTGTAGGTGGTGATTTCTAATACAATTTGATTGCTTGCACTGAATGTGTTGATTTCAATTTAGATGTTGATTTATAATTATATTTGATTACTTGCACTAGATGATTTAATTTCAATGTAGATGATTTCTAATCCTATTTGATTGTTTGCACTAAATGCATTGATTTCAGTGTAGATGGAAATTTCTAATCCTATTTGATTTCTTCGAGTAAATGCATTGATTTCAGTGTACATGTTAGTCCCTAGAGATGAAAAGGAACATGGAGAGAGAGAGGGAGAGAGGACAAAAAGGAGGAAAGAGAGATATTAATGGCGAGAGGGGGAGAGAAGGGGAAGATAGAGATATAGATGGAAGGTGAAGAGAGGAAGAAGAGAGAGATGGGGAGAGGGGGTGATTGACAAAGAGATTGATATATATGGAGTACGAGAGCGCGTGTGTTTAGGGGGTGAGATAGAGAGACAAAAAAGAATAGATGGAGGGGGATATAGATATGGATGGAGGATGGAGAGAGGGAGGAATATTTCTTGCACTAGATGGATTGATATAAGAGGAGATGGTGATTTCTAATCCTACCTGATTATTTGCACTAGATGCATCGATTTTAGTGTAAATATGTATTTCTAATGGTATTTGATTACTTGCACTAGATGCATTGATTTCAGTGTAGGTGGTGATTTCTAATACAATTTGATTTCTTACACTGAATGTGTTTATTTCAATTTAGATGTCAATATATAATTATATTTGATTACTTTCACTAGATGAATTGATTTCAATGTAGATGATTTCTAATCCTATTTTATTGTTTGCATTAAATGCATTGATTTCGGTGTAGATGGCGATTTCTAATCCTATTTGATTTCTTTGAGTAAATGCATTGATCTCAGTGTAGATGTTGGTTTCTAAAGGGAGAGAGTGAGTGGTAAGGAAGATGGAGAGAGAGGGAGAGAGGACAAAAGGAGCAAAGAGAGATATTAGCGAGGGAGAGGGAGAAGGGAAAAGAGAGGGGAAGAAGAGATGGGGAGAGGGTGATGGAGGCAAGGAATGATATATATGGAGTGCGAGAGTGTGTGTGTTTAGGGGGGTGAGATAGAGACAAAAAAAAAGATATGGATGGAGATATAGATATAGATGGAGGGTGGAGAAAGGGAAGAATATTTCTTGCACTAGATGGATTGATTTAAGTGGATATGGTGATTTATAATCCTATCTCATTATTTGCACTATATGCATCGATTTTAGTGTAGATATTTATTTCTAATGATATATGATTACTTGCACTAGATGCATTGATTTCAGTGTAGGTGATGATTCCTAATACTATTTGATTGCTTGCACTGGATGTGTTGATTTCAATTTAGACGTCGATTTATAATTATATTTGATTGCTTGCACTAGATGCATTGATTTCAATGTAGATTATTCTAATACTATTTGGTTATTTAAGCTATTCATTGTTTTGATGTAGATGGCGATTTCTAATCCTATTTGATTACTTTGAGTAAATGCATTGATTTCGGTGTAGATGTTGGTTTCTAATCTTATTTGATTGATTGCATTAGGTGCATTGATTTCAATGCAGAAGTTATTCTAATCTTATTTGATTGCTTGCATTAAATGCATTGATTTCAATGTATACGTTGATTTATGATTTGATGTAATTGGATATATGACGGTACATCAATATTAAAGTGATTGGATTAACAATATGCATTGATTTTAGTGTAAGCACAAAAAGTTATTAACAATGTAGATTGATTTTTGTGTTATATTAATTTAAGCTATTAATATTGGAGAACAAGAGAGACAAGGTATCATGTTTACTGCAACAAATCGAGCTAAAGATTTAAATGGTTTACGATTTAAATTTTCTTTTTCATATAATCGATATGAAAAGATAACAAAAATAACAAGGGAGGAAATAAGAATAGTAGAAGAAAATAATTTGAGATTGATTGTAACATGAGTACGTTCTTATTATTCACATTTTCTATCTTTCAACACTATTATTGTCACTTTGCATTTAAAAAAAATATTTCATCATTTTTCATCATTATAGTTATTAACAATAATTATCATCTCAACGAACAGAGGTAACTAACAAAATTTAAAATTAAAATGACCAAGTTAATCTAAGAAATATTTAGCATATTTAAAATGATTATATTAATATTTGATATATTTACATATTACAGATAAAATTAATCATATATTTGATAGATTTTCCTTGGCAGCACACAACTGAACCGGCCTAGATCCATCTTACATCTAAAAAATATACAAAAATTTTAATAATCTGAAAAATGTGACATTCATGCCTCCGACTGGAACCAGCCTAGATCCATCTAACTTTGGATCTTTCATGCGCCGAGAGGGATCAAATCTCTCGAGGTGCAAACCTTTCCTCAAGTTTTGCACTCAAAAAATAGGTTTGCACCTCGAGAGATTTGATCCCTCTCGGCGCATGATAGATCCAGAGTTAGATGGATCTAGGTTGGTTTACCACTCAAGTGCCAACTACCCATTAGCAGAGCACATGTCATAGCAGTCAAAAAAATTTCAAAAAATCATCATCATCATCATCGTGCAACTTTTGGTCTTTATTATGTAAAAATGATCCTAGTATGTTGATGAAGCCATGTAAAACATGTAGGTAGCCTAAGATTTTTGCTAGAGAGTTTCACTCTAGGGAGTTTTTGTTTTCCTCCGCTAATTATTTGCATTTTTCAACACTTATAATTGGTAGTGTATTTCTCACAAGCATACCCCAAAGCTAGAGTGGGGCCTGATGGTGAAATCTTAGGTGAGTCCCAATGTATATCGTCTATGTAAATTATCATACTAGATCATATCTAAAGTGTCGCAGAATTTTTTTGTGTCTAGAGGCCATTTTATAAATGTCAAAATTCCCCTTCTGAACGAGATGTCTATGTAATATTTCATGTAAAAAGTGTTGTCTATAGAAGTTATAGGGGGTATGAGTATTTAAAATTACACCTAGACCCCTAAACTTCTTATATAAACACACTTTGATGGTGGAAAATATGTTAATAACCCTCTAGAGTCATTAATTTTCTTTTCTGGCAAAATAATTAGCCAAAAATTGGTCAAAAAATTAAAATGAGAGAAAATAAAATTATCTCCAAAAGAAAAAATAATTAAAAAGGGAATGTGCACTTTCCAAAAAGGGGATCAAAATGAAATTTGAGAAAATTCGCATTTCCAAGGCAGAAATGTCCGACAAAAAATCCTTTGGGCCAAGAAAAAGAATATTTCAAGGAAATCGGTTTTTTTAGTCCAGCGGGTTATTTTTGAATCAGCAAATTTTGAGGAAAATATTTTTGAAGATATTTCAATGGTACAAAACCACTCTACAATCAACAAATTGTCCATCCAACTCGTCAATCAAGGAAATCGAATTCTTCTATGGATCTACGTAGCAGCATCAGGGGTTCAAATTTTTTCTGGAGGGATCAAGCCATGGATCAAGTCAACTAACCATTTTTCCACATGGAGGAGTCTCATCCTCTCTTTTTTTCTGTACAAGGAAGCTCTAGCTCCTCATTTGAATCATGAAAAAATCTTGAGCTCTTGGCTAAGTAAAACTCTGCTACTTTTGTAATATTTTTCTGAGCAATAAAATAAATTCTTTGGTGTTATTCTTCAATTATAAGGTAATATCTTTCTAATCGATTATGCTTCATGTTCTACTAATGTTAAATTTTGTTATTTCCATTAGCTCTTGAAGATTCATTAGTGTATATTTATCTCGCATCATTGTTTAGATTTTTGAGAAACACTTTAGATAGAGTGTATTTATTGTTTTCAATTAAACCTTTAGACCCCTCTTTCACTGTGCTATCCAAATCTTTATGGATCTAACAAATATTTTTTTAGTGTGTAGAAATTAATTATGTTGATCATGTTAGATAAATGGTAGTTAAATAGTTTCTCTTATCATGACATTACCTTGTGATGTCTTGTTATTATTATTTGTTTTTACAACTTATCTTTTCCTATCATCGAGAATAATGCCAATGAACAAATAGAAGAAGACATGATGTAGACACATGCCAAGGCAAAACCCCGCTCTTTGGGGAAAACCCAACCGAGAATTTTCCTTCGCTAGATTTATGATGAGACAACCAAAACCCTTAGACTGTAGGCTTTCTCCATCAAGTCATCCCTTCATTGTCTTAGCACTAAGATCTCCATACACCAATATCTCCCTTTCTTGCACCAAACTTCATCCTTCTTCTTCCTAAGATCCATCTTCACTGTAATCACCAGTGTAGTAGCTCAATGAACTGACATAGCACTGAGGCATCATGACTGAACCTTCATTATGGCACTTCAATATCAACATAGAGACGGCATCATCATAGCACCGAGAATAGTATCCTAACACTGAGAGTAGTATCATAACACCTAGAAAAGAGATAGCATCATGTTACAGCTTGGCACCAAGAGTAGAGAATAGCATCATGTTACAAAACAGCATCACATCACCAAGTTAATTTATCACTATCATATCACCAAGCATAGAGATATATCATAGAGCCTATCATCATCGAGCTATTGCACTTACTACAATTACATCAAGCCTTGTAATGAAATCCAAACCTGATTGCAAAGAGAAAAACCAAAAATCTGAGTGTGGAAATGCGAAATCATAGTGGGGTATTTATAGTGGTTTCTCCATAGAATGAGTCGACATGAACTTATGAACCGTTGTGTCTATTTAAGAGTGAGCCGACATGATTATGTCTTGTTTTTAGGACGACTTGAGCATGTTGACTAGGTTATAATTTGAGGTCGACTTGAGAGTGCTGCTTTGAAGAAGATTTGCCAAGGATGATGACCTGTGAAGGAGATGATTTGATGGAAGAGCCTTTTGACCAAGAACCTAATATTACATGATTTAAAATCCCGAATAGGATCAATTTAAATTTGTAATGACTAACCTAGAAGTCCATAATTGGGACCTTAAACTAAATATGACCCAAGCATGAAACCCATGCGTTAATAAGTCATTTAATAATAATAATAAATTCTTTTAGCAAATACATTAATAATGAAGACCAGACCTAGTCATTCTTCAACAGGTCAAATCTTGAATACTTGGGGACATTCTCTATTGAATTAACCAACTATTGATGACATGGAAGTTGAAGAACCCATAGTGGGATCATCTAAAGACTTTCCTTTGAAACAAAAAGGGGTTTCCTTGCCATTTGTTCCAGATCAAAACTTATCTATCTTTAAATCTCTCTTAAAATTTGTAGAGAGCTATTATTGAATAGTATATTTTTAAAGAGCTAATTAGCTAATTAAAGGGCAGAAGTGTCCTCATACCTTTTAGATTAGCCTTGAAATATTAATTTTGTAAATATTTTTCTAAACTTCATATCTATAGAAATGTTGTATATATATGTGGGGTTTTTTATTGAATTTCTTTGAAGATCTGAAGAAAGGATTTGGTATTGGCTTGGATCTATTTGTTAACATTTTTTGCAGGTTGATCACAATGAAATTCAAAGAAAATCACAACCTTTTTGAAGCCATCTTCTCTCCTGGTCTAGACAGCTAGGTTTCTAAGTGGAAAGATTTGATTTGAGGTTGTCCACAAAGGATTGAGCCCTCTCTTTGAGGCCGCAAGGGTTTAAAGGGATTTTTGTATTTAGATCAAAATTTTGAAGGGTTTTGCCACTCATAAACTTCTTATAAAAAAATTCTTAAATGGATTCGACTTAGGGTTTGATCAATTTTTTGTGGCTCAAGATTTATTGCTAATTTTTTTAAGGGACCTGTTACCAGTGGGTAACCCCTATAGGAGAAATTGTATTCTAGATTTGTCTTCAGCAAGCAACCCCTTGGAACCACCAGATAGCTCTATGTGTCGCCATTCTCCGCCACTTGAGCTAGTTATTGTGTGCCCTCGCTCATTTGTTATGACTGTATGTTTGTGCGCGAGCCTTCTAACCCCGAATGTGTGACTTTTCATTATGTAATCAAAGTCGACATTTTAGGAAGCTCCCGATTCGGGAGAGAATCGGGGAGCAAATTTCTATATAATATATATTTTTTATATTTTGATGCATATATGTCAACAAAAGCATGTAGAGTGATGAGTTAAATTGAACCATATAACATCAATCATCTAGAAGTTATAATCTTCATCAACCACGTCCACAAGTTAGTAACACATATTGAGTCTCATGACTCATCAATTTTAAAGTTTTAAGCTTTCAAATTTAATATATAACATTTATCATCAATAATAACCAAAGTTGTACTTGTAAGCTAAGTGTAACCATTACAACAAAAAATATCTGACATAAAATGAAATGAAACAATTTTCAACTTTCACAAAGCATCATATTCATAATTCATTACCAACGAGTTATAATTGCCAACTTCAAACTTCAAACTTAAATTGTCATATATTGTTTACAAAAAATATCATAATAAATATGAAAGAGTCAACAATTATAAAAACTACAAGAAACTAGAAAAGACAAGTAAATCTATTTTTTCGCCACGATAAATGTCTAATTTTTTAGTCTTGTTGGAAAATCAAGATGTTTGTCATTAATATCACCCTCTAAGCATTAATATCCAAAGGTATCTTTGTCATTACCTATGGATCTGTATAGGAATATTCGTAATTAATATCACTCTCTAAGCATTAACATAAGATAGAAAAAACATAGCATGTCAAGTCAAGATTTTGTTTGAGTGATGGGTACATTTTTAGTACATTCATGATAGAGGAGTTCGACAACCAATGTCACTAACATCAAGGTTCTTAGAGGGATTGGTGCTCTTGATTAAATATGAGTTCCATACCCTAATACATGACAAAATCCAATGGAAACATTGCAATCCCCCCAATCCTGAATATATATATATATATAGATATATAAGTCTGTTGGATTTTGAATGAGATCTAAAATTCTATTTTCTCCATATGAAATCCAATGAGGTCGGAACCACTCTCAAACACCTTGAGCCATTTCATGGTAATGCTAAAAATTTAAGTAAAAGGATGAAAATGAAGAATAAGGAGAATGTCAATTTTATCATGAATTGCATATCAATACTAGGGCCATAAGCTCAATCAATAGGATGCCCCACTCAAAACTTATTTTTTCTTTCAAAAAAAATTGCATTTGGAATGTTTTTGCAAAAATGCTAGGGAGCGAAAATTTCACTCCTGGAGTCGCTCCCGAAATCGCCCTGAAACTCACTCCCTGTGGGAGCGAATTCAGGAGTGCGCTCCGAAAACAGGCTCAAGGGGATAGGGGGGGGGGGGGAGTCACTCCCTTGCAACCTTGATCAGGTGTTTATGTTTGATTTTCTTAGGCACATGTGGACATAGGTTAGTCGGAGGGATTGGGCAAAATGAATGCACTTGGATTATACTTGTGTTTCCTTGCCTCAACTTGGGGGTTAATCTTGTATCCTAGTGCCGTAGAATCTCCTCTACTTGATACTGGCTTTAGGAGTGGCACTACATGTGGAACCATGATTTTGGTTGTGTAGTAACGCTTCCTCATAACATATATCTCCCCTCCGCTCATTACAAGCCCTTTTCAAATTTTCCCCATTCGGGTCAACATTTGTCCATTAGGTCCACAAGGTGTTAGCCTCCCCCTTCCCCTTGGCCACATTTTGTGTCAGGCTTGGAACGATGCCTCGGAGGTTGATGCAACTAAGAAGAAAGTTGTAAGCATGATTTGGACACTTACAACAAGAAATGCAAAGGATGGTTGGGACATAAAACTTAGCACGTGGGCAAAAGACAAACATGAGCTCTACCCCCTATCATTATGGCCATCACCCTGGTCCCTAGGGCCCCTATGAGTGCCCCCTACATCATTAAAGAACCCATGATTGTCCCAACCCCTGGTGGGCGATGAACTACCCAACGTTAAGAGGTTGATCACTACTACATCATACACATCATGTTCTTATCCCATGGAGCCCCAAGTCATAAATGAAAGAAAAATCATGCTCTTAAATTTTTAACATTACCATAAAATGACTCAGGATGTTTGAGAGTGGTTCCAACCTCGTTGGATTTCATATAGAGAAAGTATAAATTTTAGATTTCATTTAAAATTTTGCAGACTTAACAATTTTTCAGGATTACAACATTTCCATTGGATTTTGTCATGTACGAGGGTAAGGAACTAGTATTTAATAAAGAGAACCATTCCCTCTATGTACTTTGATGTTAGTGGAAATGGTTGTTGAACTCCTCTATCATGACTCTACTAAAAATGTACCCATCGCTAAAACACAATCTTGACTTGAAATCCTACGTTTTTTCTATCAGGATGATGATTCTAACGATGACATTGACAATTAGCACTTGTAGGTTGTAGTTGTAGTATCATACTATCATGTTATTTTGGGCTATAAGGCCTTTTAGAACCTGTTGCTTGTTGTTTTTTGGTTCAGCGATGTTTTGCAATAAGTGTTATTTTGGTTATATGCACTATTACTTGTTATATAAATGAGAACTTTTGCATATTGTTTATAAATAGTTTGGATTCATATGGATGCACATGAATATATATGTTTTTCTTTAAAATATGAATATTTTATGTGCTTTTGGTAAATCGATTTTTTTCCGGTTTTTTATTGGTTCCGACTGGTTCCCGATCCACAAGGTTTTTCGGTTTGATCACCGGTTAGGTTCTGATAACATTGTTAATGGAGCATCAACTTGTTATTGAGCCACTGGAGAACCATGAGACCATTGAGTGTGACCCCTGCATCATTAAGGAACCCATGATTGTCCCAACCCCTGTTGGGCAATGCACTGCCCAACCTTAAGGGGGTGACCACTACTACATCATACACATCATTCTCTTATCCCATGGAGCCCTGAGTAGTAAAAGAAAGAAAAAACAATAAAAATAAAAAGGTATATGAAGAATGGTCGAAAAGAAAAGGTTAGGTTAATTCATGTACCACAATTTCTCCATCCTACAACCATACTGGCATACACCCAATGTGTGGGCTTCCTTCGTCATAGATACCCTTATACCATGCCATGTGGCTTGGAGACTTCCCTCTTGCCCCCACTTTGTTCCATTGTTACTTCACATGACACCTGCGATTTGATGGATGTACCATGGACTTGTCACTCCCTCACAACTTGAAACCACCTAATAGGGTCCTTCATTAGCCTCTCTTGTCAAGCAAGGAAACACCTGTACATTCTGAAGCCCATCTGGAAGGGATTTCCACTATGAATTGTCCACTTTTGCCCCTAATTACCAAGCATATTTACTCAATTGCATTAATGGATTGTTGTACTGTAAGGTGAAGAAATGCAATGGATCTTATACAGGATCGCATGTGGGCCTCCATCTTGGACTTGGTCTCCCTATACAGGGTCAAAGCTCTCCAGAGGGTCATAATGGCACTTGTAGGGTGAGCGTTGAGAGCCATGGGCCTCCACCATTGCAGAGTATTGATTTCCATGCGACGAGCTTCTTCAGCACCACACATTACTTGTTTGTGCCCCAGCCATATAGAGATGATGATGCACTTGGACCACGCTACCTACTCGGCCACACATTTACATCTGACACTTGGTAACCAATCCAAGACCCAAATGGTGTTTTGCCTCCTCTAGAAAGATATTCGAAGGCCTGTATCATCATCTAGCCCTCACTAATGGAACATAAACTTGTTATTGAGCCACTAGAAACCCATGAGACCATTGATTGTGCCCTACAACCACTTGGGAGCACCACATCATGTTTTGAATGGAAATCAAGGGGCCACCCCCTTGATCATCATTTATGGAGCCCTCCTCTTCATCACGACACTTTGAGGAATTATTTTGGCCTTCCAATGGCCTTTCCTACTCCATTATGCATTATTCCCGCCCTATTGGGATGGCTTATCATTCACTCTAGTACCTATTTGGTGGTCTTGTCACCAAAGGAGATGTTATTTACGCATTAAAATATTGTTTGGGGCTTAGTTAGGCTAAATTAGACGAATTCGACTTTAGGGGCCTCATATAAATAGAAGATGCCTCATTTGTATTGATCATCATCACTTGAATTGGATTAGTTCTCTTGAAGAGAATTTCATGATTTTTCTTGGTTGTCTATTAATGATCTCTTAATGCATTTCAATATCTTTGGAGCCAAAATTTTCATCCTCTTGGAGCCATCTTCATGATATTGGACTTGGATACATCTCTTGTGGTCTTGTAACTAATCTTATGTAAGATTTTTGCATGAAAAATCTATGTGTGGAAATTTTGTAACTAGCTCTTTCTCTTTATGCCCTAATTATTGAATATCATTGCAAAGGATTGTTAGACTACAAATTTTGTGTATGTTACCCATTGATAACAAGTAGATGAATGTTCCGAGTGGTGTAGAATTTGTTTTCTTTCCATGAAAATCCATAAATCTTGGGGAGGTGAATGCTAAAGAGTGCTTGCTAGGGCATCATTTTCTAGCCTCCTTGAAGATGATTTTGGCCCAATTCTGAATCACATAGACTCCATACCCCAAGGACAAGGCACTAATCCAATAAATCTTGGTGATCACCTTCCTTTTCTCTCTCTTTTTCTCTTGTTTCTAAATTTCAGCCCTAAACTAGACAGCTAACTAGGGCTTGATGTGAGTTGCATTGGAAGGGTGACTTTGGAAAACTATTTGGATAGGCTATTGTGTTGTTGTTTCCCCTAATGATCCTCCAAATATGAGCCCGCTCCCACGTCCTAATTCGGAGAAACGTCTCGCCCTGGTCATATCTTTCAAAATCATCATGAATGTCTTGGTTAGTGGTCTCCTTGAGGGTTTTGCACATAGTATTTGATGGAATAAATTATTTTAAACAGTCTCTCTACCCACCTTCACCTAGTGAGCTCCTTGGAGAGCCTCCTCCCATGATTATCCACAAACCCTAGGTCTTTTATGAACCCAACCTAGGTATCTTAATTTAGCCAACACGTTTCACAAAGAAATTGCATATTTCAAAGAGCTTATTTGAAAGGTACTACATGATTTCAATGATCTTGAATCTAGGTATATCTAACCATATTGTAACATCATAAATCCCTAGATCTTGATTCCCACCTTTGGGTCTTTCTTGGAGAGCCATTAAAGCTTCAATGAAGCATGTAAGCCTCATATTGAGCATCTCCCTTCAATGGGCTTTGGAAATCATTACAAACATTATCATTGATTATGTTGACAATGTACATGTCAACAGTTCGAAGAAGTAGAGTATAAAGCAATGGATCAAAATTTTTGAGTCATTATCATCATTGTAATCCCAAATTATGTTCTTTTATTGTAAAATGATTCTAGTATGACAATTAAGCTATGTAACAACACCTAGGTAAGCCTATGATTCTTATTAAAAGGTTTCACTCTAGGCATTTTTTTAACCTCCCCAGATCATTTGTGTTTATAAACACAAATAATTGGCAAAGTTCTTCACCCAGCCATACCCCAAAGCTAGGGTGGAACTCATTGATAAGGTCTTAGGTGAATCCTAGTGTTATCGAGTCGATGTATTTTTATCGTACTAGATCATGCATCTTGAGTCACAGAATTTGGTTGAGACTTAAGAGGTTATGTGTGTGTGTAAAATTCCCCTTCTATGGGTTGATTATTGTAATATCTTGATGTAAAGGTGTGTCTAGAAATATTGTTGGTGAATGGTTCCTCATAATTAGAACACCATTACCAAAATATTTTTGAGACCCACTCAGAGGGTGGAAAAATATATGTAATCCCCTCTTGAGTTCAATAATTGAATTTCTGGCAAAAAAAAAAAGATAGCGAAAAAATGTCTACAAAATTAAAATGAGAGGAAAAATCAATTACTCTCCGAGTGGAAAAATCATCGAGGCTATTTTTCGAAAGGAAAAATTCAAGTCAAAGTTAAAAGCCTCATTTCTAAGGCAAGATGGCCCAGTGAAAAAATATGTTGTACCAAGGAATGTTATTTTCCCAACAAATTGAATTTTTTGGACCAAGTAATTGATTATTTTGCACAAGAAACAATAATTCTATTTTTGAAGATTCTCCAATGGTCCAGAAGTCAAAGTTTGATACCTCCAACCCAATAAACAAGGAAAATCGAATTATTTTGGAGATTTATGCCAACTAATCAAGGGTTTAAATCTTTTTTATAAGGATCAAGCCATAGATCGAGCTACTAGCCTTTATTTTCCACTTCTAGGGGTTTGTCCCTCTCATTTTCTATATAAGGAGGCTTTCTAGCTCCTCAATGTAACTTCATCTGTGATGTGATCTACTGAGCTAAGCTTTGTTGGATTTCTTTTCATAATAAAGCATAGGTCTTTGGGGTTTCAATTCAAGGTGTCTCCCTCTCAATGATTTATGGTATCTGTTGAATGTTCTTAATGCTCTAATTGTGTAACATTGAATATTTTGTTTCAATAGCCAGTCGTTGGATCATATATTAGCACAAGTATCTTGATTTAGTTGTTGGGTTCTTGAAAAACAATTTTTTTTCCACTTCAACTAGCAGGTACTCATCTTGAGGGCTTTAAATATGTATCTAAACCCCTTTTGAAGCCAATAATTTATCTATCAAGATGTGCAGAGATATTCAAGTGATTTAGCGCTTGCGCAAACACAAAGTACATAGACTTTGAGGGGACCTTCATCTTCTTTGGCTTCGCGGCTTGATCAAATGATTTATTTTGGAGGGAGGCTAGCCAGTATATTAAAATAAAATTATTTCTATCACTTGTTTTCAAATTCTTACTTGGGCCATAAAAGTTTTATTTGCTAATTAGACCTTGAATTTCCTTGTAGATATTGTGAATAATTTGTAAGATAAATTCTCTAACCATTGTATTTTTTTCACTTTGTAAAAAACTATTTGGGGTTTTATTTTCAAATTTCTTCTAGATCTTGTGGATGGCTCTATTTATATGACTTGCGAGTGCAAAGACTCAGGTATCATAAGAAAATTTCAAATCTTGAGGGTTTAAGCCCCCCTCACCTAGCCTAGACAGTTAGGACTTTGGCACATATCCATCTTTGGAGGAGTCGTCTAGCCAAAAGGAGTAAGTCATTCAAGTTTGAGGGGTGGATCTAGGGTCTAGAAGCCCTAATCTACCAAACCCAAGTCATCAAATCTCAACAACAAGCTTTAAGGAGGGAGTCGTTAGCCTTAGAAGGGCTAAATCATTGCAAAAATATTGGTTTTCCATAAATTCTTCACATCTAAAAATTATTTAAAGCATTATAGTCCTTGTTTGAGCACAAATCTAACATTTTGTGGTTTATTGAGGCTAGCCACAAGGGTTTAAAGGCCATTGAGGCTTAGCCACAGCCTTAAGTGACCTCATTAGGCCTAGTCGCAACTCTCTTTGGGCTCTTGGAGCCTTGACGCAAACCTTGGAGGAGACATCAAGCCTTAACGTAAGGGTTCAGAGGAGATTTTTTTTCTTGATCATATTTGCTTGACCTCTAATCTAACTAATGTTTGTAGGCCTAATCATAATTTTGGCAAGGTTTTTTAAGTGTTATTTCAGTGCCAGATTGTCATTGTAAGTTTTTGATCTATTAAGGATTAGCAATTCGGTTTTATTGTGGCTAATTTTGTGTCTTGTAGGGCTAGCTTTCACTTAGAGAGGGTTTTGTGGGCTCAATTTAGCCTTTGTACCTAAGGTCATTAATTCACCTAGCCGCTTGCATTTGAAGTTTTGATCTATCACTATAGTTGGGTTTGAAGGCTAACAAATTTTGTTCGCAAGAGATTTGAAAGAGTTGCATAACGTGTTTGGGTCTCATACAAAATTTTGAAAGGCCTGCACTTGACAAATTGGCCTCCTGAGCCTAGCAGCAAGCTAAAGAGGCCTCACTTTCCCTAACCGTGAGGGTTTGAGGGGTTGCTCCTTTGTTTTCCAGAACTGATCTTTGTGGTTGCAGGTGTTTGGGGTACTAACAATTGCATCTTTGAAGCCAAATCAATCTTCTTAGTGTCTCAATTTGACATATCAGCCATTGAGATTCGGCCATAAGGCCTCAAGGGTTTGATCTTTCCTTACTCTCTTTCTCTCTTGACTGTCATGAAAATAATCAGATTTGAACATTCATAACAGTGGCATAATCATCTCATAATCACCTTAAAGAGGCACTAAAATTGATCCTAATAAAGAAGCTAAAGGAACATCAAATACTACCTTAAGGGCTAAATCATAATTATTTTGGGATGTTTTCATAGTGATAGTGGGCTGATCTGATTGGCATAAGTGTTCATTAGAGTCTAACACATCTTCTTAAAGGTCATCAAGTGATAAAAGTGTTGGTTAGGATCTTGCATTTGTCTTGAGGATAGGTAGCTTGCATTCTAACTCTAGCATCCTTGTACCCTTACATCATTGCATGAATGTCATTTTAGCATTACATTGTTAGTTAATTGCATTTGTTAGTTTCATTCTTGACGTTGCATACCATTGTTAGCAATCTCATTGTTCTATTGGTGCTTGTTGCGATTGTGCTTAAGAAACGCTAAAATTGCTCTTGTTTATTATTGTTAAATGACTTAGGCATAAGAGAACTATAATAAGGACTCCAATTAACACATTAAAGAGCTCTAATAAGCACCTTGGACCATCAAGTGATTAATATTGATAAACTTCTTTCATTGTGATAATCTCTAAGTGTTCTTTAAAGTGCTTCATTTATTGTTATTATCAGCTTGTGATTTCAAATTGATAAGTGATATTTGTAAGCATCTTGATTTAAAGTGGTCTAGTATTGTTATATTGGACAATTTTATATGTTTGTAATCTCATTGAAGAAATCTAATATCATTTGCATCTTCAATATAAGTTAGAAGTGCATATTTAAAATTTACCTCCATGAATAAGGTTGGTTGTAAGAGAGATAGGACCACTTTCTTCACCCAACTTGAGAAGTCTAGACCCTCATTCGCAATTAACACTAGTGACCTTGCAGTTCTCTTGTGGGCAATCCCTTGTAGGAATGGAGGAAACTAGGTCATTAGAACTCCAGAGGAGGTATTGTTAATGAGGCCTTAGCCTCCTTCCCGTGGACTTCTCTTTACAACTTGCATTTCTGACTAGCTTCAAAATAATTGAGGGGAAGGATTCACCTAGATTAGGCATTTAACTAAAATTGACAAAGATAATGCATCTCACATTAGATTAGCTCTTTCATTTCATCTACGATAGTTTTTGCATCATTGTAGCCATTATTCATCTGGTAACTTGATAAATTAATCCTTGTTGTGCAAGCAATTAATTTTGACACACTGGTCTATCATTTATAGCTCAAGAATCTAATTTTATTGTGCTTAATAATCTTACTTGTCACATAATTCTAAGTCAAGTTGCTAAGACATCCAGTTGTATCTCCTAAACTTGTTGGTTTCCAACTTGTTTTTCATCATTTCATTTATAGGGAATACCCCCCTTAGCCTGCATTTAGGAGATATCTTAAACGGAGAGGGTAGTGATCAGAGTGACAACCCCTGCTCTCAGTGTTGTTCGATTGTGTGTACAATTCGGGCGACAAAAGATTCCATCATCTTAAGTAATTTCCTCCATACTTGGACTCCTCCCGTTGGTGAAATTCCGAGAAGAGAAGGGGGCATCTGTTGTGGTGACAGTGGCCCTTTGTCCCAAATTGCTGTTGTGCTCGCTAGCTCTAGCCTACATATTAGGCCTTCTAGTTTCTGCAGCAATAGGGCATCATGCATTTTCCATCAAATTCACTAGGTCGCAAGCCCTCTAGGGCCTTGTTCATTGCCTCAATTTAATATACTAAGCCTTGTTGTTTTGCAGAGATTAACGATTTTTTTGGAAGGGTTTACATCATAATTTTTGGTAAAAAATCAAATTTGGGAGGCTTGATCCCATTTGCAATTTTGAGGGAGTCGCTTTCATTTTAAGCATTATTCTCCAAATCATGAGTTCCTGAAGGAGTCCTCTCCTACTTGGTGCAAATCACATTTTGAAATGGAAAACCAAATTTTTTTGAAGAGATTTGAGCCTTGAGCCTTAAGGAATTCACGATTTAATTTTAATAAAATTTAAAATCAAATTTTGAGCCAAATTTTGTGCTAATAGTGAACCTTTTGAAGGCTTTCCATCACCTAGGCCAAGATCATTTGGACGTATGCTATCTACCCTTGCTAAGGTCGTCCGCTAGTTGAAGGATAAATCATTTGGTTTGATGCTTTATGCAATCAAAACCATAAGTATATCTAATTTGATTGGCCTTGTATCTCAAGGAGAGATTTGTTGTTGTAAAGCTCTTTTCATCATTGTAAAACTCCATGGATTAGAGGAGCCCTTCCTCTTTGTCTATAGGGTTCCTTCTACGTTTGTAATAATAATAAATGAAGTGATGATGTGGTTGAAGGGAGCTTGCGATTCAATCCCATGGTATCCCCATCCTTATTTAAAAGGGAGGAGCTCTCATCTTCTTAATTTAGTTCCTTTGCATTAGTGTTAGATCTGATTACTAACCTCTTTACTCTCATTTCATTAATTGGATTTTCAATGACATCATAGATTAGATCTAATCTTTTTAGTTGCATCTCTATTGGCTCTTGTCACTAACTTGGCTATGTGATCGACTTGCAATTTGAGCCATCACCCATCTTAGACTCACTTGCATTTTAAATTTGAATAGTCTTTGTGTTGAAAAGTGTATCTAGGTCGGTCTTCATGTTGACTATGTATTTATGTATTTATGTAGAGAAGAAGACAAAGATAATAAGATGTATTTTGTTGTACTTGCTTCATGGGTTTCATAAGCAAGATTTTATTATGTAGATAGACTTCTTCTTGATGTCTATAGGTTCTTGTCTTCTAGGTATAAATAGAATTAAGTGTAAAAATCATGAAGGATCTAGTTCAGATTTATATGCTCCAAGACCGTGTAAAGAAGCTCTCAACGGCCCTCAAAAAGCGTTGGAAAACAAGCTCCAAATATAGTGAAAACAGCCTTCAACAATGTTGGAATATATGTGAAGAAAATGCCTCATAAATTGCTGGAGAAAAATAAACTACAAGTCGGCCTACAAATTGTGTTAAAGTAGGCTGGAAGGTCGGCTTATTAACTGACTGAAACAACTATATATACCCAGCTGAACTACACAGAAAAACACAGAATTCGCGGATTTTCTTTGTGGCTTTTACAGAGCAGAAAGTGCAGATTTGAGTACAGGAGAAAGTGCGGATTTGGGTACAAGAAAAAGTGTGAATTTGAGGACAGAAAATTGCGGATTTGACTGAAGATTTTACAGTGATACAATTGCAGATTTAGAGTAAAGGAAATTCGGACAGCCCTGAAGGATATTGCGGATGGTTCTGAGATGGTGACAGCATGACCAGGTCTGGAAGATACGAGTTAAAGCAGGGTTCTAGTGTGGTGCGGATCTGTTCTATGAAGCAGTGAATGCAGACCTGTATAAAGGAGCTGCGGTCAAGAAGAATACCGTCAAGCTTGTAATAAATATACCTGCAATCAAAGGACAGCAGGATTCAAGGATCAGTGTTGATGGTAGAAAAACAAATAGTGTCAAGGTCTTGGAAGCATTAATAAGTCAAGGTTTGAGTCTTGGTCATGGTACTTGTCATTCGAAAGTCTATAAGAAGAATTTCTTGTGGGTTTTCCTCTCCAAGAGGGAGAGGTTTTGCCCTGGCTCTAGGAGCCTAATCTTGTGTCTTGTTTATTTTGATAATTGACTTGATGAAAGACTAAACAAGATAATGAAGAGAAGACATAAGTAACTCACAAGTAATTATCAAGAAGAGAATTTGTATTAAACACCAGCCCTCTAAATTCTCAACATTTTGTAATATTTTCTTGTTAGCAATGTCAGCTGCCATCGTTCTCTTCTGCTTTCATTACATAACTCTCAATTGTTTCCATTGTCTAATATAAGTGAAGAACGTCTTAAAGGAGCACTATTAACTAAAGGCATTTGAGTTGTTGTTTCTAACATTGAAATCTAATCATCGCTTATATTGCTATTGTTTCATTGAGTAATTTTAAATCATTGTTGAAAGCTAATAATATTGTGTTCCAAGTGATTATCATTATAACTGATTTGGCATTTCCTTTCTTGAAGCATCTTGTTATAATTGATTCTCACCTAAGTATTTTCATTTGCATCCTAGATCTGGAATTTTAAATCATTGTTGTAAGCTAATTATATTGTGTTCTAAGCGATTATCATTATAACAGATTTGGCATTTCCTTTCTTGAAGCATCTTGTTATAATTAAATCTCATTGAAGTATTTGCATTTGCATCCTAGATCTAGAATTGCATCCTTAAAATTTATCTCCACGCATAAGCTTGGTTGATAGAGAGTTATGACAACCTTCTTCACTATTCGATTTGAAGAACTTGGCCCTTAAACAACAGCTAAAACGAGTGACCTTGCAGTTCTTGTGGTCGATTCCCTTGTAGGTATGAAGGCACTTGGGTTGCTAAAAGTCCTCGGTAGGTATCATTAATGAGGCCTTGGCCTCCTTCCCCATCACTTCTCCCGACAACCTTGTTCCAAGACAATTTTTGACAAATGACCAGAAGGCATTCATCTTAGTTTAGGCATATAATTAAAATTAACCAAGACCTTGCATCTCACATGGATAGATCTTGAATTCACTCATCCAACAACTTCATTTGCATTTCAATTAATTATCGCAATTGGAATCGTGAGCTTATTTTGTATTTGCAAGTTTTATATTGTTACACTTGTCATCTTCAAGCTTGTTGTCCATTAAATATCATTTTTACTTGAGGTGCAAGTTTCATTTCTCTTGCAAGCTTATCTCTTATTGCTCATATCTCTAATTGCTTTTAATCTCTTGATTGCTTGTACTAACCTTGTCTTATAGCAATGTCTATCTTGTGACTTGAAATCTCATTTCTTTATTGATTGGTCTCTTATTGTTCATTTCATTAAGTGTCATATTAATCAATAATAATCACACTTGCCAATTAATCTTAATTCAAGTTATCAAGAGAAGAAGTTGACTTGCCTTAGATCTCCTAGATTTTGATATTTCCAACAATTTCTCACTTAGTTTAACCATCTTTAGGGACTACCCACCTTAGCTTTCCTAGAAAAGAGCTTAAATGGAATGAATAGGGAATAGGTGACAAACCCTACTCTAAGGGTTGAGCCATAAAGATTATACCTTGCCCGGTTGGAAACTCTTTGCACATTTACGTGTACATTTTAGGCACCAAAAGGGCCAACTAGGCCTTATTTCCTAGAGGCTGACCTTTCAAAAATAAATTTGAATTTTCAAATTTTGACAATTATGGAGCCAAATCTTAATGATGATAAAGGAGAACCGACTTAACATAATTTAATTTAATTATCCAAAGGTTTTCAACCAAGACCAAATTGACAACTTACCTTCAAATTTAAAAGTTTATTGCAATCCTTCATCTTTGGGCAGACTTTGGGGCCCTTTAACATAACTTCAGGGAATTATCCTTAGTGGGCATATTTCTACAACCGAGAGGAACCACGAGGTGTGCCACCTTCCATTGGAATCGACGCGGGGACTATCAAATAATGATGGTCTTGCAAGCCAAAATATTGATCTTCACACCCGAATTCCTCATCAAATGTGGAGCAACATGGTCATACCACAAGAGCTCCTCATCCTTCCAAGGTTTCTTGACAAGTGGGGCTTCCAATCAATGCAATCCATAAACGACTATTAAGAGCATTCAAGGACAACATTGGCATCAATGACAACAACATTCAAAAACTACCACACTTGGTACTAGATATCTAGCCAAGGATTCTAAACTTTATATTCTGCATATTCACCATCCATCCATAAAAACACTTTCATAAAAATATTTGTAGTGGGAACTAGCTATCTGCCAATAGATTGTTGCTTTGTTGAAGTAAATTTTGCACTTTCTGTGTAGCTCTCTCTGCCATAACTTTAGGATTGTTCTCAAAAAGACAAAATATGTTTGAAACATATCAAATGTTTCTCTATACATCATGCACCAAAAATTAAGTTTTAACAATAGCAGGAAAATATATCAAATGAGCAAGACAAAACCACACTGTAAATTTCTCTTATTTAAAAAAAAGACATCAATTATGGTATAATTTACAATGATGATCAATCCTATTTTAAAGAAAACACTTTCATCTAGAAACTTAGTACTGCTGAAAACCAACCTGGAAAGGTAAGATTTTCTGCTTCTCTCGATCAAATGCAACAACTTCAGTATCCAAAACAAATGATTTCACAGACGACTTCTTGCATCTGCATCCTAACAAACAAAGAGATTAGCAATTAAATCCTCAAATCAAATCTACCCTTAAAATAGGGATACAATTATTGTAAAATCATTCATGTTGAAAGTCAAGTACATGCAGTAACACAACTACAATAGAAGTTACAATCAATCATTAGTTCTAAAACAACATTACATTCAAACCACCTTACATACAAACCAAAATTAGTAGTAACACTCCCAGCAATAAGACTAGACTAGGTTATATTACTTTGTAAAATTCCTACCAATAAAATAAATGATTTGTATAAAATTGCTACCATAAACAAGAAATTCATAACCAGCTACAAAGCACATGCATCAAAATTTCCACAAATGCAAATTTACCTAAGGAAGACAATAAAGGTGATTTATGTATTGATCCAAAATGAGAGAACAGAAAAGCATCATTAAGTTAGTAAAATACTACGTAAGAAAATAAATGAATTACGTCGACTTACATTATTGCTAAATGCAATCAAAGGAACTAGAAGAAAAATCACTTGTTCATGTAATGACAATGCATCTTATTTGCATATTTTAAGTTGTGATTAATAATAGTATAAATGGAATAAACAAGTACACAAACACAAACAATTGCTAAATAGCTTAATACCAAAACAATCCATCATTAAACTAGACGTGTATATCATTTATGCTTTTGTTCACTTCTTGTCTATGTTACAATAAATGATCCTCAAGTTGGTGTGCCTGTACGAGGAACACCTCAAATGATGGTCTAAAAAGAAGGATGTTCAATTTATTTTAAACGCAATGACTGAAATTAAAAGGAAAGATTATGAAACTACAAAAGAATTTAATGCTAGATTTGATAAAGTGGTCTGAAAGGTCCCTCGAGACCATAGGCCACCAAAGAAAGCTATCTTAACCTATTATCTTAATGGTTTTAAAGGAGATTATGCCTTCTTTCTTCATCATTCAAAACCAAAGACTATTGATGAAGCTAAAACTAATGCTAAGAGTATAGATGATAATAGACATTATCTAGCAAACCAGACTTAATCCATTTGAATTGAGAAGCAAATCCCAAACCAAGACATCTGAACCAAAAGACAAACCTTCGACTTCTAATTCAAATTACCTAATCTCCCAGTTACCTGATCAATTTAAAGACTTCCAACTAGCCACAAAAGAAGTTGTTCAAGGCCAACAAGCCTTGCAAAACACAAACAACTAGATAGAGAGGGGTCAACAATCGTTCCCCTTTAAAAACAACTTCACTTCTAAATCAATTCTAAAACCCCCTTATCAAGGTCATATGCCTCCAAATCCTTCATAGCCTAACAACGCTTTAGAACACTTTGGACCTTATTTTTGTAAGGTGCATGATTCCTTCCATTCCAAGCTCACTTGTGCAGCCTTTGCAGAGGCATACAATGCAAACAAACCTAATGGAACTACTTTCCCAAATGCTTGCACACTATCCTCCTTTTCAAGGATTAGTGGATTGTTTGAACTTTGGGGGACTAGAATCTAGGGATAATAAGCTCGTAGTCGACAGGGCCACTAGGTTGTTTGGAAGGATGCCTTCAGAAGATGAGATTAATGTATGTTGAGCGTCTTAAAGGGGAGATCTATCAACAAAAAGATAAGCAACGTATCCAAATCAAAGCATGCATCAAACATCTGATCAAGCATCGTCTTTCTCTAGCAAGGCAATTGATCACCCCGAGTCTTTGAATTCCAAGGGGGGTGAATGTGGACATTTCCAAATGGGCTAGCAAAGTCAAAGTGCCTATTCCCCTGACTAATGTTTTCAATTTCCCCATGTTTGGAAGTCAGATTGATAAGGTTTTAGGCTTCAAAAAGACAAAGGTCCAAGAGGTGGAAAGAGACAGACCTCTTAAGATAGACAAAGTGAGGATCCCCTGTGTTTCTCTTATCATTGATTATCACTGACTAGTTCCTTCACAACTACATGATGGATTATGAGGCCACGATTAATGACATGAGCCTATAGGGAGAGAATAGGATGAGACTCATAACATCATGTCCATACAAATACATATGTGTTTTTGATTCATGTGAGACCCAACAATAGGTTTGATAAAAGATTTACAAGTCCACCTCGCAGCTTAACCTGATGTGTTCTTAAGTATGGATATTGTAGTGTTCGATGTGCCACCGACTTGGGGAATGTTATTGTCACAAAAATGGATGGTGGATGGTGTTACTTAAATGGATAGGGCAGTGTACATGATGAATCATGTATACGATCCTAGAAACCCAAACAACAACCTTAAGATCATAGAAGAGTATGGGATCCTACATGGTTGTGGCTGTTGATGTCCCTGAAAGAAAGGAATTTGATGGATTGTTGAAGATGAGCTTTGATGGTGCATCCTTGAAATATGAAGATGGAGTTGTAATATATTTTACATCTCCTAATGAGGAAATGCATTATTTCTCTTATAGACTAGAGTTTGAAGCTACGAACAATGTAGCAGAGTATGAGGCATTGTCGTTACGATTAACTCTAGGAACATGGGGATTTTGTGTTGTACTTAAAAGCTATGGGAGATTCGAATTTAGTGATTTGTCAAGTAAAGGATTTGCATGCTTCTCAGAATGAAAGACTTAAAAGCTCCTGGAAAGCAATTATGGGAGCCATAAATGTGTTTAGTGCATCAAGCATAAAGTCGGTGACAAGATAGATGAATGTTATAGCTGATTTAGTGGCAGTGTATGCGACAATCATGTAGCCTTGCATAGAATTAGACAAATGTGTCAGATCAAAATCCTATACAAACCTTTGATTCTAGAAAATGTTGAGAAATGGCAAATCTTTGAAGATGATCAAAAAGCTTGTATTCTCAAAAACACAGATTACTTTAAGAGAAATAAGCCTAATCTAAGGAATGTTATTTCCATAAAACAATCACCCTTAAATAAGATTCCCTCCTTCTTGATCCTCGTTACCCCTCTATCAATGGTGGCACATAGATTTTTTTGTAGAAATTTCTTTACTTTCCCATCCCGGTTTTCAGTTTCACCTTATTTCTCCAAATAGTTAAATGCCCTTTCCCATATCCTTACATTCAACAAACTGGAAAATAAATTTTTGCTGAAAACACAAATTCTGGAAAAATTACAGAATGCTGGAAAATGCAGAAATAAAATATCAGCAGATACAAACAGTCATTCAATACATTAAAACACAGTGATTTTTCGTCAAGGTGACCCTGGAAAAAACCCCCTACAACTCTTGGGGAAAACCAGTCTGAAAGCTTCTCTTTATTTTTTCTGAAAAATGCCTTTTATAGTGAGAGAAATTTACACAGCAAAAATTACAGCAACCTCAAAAACTGTACTTATCTCAAAAACCGTGCCAAAACTCCACCTCGATTTTCGTGCCCTCAAAAAACAAAAATTATAGCAAACAGTCCAGCATTAAATGCTGTACAAACAGCATTGAAATCTGTGTTGTACGACTGTACGATTTCCTCGAAAAGCGTGTTGTACGACCTGTCAAATACTATTGTATGGTTGCCTCGAAAAATGTGTTGTACAGCTGCCTTAAATATGCTGTACAGCCTCGATTTCAGTGCTGATTTTTCTACTGTACGGATTTAGAAAACAACCCTCTCTCTCCTGCTATACGAACCTCGATTACTATGCCTTCAAACTGCTGTACGGACCTCAAAAAACGTGCAGCATTAAATGATGTCTTTCCTCCCTCGAAATCCGTGCCCTCTTGCCTCAAACTTTGTGCTCTGCTCTTGCTGTACGGATTTGCTGAATATCACTGCTGCTGCCCTCCTTCTCACTGCTAAGAAAAATCTCCAGCTCTCTCCTTCTCCATCTATCAATATGCTCATGAAAGAACGAATGATCTTTTCCTCCTTTCCCTCCTTTAACCTAACCCTAAGTGACTTTTGGGGAATCCCTAAATCCAATGGCTGAAATAGATTGAGATCTAGGGCTAAGATTAAATGCTCATTTAAATCTCACTTTCTATTTTTTAATTCACCCCTCTTTAATAAAGACCCACTTAGTCATTTATTTCCAAAGTCACTTTTCCTTTCTAATTTTACATTGACTTTATTAAAGTCACTTTGAAATTAGACTTTAGTAACTTTATCACTTAAAGTCACTTTTAAATTAGATTTGACTTTATAAAATTATAAAGTCACTTCAGGGGAAAAATTAAATTCTTTTGGACACTTTTCGCTAGGCCAAAGATCAAAGTCTTAGGGAACCACCTGTCCTTCGGTAACCAAATTTCAACACTCCCTCTTACCGAGGAAGGTGTTCCTCACCACACCCATCTTGTCTCTGAAGTAGACATGCTTGCCCCGTGGTAAGGCTTTGGTAAGAATATATGCAACCTGCTCATCAGTGGGAATATACTCAAGCTTCACAGCTCCTTTCTGAACATAGTCTCTGATGAAGTGATATTTGATCCCGATATGCTTTGACCTGTCATGAAATACTGGATTCTCAGTGAGTTTAATGCAACTCTGATTATCACAGTAAATCACTGAAGGTCTCAACGGCTGACCAAATAAGCCAAACAACATCTTGCGAAGCCAGATGACCTCACAACTAGCTAGACTGGCTGCCATATACTCTGCTTCCGCTGAACTCAATGCTACTGACTGCTGCTTCCGGCTGAACCATGACACCACTGCCGAACCCAACCCAAAACAACACCCTGAAGTGCTCTTCCTATCAGAAGCACAACCTGCCCAATCAGAATCAGTGTAACATGCCAATCTCACTCCATCCCCCTGCCTGTAGTCCAGACCATAATCCACTGTCCCCTGCAAGTACCGCAAAATGTGTTTTGCAGCCACCCAGTGAACCTTCCTAGGCTCACACATAAACTCACTCATCATGTTAACTGCAAAACAAATATCTGGTCTAGTGTTGACCAAATACATCAAGGAACCAATCAGCTGTCTATACAATGTGGGATCCACCAACTCGGAATCCGAAGCATGAAGCTTCTTCTAGTTGGTGATCATCGGTGTCGACATGGGTTTACAATCCTCCATGTGGAATCTACCAAGGATGTCCACAAGATACTTCCCCTACCCCAGGAAGAAATGCCCTTCCTCCTACCACACCTCCAAACCCAAAAAGTAATGCATCAAGCCGATGTCTTTCATTTCAAACTCCGCCGCAAGATCTCTCTTGCAGTGTTTTATGAGTCTCTCTGCACCTGTAATGACTAAGTCATCCACATACAGCACCAAAATGAGAGGCTCCTCACCTATAAAAATATAGTAAAGGTTCGGATCTGCCTCACTCTTTGTGAAACCCATCCCTTGCAAGTATGTATCTATCCTGGAGTACCAAGCTCTGGGAGCTTGCTTCAGGCCATAAAGGGCCTTTTTCAATATGCACACATGGGACTCCTTCCCATGCACCTCAAAGCCCTGTGGCTGCTCAATGTACACCTCCTCCTGTATGAAGCCATTGAGAAATGCGGTCTTCACATCCATCTAGTGGATCTTCCAACCCATCTCTGCTGCTATCAATATAATGGAGCGGATCGAAGTATATCGAGCCACGAGAGCGAATGTCTCCTCATAATCAACTCCCTCTACCTGGGAGAACCCTCTAGCCACAAACCTCGCTTTGAATTTCTCAATGTTGCCATCTGCAACATGCTTTACCTTGTAAAGCCATCTGGAAGTAACCACAGATTTTCCCTCAGGCCTCGGCACCACCTCCCAAACATCATTCTTCATGATAGACGAATACTCCTCCTGCATGGCCTCTCTCCAGACCTACTGGCTAGCTGCCTCCTCATAGCTAGAAGGCTCAGAGTCAAGGATGCTGGTAGCCATTGTCATATAGCTACAAAACCTCTCAGGTGGTCTGCTCTCTCTGACCGGCCTCTTAGGCCCAACAACAGATGTGGCCTCTCTCAAGGTGTCCTGAAGCCACTTGGGCTTCCTCTTCCCTGAGCATACTTCTCCCATTGGAGAATGAAACTCCTCCTCATCATCATCATCAGGAGCCTGAACTCCTGACTGTCTGTCTGTTGTCCTCCTGCCTGCACCTGAACCTGTAGAAGCTGAGGTACCGTGTGAACTGTCCATCAGTGGACTCCCTAGTGAACTGCTCTGTGGACTGCTCTGCATGCTGCCCGAAGCACCACCCCTCTGACTCTGCGAGCCACTGCTCACTGACGGACCAGACATCGTCATAGATGTACCTCTGGATCCTCCTGATCCCTGCCCACTGGATCCCTGTGACTGACTCAACTGCTGCTGAGGGTCTGGCTGATCCAGATACTCTAACTCCCGTGACCTCCTAAAGGCCCTATCCTCCTCGAATTTCACATCCCGCCTGACAACAACTTTCCTCTGTGCAGGAATGTAAATCCGAAAGGCCTTTGAGGTCTCACTGTAGCCCACAAAGATACCCTTCTCTGCGGTGGGCTCTAGTTTGGTCCTCTTCTCCTTGGGTATGTAGGAGTATGTGATACACCCAAAGATACGAAGATGACCAATATCGGGCTTCTTCCTAGAGAAAGCATCCTCCGGAGTCATGTGCCCCAAGGCACGATGCGAACTCCTGTTCTACAAGTAAACAGCAGTGTTGCAGGCCTCTACCCACAAAAACAATGGCAACCCCTGATCATGTAACATGGCTTTGGCAGCCCCTCCGATGGATATGCTCTTCCTCTCCGCAACCCCGTTCTGCTGGGGGTTGTAAGGAACAGTGAACTCCCTCCTAATGCTTGCCTCCGCACAATAGTCAACAAACTCTCCAAGGGTGTACTCTCCCCCATTGTCCGACCTCAGGGACTTGATCTTCCGACCAGTCTGTGTCTCCACAAGAGCTCTAAACTCCTGAAACCGCTTGAAGACCTCACTCTTGGTCTTCAAGAAATAAATCCAGGTCCTCCTGGAGTGATAATTAATGAATAAAACATAGTACTCATATCCATTCAAGGAAACATGAGACATCTGACCGCTCACATCGGAATGAATCAAATCAAGTATCCCAGTCGCTCTGTTGTCACTGCTGGGAAAAGGGGATTTGGCAAACTTGCCCATCGCACATCCTTTGCAAGCATCAAAGTGATCAGTACTGAAATCTGGCACACCTGTAGTGATCTCCCGCAAGGTCCTCAAGGCTCCATGATACATATGCCCCATCCTGCGGTGCCAAATCTCACACAGCTCAGAACTGCTAGCTTTGCTGTCGATGCTACTGCTTAATGCCAAAAGGGGCTGAAATGCAAACTTGTACACCTTTGCATGGCGTACACCTATCACTCTATTTGAATCAGCTGGAGCACCCCTGGGATATATCAGCACCTGTCCTCCCCTGAACAGTATCTCATATCCTCTATCCTCCAAAGCTGAGACGGATATGAGGTTCTTCCTCATCCCTGGCACATAAAGAACATCTGACACCTTCAAGGGAGGTTTAGACTCCCTCTGAAATGTCAGTGCTCCCACACTGACTGCTCTAACAACTCTGTCATCACCGAGTACTACCTCTATATCAATGCCACTCTCTGAAAGCTCTGAGAAGTACTCACGGACTCCTGTCATATGACGTGAAGCCCCACTGTCCACATACCAAATACCCAAAGATGCTCCGCTAGTCGAGGGAAATGCATGCTCCCTCTGAACCTGTGTGGCAGGTGATCCTACACTAGAGGACTCACACGCAATGAACCCAAACTCCCGGTCAAAGCGATCTGTAAAATCCTCAACCTCTGCTGATGCTGCCATGCTCTGGTTCTTCCCCTTCTTCTTCTTCTCCGGACACACAACTGCATAGTGTCCCATCTTCTGACAATTCCAACATTTCACCTTGGAATAGTCCTTCTGTGTGTTACCCTATTTACCTTTACCTTTGCCTTTGCCCCCACCATTGCTTGTAGAAGCCTGCTTCTTCCCTTTGCCTTTCTTGCCTCCTGCCAACAATGCTACATCCTTATCCTGCTCAACTGGCTTGGCTACCCCAAGATGACCTTTCCTAATCTCTGTCTGAATGCAATCATCCCAAAACCTCTCCCATATGGAAAGGGTCTCACGTGCATAAACCCCATCAGCAAAGTTCATCCATGAAATGGGGAGGCCATTCACTGCAATCCGCACCAACTCAGTGGGTGGAATGACCTCTCCAATTGCTGCCAACTCATCTCTCACATTAGTAATATTTGTGAGATATCCAGCTGCACTATCAGTCTTACCCATCTTAATGGTCTTCAGCTTCTCCTTCAGGACCATTTTCTGGTTCTCATTGGTACTCTGGTAGAGATTGTTCAATGCTGTCCACATCTCATGAGCATTTCTCTTTCCTCTCACATGAGGAATGCAATGGTCTTTGATTTCGTCTAGAATCAGTCTCTTACCCTTGTTGTTCTTTCTATTATATGCTACCAACTGAACAGGATCAGTAGGCACATCAACAGGCTGTTGTTGGGTATGAACCATGATATCCCAGACTTCTGCCTCCTCAAAGATACTCTGCATTCTCTCCTTCCAAACGTTGTAATTGGTATGCCCATCCAACCTATCCTCCACCCTCAATCCCAATGACATCCCGCTGTCCTAAAACTGAAAAATAGCACCGTTGTAGGAAAGATAAAAATTCTGTTTGTGAAAAATCAGCGTGCTGGAATTTTCTGAGTGAAAAATCAGCACACTGTATTTTTCTTCTTGCTGTTCCAAACTACACTTCAGCACCCAAGCTCTGATACCATGTAGAAATTTATTTACTTTCCCACCCTGGTTTTCAGTTTCACCTTATTTCTCCAAATAGTTAAATACCCTTTGCCATATCCTTACATTCAACAAACTGGAAAATAAATTTTTGCTGAAAACACAAATTCTGGAAAATTTACAGAATGCTGGAAAATGCAGAAATAAAATATCAGCAAATACAAATAGTGATTCAACACTTTATAACACAGTGATTTTTGGTCAAGGTGACCCTGGAAAAAAACCCCCTACAACTCTTGGGGAAAACCAGTCTGAAAGCTTCTCTTTATTTTTCTGAAAAATGCCTTTTACAGTGACAGAAATTTACACAGCAACCTCAAAAACTTTACTTATCTTGAAAACCGTGCCAAAACTCCACCTCGGTTTTCGTGCCCTCAAAAAACAGAAATTACAGCAAATAGTCTAGCATTAAATGTTGTACGGACAACATTGAAATCTGTTTTGTACTACTATACGACTACCTCGAAAAACCTGTTGTACGGCCTGTCAAATAGTGTTGTACCACTGCCTCGAAAAATGTGTTGTACAGCTACCTTAAATCTGTTGTACGACCTCGATTTCAGTGCTGATTTTTCTGCTGTACGGATTCAGAAAACAACCCTCTCTCTCTTGTTGTACGAACCTCGATTACCGTGTCTTCAAACTGCTGTATTGACCTCAAAAAACATGCAGCAGTATATGTTGTCTTTCCTCCTTCGAAATTTGTGCCCTCTTGCCTCAAACTTCGTGCTCTGCTCTTGCTGTACGGATTTGTTGAATATCACTGTTGCTGACCTCCTTCTCACTGCTCAGAAAAATCTCGAGCTCTCTCCTTCTCCTTCTCTCAATCTGCTCATGAAAGAATGAATGATCTTTTCCTCCTTTCCCTCCTTTAACCTAACCCTAAGTGACTTTTGGGGAATCCCTAAATCCAATACTTGAAATAGATTGATATCTAGGGCTGAGATTAAATGTTCATTTAAATCTCACTTTCTATTTTTTAATTCACCCCACTTTAATAAAGACCCACTTAGTCATTTATTTCCAAAGTCACTTTTCCTTTCTAATTTTACATTGACTTTATTAAAGTCATTTTAAAATTAGACTTTAGTAACTTTATCACTTAAAGTCACTTTTAAATTAGATTTGTCTTTATAAAATTATAATGTCACTTTAGGAGAAAAATTAAATACTTTTGGACACTTTTCCCTAGGCCAAAGATCAAAGCCTTGGGGAACCACCTGTCCTCCGGTAACCAAATTTCAACATTTTTCAAGCAGATCATTCACCGCCATTGTATGTCCAAGGTCACAAGTCAAAGCCTTGTAGAAAGCCATGTAAGGCCATGTATTAGGCATCCCAGGCCTATAGTTTTGTCTTTTGAGTATGTATTCATTATGATTGGTCAAGCCTATCGGAAATATTGCAGAGGGGCGTGAATCTTTTCAATTGCTTAATTAATATTTAAATGTTCAAAGCATCAACAAGAACACAAAACCATCACATCACGTCAAGTAAACGGTACACAGGAATCGCTCAACAATAATCTCAGTTATGTATGATGCACATACAATAGTTTACCAGGCAAACCCAGAAGGAAGTACACGACTCCCCAAGTCTGAAGATATGCAAACTAAGCCAGTAGGAGTCTTCAGTCTCCTTTACAGTCAATCAACCAACAAGCTATTTGGTGTTGCTCCTGTATAAAGTATCCATCTCATCGTCCAATGTGCCTCTTATGTCCATTGCCTCAACTGCTCTCAATATGCATCGATGTTTTGTGTTGCAACTAAACATATCCTCAACATGCTCATGTTGTCATAAACATCTATAACTCTTGTCACAAGAATAATACTATTGGAACTGTTATCACTCTGTAACTTCCCAAGGCTGGGAAGGAAACCCAGAGGTAACCACAGAACCACTTTTAAGTCTAGGAGCTAGCCCTCCTAAACTCAGACAGGGATCTCTCTTTATAATTTAGATTTGTTAGATTAAAGGTATTAGGCTAGTTATTAAGTTCAGGTTTGGGTTTTGTGTGTTGTTGGGTTGAAACTATGAAGATAGGCCATTGGGAAAATGGATTCACAGGTTTAGATTGATCAAATACAGAGTTGACAAGCTAACTTTACAAGGCAGGGTAGGTAAACTCACTAGATCCTTTAAAATCTGTAGAGTGGAGGAGAGGAAAAGTTTTTAGAAATCCAATTAAAAACATAGCAATTAAGAATTCTGATTTTAATCTACAGTGGAAAACATAAAAATTATTCTTAAGCTAGAGATTTAAAAAAATTATGTTCTTTATCTTCTTAGAATAATTCAGATTTTAGAAAAACATATGGTAAGAGAGAAAAGAAAATTCACAAAGAGATGCATTTCACCAATAAAAATGACACAAGAATCTTGTAATGATTGCACTGTATTACTGAAAATCTAATCAACAGTGCCTCTGCGAGTTGCTTTACAATATTAGTCCTTCTTCAAACAAGTCCCAACATCTATTACTTCAAATTATGAAGTATTTATACAAATTCTTCACAAAAAAAATTGATTGGAAATATCAAGATTCATTACAAATATCTCAAAATTGTGTTACAAAAATAGAACTAAAATATAGAACAACTAAAATTGTTGAAGTTGCATGACACTATCTTTGAAGATTTATGGTGATGAAGAACATTAATTCGAATTTGATAGCAACTCTAAATTGATGAGGCAGCATCCAAGTCACTAACTGTTCATGACCTTTTTCCTCACGAAATTCTGAAAAATAGGGTCAAGTGATCCCTTTGAATATCTCAATCCATGATAGTTGTGTAATAACTACGAGAGGTTTTTGTAGATAAGTATGTTACCAACAAAAAGCTCTTTCATTTTTTGAATATTCATTTCCACCTGTTTGGAAACCGCATTTGAAAACAATGACTAAAAACAAGAAAATTTGGAAAATATGCCTTCAAAGATTCACTCATATATCCCAAACCATAATAGTTGTTAGAAAACTGAGAGAGGACTTTTTTAATGGATTCATTGCAAACAAAACCACTTTCGGCTTTGAGAAATTCATTCTCATTTGTTTGTAAACCATGCTTGAAATTACTATGTTGTAAATGAAAAAACATAGTTTTAACCATAATATTAAAAACCGGAACCGGTGATCGGACCGGTGGACCTAATGAACTGATAACTGGACCGGAACCGGTCTAACTAGTACTGGTCAGGTCTAAATGAACCGGTTTTAAAAAAAATAAATTAAATTTTTTTTTTTTAATAAGAAAAACTATTTTTAAGATTTTCAACCATTATTCCAAGCCAATAGAGACAAAATATGCAAAGTTTGCTCATTTACATACCATGTAAAGGTGAATATATCAAAATGGTACCGAGTGTAATACATATCATCGAAAAAATACATAAGCAATAAGGCTCCAAATGACCCATAAAGTCCAAAAACAATGCCCCAAGCTATGAGCATTAAGGCCATTGGCCTACATAGTACAGTGACAGTCTACTACAAATCTACGTATATGATATTACTAAATTCTAATTAATGATCAACATTATCACTTGAAACTTCTAATCATGATCAAAGTTCAAGCTCAGTTCGTTGAACTTGAGTCTCCCGACTCTCGATTGCCAGACTTTGCAACTGCTCCAGTCACAAACTTCTTTATTGGTTCAGTGACTTGAGTCTCAAACTTCTGAAGGTATTATGCCCTAATATGCCCTATTACTTCATTTGGTGCTCCACATGGCTTTACATGGCCTCCTATCCCAGCCAAGCGTTGCTTGAACCTATAAATACCCCCTCCTGCAATAGATTTTTGGCAATATTTGCAAATCATTTTACCATCAATCATATCAAAATGAGCCCATGCAGTATCCTTGCCTTTTGGAGGCATGATGGCTACTACTTAGCTCAAGCGGCAAGCCTCAAACTCTATGTTGTTCCACTACTCCAACAAAAACTCAACACCCTCCAAGCTCTCAATCAAACTCACAAAATCTCCAAATGAGATGGTATAAGCCAAATGAGCGGCTGCCCCTGCTTATAAAGGATTAGAGAGAGTCTCCAAGATAGCTCCAACTCCAACTCCAAGCCTCGAAGATCACTACTCCAGCGAACACTCAACACTCTCCAAGCTCTCAATCAAACTCACAAACCGCAAATGAGATGGTGTGAGACAAAGGAGAGGCTGCCCCTGCTTATAAAGGGAGGATGTTTTTGGAGGGAAACAACCCTCCCCTTCCCTCCAAATCAGCCCTAAACATCCTTGCTGGCCGTCCGTGGGTCCCTACAGCAACTTAGGTGTTGACCGGCCGGTTAAGGACAGAACCAGCCAGTTTATCCATAAACCGGCCGGTCAGCACCGGTTAACTGGTTTTCCAGGCGAAGTGCAGTGTTAGACCGGGTTTTTCAACCGATTTACACTGGCCAAAGGTCTGACCGGCCGGTTTGACCGGTTTCCGATTTGAACCGGTCGGTTTTAACACTTCGATTTTAACTGACCATTTTTCCAACTCAGTGTTAACTTTAATTGCCAATGTTCACTATTGATCTAGCGAGAGTGGGATGAAATGAAAATATGACGTGGAGGCGGGAGTGGGATGAAATGGATATATGGCATGGAGGCGGGAGGTGAAATGGTAGCACATGGTTGGAGGAAATAATTGATGTGTGAGCGCGGAAGGAAGGCACGAGAAAGGGTACATGGCAGTACGAGAGTGGAAGTGATGGGGAGACATGGCGAGGGAAGAATGCCAAGTGGCAACATTTTGTTGGGAGAGAAATGATAGTGGGGAATCATTTGACGGGAGGAAAATGGGGTCTGCAAAGGTGAGGTGGCGGACGAATAATGGAGGAGTGTCCCACCTTATCTGACCCCCCCCCCCAATAAATAATATGTGAAGGAGCTCCCAAAAATGATCCCTCGTCATTGATTCGAGCGAGGTAGATCACAGTCGCTGAAAATGATCCAGTGTTATCACATACGATAAACTTTATGCAAAAACTTTATTACAATTATGATAATTGCACTTTAGAGGTTGTGATTAACTAATCTAAACCTACTTAATTATCCTCTAGTGTTGCATTTTGATTTGCAAGCCTATTTTTCTCTCTTGGAAATAATTTGCAGAATAAAACATTATTTACAATATCATCGTATGAAAATCAATAGTCATCAATTGATCCTATGAATCATAGGACCCTAACAAGAACACGAACAATATCGTTGCCACAAGAATGACAATGGTGTAACAAGAATTCTGACTTAATCATTTCTTAATCTCTCCATCATGTTGCCACACATCTATCAAGTACCACTGTTATGCTAGATCTTTGTTTCTCATAAGAGTCATTGTTATAAAAGCGTATTGTCACAATTTACCATTCATTGTCATACATCAAGTCCAATCCATATCAGGTTACTGCATTTTGTGTTGTATCAAGCTCATTGGGCTTTTATGTGCTCTCATTGTACCGCAGGTATATTTGACACCTCCCAGCCAAATATCTATCAAACTCAATCACCTAAGATCTATCATGGTTAAAACTAAAAGAAGATTCTTTGTCAAACCAAGATCATAAAAAACATTATCAAGTTCAAGAACATATCAGCAAGGCATGCCAAATGACATTGATCTTATTCCCATAACTACATATGTAGCATTATCACCCAACTCGACCATTAAAATTATTCTTATTGAAGGCAATATGTCTCAATGTTCTACTAATCACATACCACCATACAGGGGCAATAGTATTGGCAGAAAGACAAAAAACAATGGAAAAGGCAGGATGAAAGCTCATCCCCTATTGGATATTTTGCACCCCCTACAAATCGCATATGATGTTATTGCCTACTCTTCTTCTTCCTTTCAAGACACTAAGAAGCAAGGTGGCCATACTCATTACACTTGAAGGACTTCACATAGCTCAGTGCTTCATTCCCTAATTTGCTAATCTTAAATCTCCCTTCATACACTAGCAATGCAACCAAAACCTAGCCCTCATTAGTAAGATAAGGAATGGCAGTAAGGAAGGAGAACCTAGGAAGGATCAAAAGGGGAAGAAGGAAGATTTAAAACCATGGAGAAGGCAGCCACAAGCTTAGCTGAAATGTCATCCACTACTAGAGCTTCTACACTCCATCAAAATTGTTGTTTGTTGTTGTTGCTTTCCATTCTCCTACTTCTAAAGACACTAAGAAGCATATGACCATTATTGTGACACTTCAAGCACTTTGCAAGGTATAAGTCAATCATTCCCTAGTTTGAAGATCTTGAACCTTCCTTCTTCGCCTACTAATACATCTTAGGTCCTCCTTCCTAACAAATTTTCCTCTTCTTACCAATGATACCAAGGTTTTGACCCCCCTCCGCTCTCATTGGAACAGTGTTAAATATGGTCTCCTCTTGGATGAAACCATTCCCAAGCTTCTCAAAAGTGGAAAGCTTCTAACATGCACAAACACCAAACAAAAGGTTCTTAGGATGAACAAAACCATTTGATGCTATGGACACCAACCATTGATCCTCCACCATCACCTCAATAACCATGAGCCTATATTTAACTTCATAGACCTTGATCAAGTAGTAGCCACTGTTTATAACATTCGTGCATACCCAAAGGCCAACCTCCTATAATAGCATATATACTTTGGGCTTCTGACGTGTAAATTGGTAAGCACCTACTAGACAGACACAATATCTGAGACCAAGACCAGTCAAATAAGCAATTACTATACCACACCTAAATAAAGTAAATAAATTGGTAGTAAATTAGATCGGGTACCTACTTTGGTGAAGAACTCTTCTACAATCACAATAGCACTTGGCACATCCCACCCTTCAACCTATCACAAATCCAAATCACTTATGCAAAGGCATTACACCATACAACCTATCCCACAACCAAATTGCTCAGACACCAAGAAAAATTTTATGGATAGAAATTTATCGAAAAGATTAGAAACCTTGGCAAATCTTGCTAGTTCCTAATATGCAAACTAAAAATGTTTGACAATATTTTTATGAAAATTTTCAAATTTCTAATAATCTTATATACTCTCTATGAAATTTTAGAGATTTTTAAGAAGGTAATTTAATACTATAAAATTTGGACGATTTGATTTTAGAAATGAATGGAGATTTGCGATTTTTTTTTGGAAAAACACGGAAAATTTGAGATCCTCCAGCAACTCCACACACACAACAACGCACTCCACGCAAGGTTCTGTAAAATCTCTAAACGTGCTCAAACACCATGTAAAATTTTCAAAACATAATACACATATATGCACTCAAAACTATCATGTTGAAGCCTGAAGAAATTGAAAACCTAAATTTCTATCAAAATAGTTAGATCATGATACTAGATTTGTATACATGGACAATCTAAAAGCAATAACAGCGAACGCAAATCTGAACTATCAATTGTATGTCTATAAACTCAAAAAAAAAAAATATAGCGCAATAGCATAAAATCACAAACTCACTAACTACCCCATTAGAGGACCATGACATTCTTTTATACATGCGAGATGCTAATCTTTACAAACATTGGGCACCATCACAATGGAGCATACAACTTAGGAAACCAAATCATAGCCCCAAAAATAGCCTAAATATGTTCACCCTCTCTACATGAAAATTCACCTAGATTAAAGCACTCTAAGGAGATAATCACACACATGTAAGCATGCATGTCTCCTTCATATCCATGCCATCTTCATGCATAAATAATCTTCACGTATAAAGCACCTCATCTAAGCCTGATCTAAATCTAGAACAACAATTAACTAAAGCTAACAAAAGTAAATTGCTAAATTTGAAACAACACACTCAAATAGCTACCATGCTAAAGATAACATTTCTCATTAAAGGTTGGTATATGCACGTTGATGCCTGCATGCACCCATATCACAATATATAAGATTGTTGTGCCTAGGTTGATGCTTGACTAGAACTTTATTGGCACCCACAACCACCTTTTCCATGCATAGGAATCATGACAAGTTTGGATCTATTGTCACCTACCATATTTGTTGAAGGACAATAGATGTTGACTTAAACTTAGGGTAATGCTAGAACATTTTCTTATACAGGTCATAAGAAAATTAGAATTTCATGATTCATCAAGCAGTATTAAAAAATAATTCGTTAAGCATGGTAGAGCAATAGAGAAATAATCAAGAAACCATGAGACCAGAGACACAAAAAATTAGGGATGAGGCCAGACCAAAACCCACAAGGGGAACACTAAGAAAATTCTTCTTTATGTGGGAGAGAGACAGAGTTCAAGATACATCAATACATCAAAAGCATCATTAAGATAATAAACAAACCAAATACCCAAGAATAAATTACATGCCAAGCCAATTCCCATAGCCTTTCCTTAGAATTCCAGCCTCTTTATCTTCTCCCGAAATTCGTCCTCTTTTCCTTTCACGAAACTCGTTGGAGCAAACAAAAGATGTGTGATATGAATTTCCCAAGTGATGAGGAGAAATTCACATATATATATAGTCTTCTCAAAAGGTCGAATGAGTGCCTCAAAGTTACCAGCTAACCTAATATTATTATGAGGTTGACTTGTAATTCTTGGAGGGAAATAATAAATTTTAATTTTCTTTTTCTTCCTTTTATTTTTCAATAGAGGAAATGTCAAGTATGGCTACAATTTTCAACACTCTCTTAGCCAGGGAGGTATTTTCATTGTGATGCAAAGCAAATAGCATCACAATCCAATTTTAATGCTCACTCTTAGCTAGGGAGGTATTCTTTAGGTTGCTCCATGGATCTCATCTCGGCTGAACAATGATGTCTTGGTCCATTACAGATGATAGGCGAGGTCAATATACCACATCCAAGTCACTGGCAGCCGCAATTGACCTTGGTAAGGATAACACACACCCTACTAGTCTCAGGGTCAAGCTCCATGACATAAAAGAGTAATATCATAGATCTCATATCATATGTAAATGTCTCAAGTTTCAACATAAGGAAAGTTGATAGTTGCATCATTATCTCATATCATCTCATTGCATCACACCTTGGAAGAATGATCCACAATGACAATAGGGGAGATTGATTTACCACAACCAAGTCCATAGTAGTCATAAATGACCTTGGTAAAACATTCTCAGTGATCAAATGCTGGAACATCGGCATCCAAATCTTAAGGAGATCAATTTACCTTAACCAAGTCCATGGCAGTGGTGTTTGACTTTGGTAAAGCTCACACACACCTAAGTCACCTCACCCACTAACCAGATGGGCGGCAATCCTGCCAAGCTTAATCAAGTCCATGGCCCTTGGTCAATAAAGACACGAAAGTGACTTGTAGGTAGGATGCATATTGGGGCATGTACTCATCCAAGTGCATGGCTCTAAGGAGTACCCTTACACCCAAGAGCCTTGTTGCTCACTCCACCCTCACCAAGTCCATGGCTAGTCGAAAGACTAGGGGAGAGCATATGCTTAATGTTCTCGATCAGCAGTGTTCCCTCTCAAGGAAGGATACATTCTCTTGCACTCCAAGTTGCTCTCTACAAAATATGAACTTCACTTTCAGCAAAGGCTTGGTGTGAATGTCTACAACCTACTCATCTGTCGAGATGTGTTGGAGCCTCTCTCCTGCTCTCCGCACGATATCTTCGATAGCCACAATATATCACAGACATATCTCGCACATGATCAAATAACTCTGTAATGAGCTTCCACACCCATACTAGCTACAATATGCTCTGCCTCAGCTTTACTAAGAGTGACAGACCCTTGTGTCTTGCTCATCCAGGAAATCATGGCAAATCTCAAGCTAAAGCAACATCTCGATGTGTTCTTCTTGTTGGTAACAATCAATCAGCATCTGTATCATGATTAGTTCCAATACCAACAAATAGCTTCAATTGTTTCACAAATCAACTATGCAACAGAAACATCGAAGTCATCTCAACCACCACAACACTTTAGAGAGTCAGAGAAATCAAATAATTCCAATGGACAACAACATCTAGTTGTACATTTAGCTTTAGTTGGGGCTTCGCACGGAAGTAGATTTTCACAAAAGCAAATATCAGCATTCTGCTATTAGCAAAAAAGTGTTCCATAGATGAATCCATCAAACAATAAGTGTTTTCTTGAAGAAGCATACATCAGCAACCAGATTCAAATGTCGACTACATTTCCAGTTTCAATCGCACAACATGCAGCAGGATCATCCATGTCATTCAAACCAATATAGCACCTAGAATACATCTAGTTTAGGTAGAATCAATAATACCAATCAGAGGGATACAACGCAACTTCTTCAAATTTCCATTAAGTGTTCATCGAATCACAATCCATTATGTCAAGATCAAGTTCATCTTTCAATCGCATGAAGAATAAGCTTTGTCTTACACTAGGCACAGAGGTCCTCAAATTTTGTCAGAAACATGTCATGAGCACATAGCATGCTCATCTATAGCATATTTGAATCAACATCGCTCTTCAAACTTCTAGCCATCTTCATCTTGGAAGTCACAACAGACTTCATTTCTTCATGAATCAAAAACAATGGTTGATCTTATCTACTCCCTCTGAGTTCAAAAACTCATTCAATCACAAGTCTTCTTGTCTTTGTTCTTCCATCCTTCTTCATATGTTCCCAAAGCCCTGGAAGTCTTCATTATCCACCTACAATCCTCCCTAGGAGGCCAAGGAAGAACAAATACAGCCAAGCAGGATATACAGAGACAAGAGACTCATAATGAAATAAAATAATCAAGAAAGTACTTATCTCTTTAGAGTGTGTCAACTCCCTCTTGAACTTACTCTTCAAGAGTTCAATCAATCTCGTTCAACTCATCAAAGGATCCCAAGTCCACACTATTAAGGAGATTCAATGTCATCATTAAGTAGTCCACAACCTCAATGAGTCAATGTCATCATCACAAGTCCACATCATCATTCATGTCATCAATTATCATCAAGAAATTTACATCATCATGGAGTTCATATCATCATCAAGGAGTCCACATCATCAGCTCCCTCTTAATCTTCAGCCTTCTTGTATCCAACCTACAAATCATACTCATCATCAAGATGTTAGATCTTTTAGAAGTTAGGGTTTCTTCTTTCAAGCAGATGTAATCAAACCCATTTGTCTTGATTGGTCTAGAGTGTACAAACCCTATGTTGGAGAATGCAGTAGGGCAGCTATTAATTCGAATTTCTCCTTAACCTTAATAATTTCTTGTGAATTTTATTTATCTTCTTGTGTTTCTTTATTAGATCTTTTCATCAAACAATTATCAAGAGAAAAAACAATAAAGACAAATGGACACGGAGATTAGGCTCCAAACCCAAGCAAAACCCCTCCAAGGGGAAAACCCAGAAAATCTCTTCTCTTCTTAAAGAATCTGCTTCAAATGAGAAAGACCAAGACCCAAAACCCTAGACCAAGTCCTCCAAGGACCAAGAAGCCCTTCCAATTAGGACAAATATCAGCCAAATCAATAGGGATCAATATTGCTTCAACCAGCTTCCAGCTTCAACTTCGGCCCTCAACTTCGCCCTGCAATTCATACTTGCGATTTCGACCTTTCAAGAGTTGCAAAAACCCTAACTTTTGCACGTGTGAGAGAATAGAGCCCAAACACAAACTTTCTTCTTCTTGGCTTCTCCTTCCTTCCTAGACCTTTGCCCTTGCTTTCTCCTTGTTCCCAACTTTAGATCGAACTTCTTCTTTAGAGAGATCAAATTGGTGCTAAATGAGGTTGATGCTACTTCTATTTATACACATTTGTGGGGTTCAAATACCCTTTTCTAGGCCGACTTGTACTAGGAGGCTTGTAGAACATTCTAGACTCAAAATTAATATATTATTCATGTTACAACTTGGCCAATTGGACCTTATACAAATGATATTACCTTTCCTGACACAAGAAAAATATTTGTGTGACATGACAAACCCTAAAGCATGAAGAACATGCTTTACCTAGATGACCATAAAAATGGAGCATGAAACCCATGCTCAAAATAATATTTTTTTCTTCTTTTTCTTGTAACATAAGATATACATAATGACTTGAGTACATTGACAATTATGAAGACCGAAGCAAGTAACATTTTCCAACACCCTAGATATTCATTTTGACTCCAACAGTCCTAGGGTTTTGCCCTCAAGCCCTAGGGCGAACCCTTGCTAGGGTTCTCAAAATAATCCAAGACATTCAGTCTTATAACGTCACACACCTTGACCAAGAAGAGATGTATACATTCACCTTTGAAGCCAAAAGGACTTGGCTAGGTCGACCAATCGTGAATGCTCATGGGAAACTACAAGGTTGGACAGATCTTCTCCTTAGAAGCCAAAAGGACTTGGTTGTGAGAAGGATTTGGCTATGTCGACCCAAGGAGATAGATGAAATTCACCCTTAAATACCATAAGGACTTGGGTAGGTCACAAAGGACTCTAACCTGAAAGGTGAATGGTCCAAAGGAAAATCTTCTTGAGAAGTTAATAAAATTTGATGTCTAGGCTAAGGTCATAAACAAACAAGTTTGATATATGTTTGTCTAAGGAGCCATAAAGGATTCTTGGCCCACAATGGATATTTGTAAAAGATATAAAATAAGATTATGTTGAAGACATGCATCAATATGACAAGCTCACTAAAAATTTTCTTAAGGAAGGATAATTCCTTGCTAATCGAAATGTGTTGCAAGAGAATACCTCCCTCGCTAAGCGGAAGTGATGATTTTTTGTGTGGAATCAGGAGGTATTCCCGCATGCCAAAATGGCCTCTTAAGGCAGCCCATGAAAATTATTAAATATGAAAAATAAAAATTATCATTTATGGCGTTCATGTAGGCCCAAAAGGCAAGTTGACCCCAACATGTGAATGGGTGTGACCCTTGGTCAAAAATCATCTTGTTTGACCACTATAAATATCAACTCGACCTCCTCATTTGGAACAATTTGAAAAAAACAACATCTCTCTATCTATGATCGACACATGCAATGTGTGACATCCCAAAAATTAAGCATACGAAAACATACAGCAACCAAGCTCTTAACATATACAATAAAAATTTAAACAGTGTCACATACCTAAGTGAAGATTTCTTACTGAAGTCTATGGTACTGAGACGCTGCTTGAATTTCATTAATCTAGACCACTACCTGCAACAAGGTGTTGGGGACGACTCTCCACCTAAACTTGGACAAGTTGTAGCCAACATCTCTTGTAGCTATGACCACCAAGCCCTCAACCAACTTACTATTACAAGTGATATTATTCCTCAAAGCATTTCCTTCCTCAAGAAGGAGTGAACGAAAGCATGCCTTTTCTTCCCCCTTTTATTTACTTTATTACTATTTGTTATAAATTATAATTATAATTATTATTTGTTATAATTATTATTATTATTTGTTATAATTATAATTATTATTTATTTATTCAGTTATTTATTATTATTATTATTACTGCAGGGCAATACACAAAGTCAACACAAAGAAGAAGAGCGAAGTTTGATCAAATTTGAAGCTACCATTGACTAGCATTGATTGAATCTATTTTACCACTATTTGATCGAATCTTTGACAAGTTTGATCGTCGAAGAAGGAATGTTTTGACCGCAAAATCTCAAACTTTGATAGCAGTTCTAAGTACTTTGACTACAGTGGACCACAGGGTACTTTAACCAATTGACTAAAGGTCGAATTTAGGCCCCTTTGACCAAAGTTGAATTTTGTTAGTTTGAAGGATTTAGATACACATTTTGACTAAGTTTGAGTGGTATTCAAGCTTGGAAATTGGCACAAATTTCTAGAAATTTTTATTGTAAACTTTGTTGTAGATCGAATTCTCCTTAGAAGTAAAGTTGGCTAGGTTTTCCCAAGTTAAATTTGTGTATCTCTCGTATTTGTGTGTCTCTTTATGATCCCATGGTTATTATTGCATTATTGTTGACATTTTCTATATATAGTTCCTTAATGATATAAGTGACATAAGATAACTTGATATTAAAACATTCGAAATAATCATTAGATTAGAAGATCAATTTCTATTATAAGAAAATTCAACCATTTTTAGGTTTGATTGAATATGAAAGTGACATGTGTCAACCTCTCCTTGAAGTTGCTCCTCTAAATATGTGAACAACTCATCATGGATGATGTGTAATGGCCCCAAAATTTCCCTTCAACACGCTTTAAATGAATTTTTGAAGACAATGTCCCTCTCTAAGGGGGTAGATCCATGATTAAGCAACAAAAAAGTATTTATTTTCATTGTTGGAATGGAGCAATCTTTATCAAGAGGTATCCTTTGACCATATAAATGCATTTAGTGCTACATGGAAAATTCCATGCAGGGGCACTCCTTTGGCCTCTTTTCCTACCTTATAACATTCTATGGACCTCCTCCAATGTAGTGTGTTGGATCATTTCTCCCTTTGAGTGAACACAATGGGTCCATAATGCCACCTGTCAAGAAAACACCTTTCCTTTGGGCGTTTGATCATGTCAACAATGCCATATAACATCCCTTTATACAAAGAGTTTGCCTCCAAATATGTATAAATGGCCTTCAACATTATAATATTAGCCGCAAAACATCTCAAGAGGTGAAGCATGCCTCCAAATATGTGAAAGATCCTTCTTTGGGGTTATTTCTCATCCCTCCTTGTCTTCACCATGCCCTAGCCACTTATTTGAAGAAAGTGTTTATCCTTTATGTTGTTTTTGACCCCTTACCTCATCATAAATCATTCCTTGGACATATTTTAATCCAAAGCATTCATCTTTTGAGGTTTGCTTCTTGCTCACAACATCCATCCACGTGATCAACGGTCATGGTTTCATTCTTGGAACAAGGCACTCCATCAATGATACAAGAGATGGCAATGCAAACCATATAATCGTGCCCCCAAACATGTGTCAAGTGCATCCACATGGCCCTCATGGTGAGATGAGTTTCCAAGAAACATGGCCTCCAAATCTCTCCATGCAACATGTAACTACCACTAAACTCCAAAGTACTTCTGTTGTGCTAGTAAGAGAAGAAGGTCCATGAAAATGTGGATTAAAACATGCATTTCTAGGCAGTAACAACTCTCAAATTAAATGCCAAAAGGGGCATTTGAAAACAAGCTTCCATTGTAGATATATGGGGATCATTGTTGGAAATACTGAGATGGGGTTGAATCAGTATTTCATTCTACAATTGTTATTTTACCAGTTAAGATCACTTAAATAGAACACAAAAATGAACAATAAGTTATAACAAGATAAATAATTTTATTAATAATATTGGCGAGAACTCCAATCCTCTTTACAACGAAGAAGTATAATAATAGTTCAAGGCTCCAACCCTAGATGAAGACCCCAATCTTCAATCCACCAAGCTCCAACTTGTATTTCACCAAGCACCAACTTGGTCTCCTTGAGGACTCCAATCCTTTAGGGCTCCAACCCTCCCATTTGATTCAGGCTCCAACCTGGTCTTCTTGAGGACTCCAATCCTCTAGGGCTTCAACCCTCTGCTTCAAATCTTCAATGTGGGTTCAACAATTCTTCAAGGATCCCAATGTCTTTTGCAACAAGCCCTGCCAATATCTTCGTCTTCAACAATGTCCTCAATAGATCTCCAACACACTTAGCTCATCAATGAAAACTTTAACAATTGCAGAAATCATGAGGGCTTCAATCACGCATTAAGGTCTCCAAGGCTACCTCCAAGATCAGAATCTATAGGTCGTCCAGATGTCTTCAATAATGCCTCAAGGTGTCAATAAGTTGCCCCAATAATTTTACAAGATCTCCAAGGTTCCAAGTCCTCAAAATTACTTCAATAATGCCACAACTCTCAAACCAATACAAGAGGTGTCCTCTATAGTCTGCTCTAACAAGTCTTAAAGACAAATTTCTTCAACAATTGTTCATAACTTCAAGGAGGGTCTTCAACGACATGAACAACAAGTCTGCAAAAACGATGCCTTCTTCAAAACCTACTTCTAAAGTTGCTACAATAGATGCTTCAAGAAGAGTCACAAGTCTACACCAACAAGATGTTAATAAGTTGCTTCAACAATTTTATAAGTGTCTTCTATAATGCTCAATAATGCTTCAAGGAATGTCTACAAGAAGTATATCCAAAACTCTACTTGTAGCTTCAAAAAAAATGGAGGTCCTCAAGAAGTGGTGTCAACAAGTTTGTTCTTCAAGAGGAGTGATAAGGTCTACCTCTAGAAATAAAAATTATAAATCTGCTCTTATAATTTCCACAAGTTCGAAAGTCTATAAGAGATTTCACACAGGTCCGCAATTTGTTTACATGTGTATTCTTCTCTAGATGTCGTGGCCTGAGGGAAAGACCTTACTGGGCCTAACAATCCTCAAAACAATCCTCACAATATGTTCCTTACCAACCTTCCTCTACATCCCTGTAACCATAGTTTTCAAAACCGACTGCTTTGAACCAAAAACTTGTCAAACCGACCAATTCATTAGCCCTGGGCATCAAACCGGTAGAAAAGCTCGGCTTTCAGAGCAGCCCACTAGTTTTTTGGTCTAACCGACCATAAACTGACTAGTTTATGAAGGAACTGGTTGGTTTTCCCATAAACTGGTCGGTTTATGGATAAGCCAACTATGAACCCCACAAAATGCAATTTTGTGAGTTTTCATGTCATTTCCTTTATTTTTCATTTTCATCCTTTTACTTAAATTTTTAACATTACCATGAAATGACTCAGGATGTTTGAGAGTAGTTTCGACCTCATTGGATTTCATATGTAGAAACTAGAACTTTAGAGTTCACTCAAAATTCAGTAGACTTGATGGTTTTCAGGATTTCATGGTTTGGGGGTTTGCAAGGTTTCCATTTGATTCTATCATCCATGAGGGTATGAGATTGGTGTTTGATCAAGAGCATGAAGCCCTTTAAGAACCTTGATGTTAGTGGCATTTCCCTTTAAGAACCTTGATGTTGGTGGCATTGATTTTTGAATGTGTTGATGTTGGTGGCAATGTTATCAGAACCGAACCGGTTCTGCAAAACCGGCCGGTCTGACCGGTTTGGAGGCAAAACCGGTCTGAACCGGTCCTCTGAACCGGAAAAGACCAGTTTGGTACCAAACCGACCGGTTTCCGTACGGAACCGGCCGGTTTGGTACCAAACCGGTCCGGACCGGTCCGGTGACCGGTTCAACTGGGCCCCGCCGTACGGCCAAGGCCAAAAAAAAAATCTGTTTTTTAAAATTTTTTGTTTTTTTTAAAATTTTTTAAAAATATTTTATAACTAACCTACCCCACCCCCTAATGCTATTTAAAGACCCCCACCCCCTCTATTTCACTCACACTATTCATTCAAGTATTTTGCAATGCTTGAGCTGAGTTCGGTGAGGAGAATTTTTGCAGGGTTGTTCTTAAAGAGTTTTTTTGCAGATTTGAAGAGCTAATTGGAGTCTTGGAGAGCTGTTGGGTTGGAATATTTCTGAGCTACTTCAAATTTTTTTTTCTCCGGATATCCTTGGGTTTTCTTCAGTGGTTTTTGCAGCTGCTGGAAGAATTTTTTTTATTTTGCCGGGGCTGCTACATAGCTGATTTTGCAGCTGATTTTGGAGCTGATTTACTCCAAAAATTTTAGAGGGTAAATTAAGGAAATTTTTGCCCTTCTTTTTGTTAAATTTTTCTACAAAAATAAGCTATTGTTTTCTCATAAAAATTAAAAACCCCAGTGTTTTTATGCAGATTTGTAAAGGCTGATCCAACGCTGATTTTGGAGTTGAGTTTCTTCGGAAAACTAAGAGGGAAATTCAAACTATTTTTTTCAACCATAAATGTTCTATTTTTTTCAGAAATCTATTCTTTTCTTCCCTTGAAATTTTAAAACCCCAGTTTTTTTTATGCAGAATTCAGAATTTCAGATTTGTAATTTTTTGTTGGAATAAAAATTGTAGCTGTTATTTTCTTCTATTTTTCTCAACTATTATTGTAATTTGCATGGTTATTTTGAGGGATTTCATTGGGAAAATTTTGGGAGAGATTTTGGAGCTGATTGAAGAGTTTATTTTCATATTGGTTGGAGCTTCTTCTCTTTTCAAAATTTACAGATCTTCAACAGGTATTTCATTGTTTCTACTCCTCTTTTAATTTTCTCCTAAAAATAAAAAAATATGTCATAAAATTCTCAAATCCATAGGGTTTTCTTTGCAGATTTTGCATTTCTTCCTCATGGCCCCCAAAATCAAGAATGATCCAGCTTGGGTTCACTGTCATTTAAATGAAGAAGGGATAAAAGTCTGCAACTATTGTGGGAAAAAAGTTAAGGGTGGGGGAATCCATAGAGTCAAAGAACACCTAGCACATTAGAGAGGGCAAGTTAAACCTTGTGAAAATGTTTCTGATGACCTTAAAGCAGAGATGCTAAGTTTTATTGAAGCCTACAATGAAGAGAAGGGGAGAAACAAAAGACTTAAAAAAGACATAGCCAAAAGCCCAAAGGATGATGCTGTGTTTAGTAACCCTGATTTTGAGGAATATATGCCTAGTTTTGAAAATTCCCCTAGTTTTCCTGATAAAGCTAGAGAGGGTAGTTCAAGTGGTTTAAACCTGAAGAGGAAAATAGCCTGTAAAGGGATTGACTCCTTCTTTGTACCCCGCACCACCCCTGGTTCTCAACCAACCCTTGATGCTAAATGGAAGAAAAAAGAGAAGGGGGCTGCATATGAATGCATTGCTAGATGGTGGTATGATGCAGACATACCTTTTAATGCTACTAATTCTGCATATTATCAACCCATGATTGATGCTATAGCTGCATGTGGACCAAGATTCAAAGGCCCTAGCTTTCATGATATTAGGGGGCCACTTTTACAAAATGAGGTCCAAAGAAAAGAGGAGTACCTTACAGAGTTCAAGCAATCATGGACCAAAACTGGATGCACTATTATGTCTGATGGATGGACTGATGGTAGATCTCACACCATACTAAATTTTTTAATTGCTTGTCCAAAAGGTACTATGTTTCTGAAATCAGTTGATGCATCTGGATTCTAATCAGGTGAAGGATGCACAATTGTTATTTCGTCTTTTGGATGAAGTAGTTATGGAAGTAGGGGTTGAAAATATTGTACAAGTTATAACAGATAATGCCTCTAACTATGTTGCGTCGAGAAAGATGTTAGAGGAAAAACACCCCACCATTTGGTGGTCTCCATGTGCAGCCCATTGTTTGGACCTCATGCTTGAGGATATTGGGAAAATTGAGTGTGTGAAGAAGTGTGTGGAAGATGCAAAATCCATAACCAAGTACATCTATAACCACTCATGGGTTTTGAACCTTATGATAAAGCACACAGGGGGTAGAGAGCTTGTTCGAACAGCCATCACACGATTTGCAACCAACTTCCTTTCGTTGCAATCCCTTGTTCAACAAAAAGCAAACTTGAGGAAGATGTTTTCATCTAATGAATGGAATTCATCTCAGTGGAGCAAAAAGGCAGAAGGGAAACATATAGTTGACCAAGTATATGACAAAATATTTTGGTTAAAGGCAGAGGAGATTGTGCTATTTAGTGAGTCTCTTGTCAGAGTTTTGCGGATGGTGGATAGTGATAAATCTGCTATGGGTTTTGTTTATGAGGCAATGGATCAGGCCAAGGGACAAATCAAGGCAGCATATGGGGATAAAAGACAAAAGTACATTCCTCTATGGAGAATCATTGATGAAATATGGAACAAACAACTCCATAGACCTTTACATGCAACCGGCTATTACTTAAATCCAAGGTATGTAATTTTGGATTTCAATTCTCATTGAGTCATTGCTTATAAGTTATAAGTTTTAGCTTTTAGTTTTGTTGACTTGATGAATATGTTTTTGTTTTCTGAATTTTGAAGGTACCATTACACTACAAATTTTGAGGCTGATGGGGAGGTTTTAGGGGGATTGTATAAATGCATTGAGCACATGGTCCCAGATTCCAAGACTCAAGATGAAATTCATAACAAGCTCTTGAATTTCAGTGAGAGTATTGGTACCTTTGGAATTTCTATGGCTATAAGAAATAGAGCAAAGAGTCCCCTAGGTAAGAACTTTTAAAATTTGCAAATTGTTGACTCTAAGTTTCAAGTTTCAAGTTTCAAATTCATTTGCTAATACTTTTTTTCCTTCTACCCTTTTTGCAACCTATTGGTGGCAACAATTTGGTAGTGAATGCCCTCAATTGCAAAAATTTGCAATTCGAATTTTGAGCCAAACATGTAGTGCTTCAGGGTGAGCGGTATTGGAGTGTGTTTGAGCGCATACACACCAAGAAGAGGAACCGTTTGGAGCAAAAACGGTTGAATGACATGGTTTTTGTTCAATACAACCTTAGGTTGAGGTGCAATCAATTGCTAAATAAAACCCCTGAAACAAGCAACGTTGTCTTGGATGACTTTGATCCAACATCAGAATGGGTTGTGGAGAGTCAAGCACCAGTATTTGACAATGAAGACCTTTCTTGGTTGGACTTGGACCCACCTCCACAGGATGCAGAGGCAAATACATCAGAAGCACTAGTAGTAGCTTCAGGGCTAGGGGAATCAAGCCATAATCCCATTGCAGACTTGGATGATCATGGTACTCATTCTTCAGATGAGGATGAGGAGGATGAGGATGAGGATGAGGAGGATGGTGATTCTGATGATGATTGATGATTTTATCATATGTAGCTTGTAGTATTGTAGGCTATAGTATAATACTATGATCTAGCATGTTATTTTGGACTATAAGGGCCTTTTAGAGCCTGCTTCTTGATGTTTGTTACATTTTTGGTTCAGCAACGTTTTGCACTAAGTGCTATTTTGGCTATCTGCACCTATATAAATGAAAAATTTTGCATATTTGTGTTTAAATGGTTTGGATTAATATGGATGTACATGAATATATCTGGTTTTTCTTTAAAATATGAATATTTTATGTGTTTTTGGTAAACCGGTTTTTTTTCCCTTTTTTTTTTCGGTTTCGGTCCGGTTTCGACCGGTTCCTGGTCCACAAGGTTTTCTGGTTCGATAACTGGTTCGGTTCCGATAACATTGGTTGGTGGTATTGATTGTTGAACTCCTCTACCATGGTCTTAACAAGAATGTACCCTTTACTCAAAGGAAAATAATTGGTTAGACATGTTAAGCTTTTTCTACCACATTATAAGGTTGAGGAGATTAACCCTTCACTAAAATAAAAATCATTGGTTAGGCATGTTAAACTTTTTCAATTTCTATCATATTATAAGTTTGAGCAATCCAAGTCCAAATACTTTGAGTAAGATGATGTTTATGTATCTCTTGTTGATGATTCCAATTTTAGTAGCGTTGAATCAATGATGAGTTTCATGAGTGATCATGTTGATCAATGTTTTGTAGTTTTAATGTCTATTTCGGTTGCTACTACTACCACTATTGCTAAGGTTGTAGAGGAATTTTAGGAGTCCTCAAACACTTAGCCAGATTATTTATCTCTGAGCCATTGAGATCTGACCAATCCTCGTTTGACAGGTTCTGATTTGAAACTCAGCTCCTTGCCTTCAAATTTCTTATTCCTCACTTCTTTTTTCTTGTCTCTGCTCTACGAAATTCAAATAATCTAACCGAATTATTTTTCAAAAATGGGAGAACTCACCTTATATATATAGTTGTTTTCCAACTGAAGAGATATGTTGGTTGAAAAAGTGTATGAGCTTCCAACTGAAGAGACATGTCGGTTGAAAAGGTGTGTGAACCTATATAACTCGACTAGCGGACTTTTTAATTCCACATGTAAAATTCAAAAATTAATCTCTCTCTGAATTGGCTGAGAGTGAGAGGGCAAATGAATACTCATTGGAAAGCTACAAATTTCCTCTACAAGCGTATCTAGGTTTTATTTCAAGATGTGACTTCTAAAAATAAAAATTTTAATTTTCCCCTCGCCAACTACATATTTTTTCTTACAATACTAAATGAATAATTATTCCATGGAACAAGGGCATAATTTAAGTTGGGGTTCTTATGGTTGGATTTTGGGTTTTCTAGGGTAATGTTAGGGTTTCCAAAATTAAGGTTTCAACACAAGTGTTCTTATTAAGGCATCTTGTAGTAAGAGCATATTTAGACATTAACTTAAGTTGTCATGTACACAAGGATTTTATAATATGTTATAGGGCATATTCACATGGACATATAGGGTATCCTAGATTGAAACATGCTAGGTCATAGGTTTAGGGTCAATCTTGCTAGGGTTTCATCAATGTGTATGTGAAGGTCTTCTTCATAAGTTTCGGGTTTTGTACATATAAGCTTCCATTCATGTATTGGCTTAGGGCTTATTTGCACAAGCTAGGGTTGCCATCATATTGAAACATAGAGTAGGTGCCACCAAGAACACTTCATGCACTTAGGGTCTAGGGTTATCCAAGGCATGCTGCAACTAGGGTTTGCCATCCAATCATGCTTAGGGTTTCATGTTAGGGATTGCTAGCCAAATTTTGTTCACGAAACAACTAGGGTTTAGTACAAGGGTATCATCTTCAATGATGCTAGGGTTTTCCCTTTGGCACCTAGGGTTTGAAATCAACACCAACAGTTTCTGCTTATTGACATCAATGACAACTTTATCCAACAATCATCACATAAATAACACATGTATACAACTTTCACATGTCACACTCAACGTATTTACATATGTTAAAATTATGGTCGCAAAATATTGAGTTTTAGACACATGATCATTTATAATAATAATCCAATTTTAAGGTCATGGCCAAGCCAGACACCAAAATTGGTGTATGAGACCCCATTGTTTGTGGGACAAGGGACCCACCTCCGCACAGCGATTTGACTGCCAAGTCTACGAAGGCATACATACTCTACCCCCCTCTGGTTTTGAACCTGTGACCTCTTAGGAGGAAACATGTGTTCTTAACCATTAGGCCCACTCAAGCTGTATCCAAACTGTTCAAGAACTGTTCAACTAAGCAAAAAAAATAACAAGGCATGCCAAAAATTTTCCTCAACTTATTTGGCATGGATTAATGACAAATGTCATGCAGGGGGTTTCCACAGACCAGCATTCCACCACTTCAAGACAGACCATACATGGCATTCATTTATGTCTAGTTAGAAACCAAACCCTGCAAATATTCATTTCATAAAGCTTTTCATAAAAGTGCATTTACAAGTTAATATTATACAGACCTCTTTTATTCAACACTCGAAGGGTAAAAATCTCAAAATGTACATGATAATGAATGCCATTATTGATGGCAAGGACTGAACATGTACATAATATTGAATACCACATTGAAGACAAGGTCTAGTAGGACCATAACAATAGCCAAAGAGAAGGTCAAATTTGGACAGAAAATCTAAATGAACTGAGATACTTGAGCCTTAAACTGCATCTCTATATTTTACTAACAAAATCTAACCCATGATAACAAACATGTATAATTTCAAATGAAAATAAGCAATAAGAACCTAAGCAAGGGTCCCATTTTACCCTCGAAAACAAATAATAAAAAAACAGTCAGCTAAAGAATGAGAGGCATATAAGAGGTTTTGAATCAGGCAAAATACATTCAAATGTATTGCAAACAAAAATCAGAATTGAAACCTCTAGAGAAAAACTGCACATGCTTTCCTAGGAAGCCCAAAATCATTGCAAGTGACTGACAAGTAGAACAAAGGGTATGATATAACATATTTACTACCACTGAACTAAAATAAACAAAAATCTATCTTCATCAAAACTTACCTTCCAATAAAATCTACAATATCTGGAAACTTCCCAGTATTGCGTTCAGCATTCCGACTGTAAATCTCAACAGACCCATCTTCCATGTAGTGAATCTACCTCCACATATTTGGAAAGAATATTAAAACATCGGAATTGCAAGATAACTACAACACAACACAAATGGCCATCGAAGAATAGAAAAAGAAAAAAAAAAGTGAAAAACTTACCTGTGCACGCTCCCCATCATATTTATACTCACAAGTAAACTTCATATCCTGAAATTTATCCAAAATCTCCGAAACTCCTTTCGTAGGTTTCGCCAACATAGGACCAACAGGCACCCCCAAGGTAAATGTACAAACTTCAGGCAACTTGTCAACACCCACATCAAGCAAAGCCAGAACAATTTTATCATATATTGGCAAGACTGAGTAAACTTGTTTCACTATCCTGCCAGCCTGCATATTAACATATGTAAAAATGAACAAATTATTATCCAAATAAAATGCCAAATGCGGTGACTCACTATGTACTGAATTAAAATATAAATTACCAGTTCTCAGAAGTAAAAAATAAAAATACACCTGACCAACTTAGTCATCGTGAATGATACAGTGCTTTCACAACATTTCCGCAGGTCCTTATACTACATGAGTACTACCCCACCTGCTACTTGTGAAAAGGTAGGAATAAGATCAAGAGGGAGCCAAAACAAAGTCAAAGTAAACAAGAAATCCTGTGTTCAACACATGAACAGAATGTTACATCAGAATGGACAATATGTGAAGTATCAACAATGCTTCAAACAGTTGGGTAGCCTTCAATAAGCAGTGTTTCATCAGATGCTGGGAGATATTTTCTTTTACTTCGAGTAAAGGCACTAAGTAAACAAATCAAGAATTATGTGGATATAATATATACACTAGACAATAACCTCTCAATGCACCAACAGCAAAGAGAGCACAGAACATACTGTTCAAAGATTATGTGCATAGCCTCTTGTGTTAAAAGGGCACAATATGATAGTAAAGCATAAGAGAGCTTCAGATAGGGAATAGATGTTTCTGTTACGTAACTGGAAGAAGTTAAATTTAATTTTTTAGGTATATGGTATAACTCAAGCCTAATATACATGAATAATCAATGCCAAAACTTTGGAAACTCATACAATCCTTTATACCATATAAGGTCACAAAAGAGCAAATTTCCTCCAGAGCCATGATACTGAAATGAAGAACTGACAGTCCATGGAGGTGTACTTGGTTCAGTGACATCACATGCTGTCCATGATCCAAGCCCAGCTATGGGTATTCAGGGCACAGTCTCACATGTGCCAGAAAGCACCCATCCCCCACACTAGCCTCCTCCAACCAGGCCAACACTGCTCCCTACTTCCCCTTATGGGATCAAGAGGCTGTAGTGTGCACCCCTAGCTAGGCCTGACAACTTTCATGCGTGCCAAGTTCCAAAGTCCATAGGCACAGTCAACAGCCTATGTTCATAATTGACAACACCTCATCACCTGCATGCTCACAACCAGGAATGCCAACAGTCACCATGACCACTGTGGAAGCCCAACAGCATGCACACCAATACATGCACAATGCAACCCGCCAAGAAGAAGAGCAATCACTTGATCTTGAGGTGTAAAACCAAACAGACAGTATTGTAACTTAAATGTGTTCCTGCGTATAATATGTATGATATGAACCATGACATCAAACATAAGGAGTAGAATAGTTAATTATTCAATATTCTATCTCACGCTCTTTATCACAAAACATAGTACAGAACTCTTACACAGTAATACAAACAATGTTACATAATTACATACTATGTTGCTTTGTGTGCATCTTGTTCATTATTTACTTTATTTCCATTAACACTTCCACTTCCATAACTTAATCAGTTCAACCTGTTTAAGATGCCTCTGATTTGCATCCTGGAATCAGATCAATTTGCTTAATACAAGTATACCAAGGTGATAAGTAAGTATATTTATTTTTGTTTGATGTACTAACCAGTCATGTATGTAACAGCGCAGAGGGAGAAAGATAAGAAGACCCAAATTTCCACCAAGAAATAGAGGAAGGAGCAGCAGAATGGTACAGTACAGCATGATCAGGAAGGGGACTCGATGGAGACAAAATCAGAGGAAAACTCCCCTGATTGGATGGATACTCTCAGGAGCTTGAGAACTGAATTGAGAAGTTCCAAAGCAGACAATGAAAAGATCATAAAAGCACGAGAAAGGCAAGCAGAGATGAATGCAGTGATTTTGCGGGGTTTATCAAACCTGCAAAGGCAGAAGCAACATGAGCTAGGTGCCAGCTATCTAGGCGAGCACAAGTCCAAGCAAATCCCATCGGAGATCCACAAGTGGGGATTGTAGACCAATAGAGCAGAAGGTAACAAGTCAAGAAAAAGACATAGGCAAGCAAGTGAAGACACAGTGAAAGGAGAAACTCCACTCAGCACTCTGGAAAGAAAGTCAAGCAGCCCTGACCAGTCATCGAAGACAAAAACCAAAAGCCACCATCATAAAAGGAGAAGTGAGAAGAACTCAATGCCAAAAGAGTCCAAGAAGGCAAAGCCCCCACCTTCAATGTAGAAATAAAATCAGGCTGAAGAGGGAAAAGTTGGATGTTGGGAATGAAGAAATACTTCAGAGTGCATGACTACTCTGAAAACTTGAAGGCAAAGTAGCCATTTTCAGCTTGAACAGAAAAGTTGATATCTGGTGGGAAGATCTTATAACTGTTAAGGACATTAGGGAGAAGAAACTGTCATGGAGTGAGTTTGGGACATATTTCCAGGGGAAGCACTTGTCTGAGAGGTACTATGATAGCAAAGTTTAAGAATTCCACGAGCATAAGCTACGACAACTTACAGTTGATGAGTACACTAATAGATTTTTCAATTTTGGAGTGTTGAAAATTATAGTAAGTACGAAAGGACTTCTACATAGTCTTGGTGTTTTGGCATGTGCAAGATGATTTGCTGCCTCTTTACGTGTTTGCTTGGTTAGTAAGTGATTTATGTCTTCTTTCCCAAGTCTAATAGGATAAGTACAATGATTAAATTCAATTAATTATTGTGGACTATCAAGTCACTTTTTAAGAATAAATAATTTAATTATTTAAGTTCCTTAGAAATGATCTCAACATTGATCTCCTACATCTTCTAGAAGGAAGAATAGGGTTAGATACCTGGGCTTCATGAAAATTATAAAAAGAAACTGAAAGGAGAGACGAAGACACAAGAGAAGAGACACAAGAAGAGAAAGTGACTTTATCTAGTGCAAGTGGTTCAATAGACTGAAGCGCAGAGGAGGAAGACTACAAGACAATTCGAGGGCATATTTAGGAGGATGAATTGTTGGAAGATTGCAAGGTTGAGTTGCTAAAGAGAGATGGAGGCCGATTTTATTGGAGAAACCTATTTTCTAGGGCCAAATTTCCTAAGGCGTTGTGGCAGCTCAAACGGAAGGACAACAGTTGATTTGCTGACAAATTGTTGGGCCGAATTTCTCCACGTCAAGTTCCTTTAGAGGCCAACCAAGAGGCCTAATTCATCCAATGGAGGCCGAGTTACAGGGTCCAATAAATGTATTTTCCCTTGTAATTATCTATGGGTTGAAAACCTTGATTTTCAAGACTAATTAATGATGGAGAATTGTTGTGGGTATTTATTTGTTGCAATGTGTGATTGATCTCTCCTAATTTTATTTTTCATTGCATGTGATTTCTAGAGGATAAAATACTAGTGATTTTATTTTTCGACAATTCAAATTTTACTTTGGTTAATTAAATAAATTGTTGGGAATAAATAACTGTCGTGAGAAAATAAACCTAGATTGGTATTAGGAAATTCAACATGGAGTTCTTGAGGTATGTGCCATATATCAGAGATGAGAAGGTGAAGATTCAAAGGTACCTCAGTGAATTACTGCAAAATCTTATAGAAAGAGGATTGAATTTGATAAGCCAAGAACATTAGAGGACACTATCTAAAAGGCCAAATATTATTATGAGCAATCCAAACACAAATTTGAGTTCAAAACAAATAGGAAAAAGAGATATAAGACCCGCTTCAAGGAAAAAGGGTCGAATTCCTCAGGATATAATCAAGGAGGGTGGAATGCGAAGATCACCACTACTGCTAACAAAAATTATCCCATTAAACCAGCAAGAGAAGAGGTTGAGGGGTTAAGGAAAGGGTTAATGCAGTGGTGGACATGTGCAGAGAACCATCTGCAAAGGAATTGTCCTCAGCAACAACAGAATGGCACAAATTTGTACAATGTGCAAGAGGAAACAACAGTGAACAATGTGGCTTAGAATATACCACGAATTCACGCGACATTCGACAATAGGCGAATGATGTGGCTTAGAATATACCATGAATTTTCGCCACATTGGACAATAGGTAGGAAGACCATCAAGCTTCAGTAATCGAGATAGATGGTATGGTTGTTAACCAAACTATTTCAAATTTAATCGACTTGGGTTGTAATTCCAACTATATCAACCTGAAGGTTGCAGAGAAATGTACTTTGCAAAAGAAAACCCATGAGAAATTGTTGTTGGTTCAGCGAGACAGGGAAGCCAAAATAAAAGTGATAGACATGGTTGAGTCATGCTCCATGACACTAAGGGGCATGTCTACTTCAACTGCTCTCAACCTTTTACCGTAGGGCTCGTACAACGTTCTAATCAGCAGAGATTGCTTAGCAGCCCATTGAACTGAAAATTATTGCTACAAGTCGTTGGAGTGCCTCCTTGACGATGATAAGGAAGTGACCTTGCAAGGAATAAAGAAGCCTGTCACGCTCATGCAAATATCAACAATGCAAGTGAAAAGATGCGACACTAAGGGGTGTGCATTGTATGCAATCCAAGTGACCAGCGAGTTAGAAAGCAGCAAGATGGAAATGTTAACTCACCCGGTGTTAGAGCAGTTCAGTGATGTTTCTCCAAAAGAAATATCGAGATTACCATCCAAGAGGGGCATTGACATTACCATTGAGTTAATTCTTGGGACAGTGCCAGCCTTGAAAGCTCCATTTTCTATGAGTATGCCAGAACTTGTGGAGTTGAAGACGTGGCTGAAAGAAATGCTAGATAAAGGATACATTAGACCTAGCATGTCACCCTAAGAAGCCCCAACACTTTTTGTAAATTAGGATCGCATGTTGCGATTGTGCATTGATTACCGACAACTGAATAAAGCTACAATGAAGAACAAGTACCCGCTAGCCAAGATTGGTGATTAGTTTGATCAGTAAGGGGAGTTACGATGTTCTCAAAATAGATTTGAGGTTTGGGTACCATCAAGTTCGGATTAAGGACGAAGACATCCACAAGGCAACCTTCAAGACAAGATATGGACACTATGAGTTTGTTGTGTTGCCATATGAGATCACAAATGCACCAACCTTATTTGGACAATGCCCTAAAATCGTATTTGGATAAATTTGTATTGTTTTTTGTGGATGACATCCTGGTTTACTCGAAAACCAAAGAAGAGCATAAAGAGCATACGAAAGCAGTGCATTCTTCCAAACAGAAGTTCAGTACTCGGGACAATGTTGTGTACCCGAAAAAGATCAAGGCCATAATGGAGTGGCCAACTCCATGGGAGATCAAAGAGATCAAATCCTTCATGGGTTTGGTCGGATATTACAGACGGTTCATTCGAAATTTTTCAAAGATTAGGCATACAATCAGGCATTTACGAAGGAAATGAATCAAATTGCAATGGACATCAGAGAATGCAGCGGACTTTGAGAAGCTTAAGAAATTACTCACATGTGTACCTATTTTGAGAATAGCAGATCTAATGAAGGACTTTCTGGTTTGTACAATTGCTTCTAACAAAGGACTAGGTGGAGTTCTAATGCAAGGAGGGCATTTAAATTGTTATGAATCAATGAAATTAAATGAACATAAGAACTATGTTACTCACAATTTAGAGCCGGCAGCAATAGTACATGCTTTAAAAATGTGGAGACACTACTTGCATAGGAGAAAGTATGTATTTATGTCATATCATGGAGGGTTGAAACTAGAGATACCTGCTTGACCAACCCAAGATACATGTTAGACAATCCAAATGGTTGTCTTTGATTAACAAATTTGTTAATTTTGGACAACTAGGTCCTGTTGTCGCACAAAATGTCTAGGCAACGCGACAATGGCTCAGATCGGGGGTTGTCACTCTTATCCCCAATCTCTCTATCTAAGTTGTCTCCTTGCAAGCTAAGAGAGGTAGACCCTCACAAAAATGAAGAAAAAGAACTGGTTGAAAATCGACCAATTCAGGAGACACAGCTAAAAGACCAAGTACTTGTTAAGATTAACGAGATTTTATAGATCCAATTATATTTGAGACTTTAAAACCAGTGCCTTGTGGAGTCAAAATATTCCGTTATGAAATTAAAGCCAAGTAATTGTTAATCCAGGTTGTCATTGATGTCAATATGACTTTGACTAAGATGTCAATATCACTGAGATGCTTAGTTTCAGATGACGATGCCATGACTCTTGGTTGACTAGGAGACCATTAGTGATGATGTCAAAGCCTATGAAGAAGTCTTGTCTGAAATGCATATTGATCATAAAGCCCTAGAAATCATGATGATGTGCTTACTCTTGATCAAGAAGCCTAGAACCCAAATGATGTCCTTACCCTTGATGTGGAGGACTATACTTAATGAAGTCATACATGTAATGATCTCATATTCTTGAATGACCACACTTGATAATCGTCGTTATGACATGGTTGAAAGACTACTTTGAAGTTTTCCTAATAACAAATTAATAAAGGATACACTATGACTTATCGCTGCACGAGTATATGATGACATGAGATGATACATTCATTGTTGGATACTATTATGACGTGGATGTCATACATGATCCTATGATGATGAAGAAGCCAAACAATAGAGGAGCCAATCATTGGAGAAGCCATTATGTCCCAAATATTTTATGCACAGAAATTTAAGGACAGCCACATTAAAAAAATATTTTTCACCATCTTAGAGGCAACATTTCTTTGTGAGAACTTCAACATCCTTTAGAGCATAATTTTAGCTTTCCAACAAGCCCTTACTTGCCTCGAAACTCCCAGCGGTTTGAAAGAAAATGAATTTACAAGTTTGGAAAAATATAAGTTCTATGCAAGCCGACATAAGACAACTCATGCAAGTCGGCCTCTTGGCCGAGGGAAGTGACTCTTCGTCAAAAAGCAAAAATATGTATAAATATGACGTTAAAACACTTCATTTTGGCATCAATTTTCAGTGATTATTTCAGAGAAAAGGCACAAAACAACAAGGAGGCCGAGAGGAGAGGTTAACTGTTTGGTTGGAACAGTGGGCAACAACCAGAACAACAAAACAGTCTCGGGGAGAATTGCAAAGAGTAACTCAAATCTCTTTCGAAATTCAGACATTCGAACTTGTTGTTGTAGCTCGGGTTGCAGACATTTTCTGAGCTAGAACAATGATCAACTTATGGTCTCTTGGGTGCCTCTTTGGAGCTCGGATTGCAGGACGTCCTAGAGACCTTAATTATGTAATATATCCCTGAGATATAGTAACATTACTCAGTGCTTGGATCTGCCAGCGTTTTTGGAAGGATATCACCTTGGACTAGTGGACAATCATTTGACTGATGTCATCATTGCTCGGACTTCCTACCTCTAACCTGTGTTAGATGTGGTAAGCATATTTGTGATAGTGGAAGGCTCCTCATACATTAACAACCATAACCCTGGAAAGTTGTGAGATATACTTGTAATACAATTGTGGTGATATATCATTGATACATCAGTGAAGTCTCGAAGGCTCAAGTTTTCTTTCAGCTCGGATGTGTGAGAGATTCGAAACAGTGATCACATGCTTGTTTGTAGTCATGTGATGAATGGTCAACAAGAACATTGAAGGTGCTTGGTGAAGTAGAGAAGTTCTTGAACAATGGTATATTACCAGTCTTGGAGCATAATTTGAGCAGGCTTTGAAGAATATCTCGAAGGACGATTGAGGAAATCTTGAAGACTAGTTATTATACATTCTTGTAGCATCTTATTGAATACTCTTGAAGAATGTATTGGGTAGACTATTGAAGACAGTTTGGGCTTTGCACACATCACCAAAACATTATTGAAGGATACTTGCAATCTTGTTGACCTTGAAGAGTAATCAAAGGAGCCCTTGAAGAAGACCCTTGAGCAGATTACAAGACACTGTTGAAGGACATTCTGCACAGACCTATCGAATCCTATTGGAGACATTATTGAAGACCATGATGCATTAAACATCATGAGGTGACCTTGGTGATTTTGTTTAGGTAACATGAAGAGTAGTGGCAATACCTTCATGTGAAAAACAAGGTTGTCATTGATGAAGTGACATGGAGACTACGCGATGGCATTGCTGAAGATTGATAGGGCTCGTTGAAGAAGACTTTGGGAGCTGTGAAAAATAACCAAACATATTTTGACGAAGTGAAGCTGAGGGTTGGAGCCCAAGAGGTTGGAGCCTCATAGTGACAAGGTTGGTGCCTTGGAAGATAGGGTTGGAGCCCTAGAGGATTGGAGTCCTCAAGAAACCAGGTCAGAGCCTATACCAAAGATACGGTTGGAGCCCTAGAGGTTGGAGCCTCATAGAGACAAGGTTGGTGCCTTGGAAGATAGGGTTGGAGCCCTAAAGGAATGGAGTCCTCAAGAAACTGAGTCGAAACCTGTACCAGAGATAGGGTTGGAGCCCTAGAGGTTGGTGCCTCAAATTGACAAGGTTGGAGCTTTGGAAAGACCAAGTCGGTGCTTGGCATAATACAGGTTGGAGCCTGGAAGATTGGAGTATTCATCTAGGGTTGGAGCCCTACATCATTATTGTACTTTACTTATTGTAAAGAAGAAATTAATAAAATTATCTATTCCATCATTTGTTCATTTTGTGTTCTAAATATAAGTGATCTAACTGGTATAATTAACAATTGAAAGGAAATACTGATTCACCCCCCTCTCAGTATTTCCAACAGTAATTGCTATGTAACTGTTGCTATGAAAAATAAATTCGCCACAATGATATCTGATAAAACACCCTCACAATTATGCATTAAAAATGTTTGATGAAGTTACGAATTTATCATCACTTCAAATATTCCCAAATTTGATTTAAACAATTAACTACCGATTTCAAGTAATTTAGAATCACAATTAAAGATAATTCAATGATCACCAACCACAGCTAATCACCAACCATTTAAATTTGAAACAAAAATGTTATCATGAGAGTACCATCAAATTTAAATGCCAGATATTTCCAACATTTCCGAATTTATGATATTCCAAATAATTCCAATTCAGAAACCTATAGTCAAACTTAGAATATATCCTTTAGCAAGATTTCAAATCTGAAATATAAACTGCAGTAGTAATTTAAACCATAGATCAGCAAACAAACGATGTTGGCACCAATGCCCAAAATGTACAAAAATAGTGAAAATCCTAAAAACCCAAATGTTAGAATTCAAAATTATGTTAAAAAACTTCAGATCTACACATGTAAATTACAAATCTATACAATATATTTACAGATCTATGCACAAGAGTTGCAGATCTATCAGATCTAAGGAGTATAATTCTGACTTCACTCCCAGATCTAAAAATCTAAGGCTCTTACTAGCCAGATCTAACTTTAAATTCAAAAAAAAAAATTAAGATAATTTTTTTTATTTAGGCACAAACTCTAGAAAGACCCTGCAAAAAATATTTTGTAAGATAACCTTAGAAATTAGGAAACAATGTGCTTTTTCAGATTTATGAAATCTGAGAGTCGGCTGGTCTAACTGTAGACTTCTCCAAACGCTCAAACCTTAAAAAACGATCTCTACACACTTAGATCCGAATTTAAGATTGATAGAGATTAAAAAATAAACATGAGACCTTTCAGAAAAATAGATAACTAATATTTCTGTTAAATCAAAATGTTATTTTAGAAACGGAGAAAACTACACAAGATACCTGTATGCAGATTAATCTGTAAAAGCCATCAACCATCAAAAGCCAATAGAAGTAGCAGAGTTTAGAGACAATATCACCACATAGATCTAGAAAAAGAACACCAAAGTTTGTAACCCCAAAGTCTTTATACTTTATTCATCAAAAAAATCACAAGAGCTTCCAAAAACAAGTGCACGATCCAGAGATCGGATGACTAAAAGACTGACAAAGACCTCTAATTTATAAGATAAAATCTCCAACGACTAGTTCAGTTGATCCATGTCAAAGTAATCTCGACCGTAGAAAAGATTTAATCATCTTTTAATCTGGACCGTCAAAATTATAATTTTGAGGAAATTCGAATTTATCATTTAATTCCATTTTAATTAACTCGAAAATAATATTTTTGAGTTAATTACCTCAAAATTTTGACTTTGACTTAACCACCAAGACACAAGGGTCCAAAATTTCTTGAAATTCTCAATATTCCCTTGACCTGAGACATTTAAAATTTTATTTTTTAAGAACCCACGAATTTTGCCTTTGAAGAATTTTAACTCACCTAAGACCTAAAATTAATTAAATTTCTAGCTTAGGATTTTTTAATTAATTTGGCCAGAAAATTTAATTAACTGACTGAGAGGGGATTTAATTATTTTTCCAACCCTCTTTACATAAGATAAATACATTTAGACACATAAAGAGGGAATAACCATTCGTATAGGGGGAATACTCATTCGTATAGACCCTCAAAAAAGTACCCAATTCTGCGACTCAAAACATGATCTAGTAGACCAAGTAGTTTGTAATAAAATAATCTAGCCAACTAACTTGGATTATTCTTAAACTACTTTTACAAAGACTCGATAAAAAAAACTATGACTCACTTAGCATCTTCATGACAAAATTCACTATAGCTTTGGGGTGATGCTGGAGGGGAAAACTCTGTCGATCACTTGTGTCGAGAAACACAAATGAATCAGTAAGACAAAAAACCTCCTAGGATAGAAATCATTACTAAAATACTAGGCTTACCTAGGTTGATACATACACAGTGGTCTTACTTAGATCATTTACATCATAAACATACAGAATGGGTTTACATCATTTATAAAACTGTCCACTAATGATGAAATCTGAATGGTGTGAACACGTCAAACATGATGAATCCCATTTGAAAAAATGGGGGTGTACTGCTATGGGGTCGTTAACAAAGTGTGGTCAACATCTAGCTCTACTTGGGGACACATTGCTTCACCAGAGGAATGTGAGAATCTAGAATCTGTATCCAAGCAACACACAAAATTACATAAGTAGCGTCCATCCAAATATTATCATACAATATTAAGCACAAGAAAAATAGAAGCTCTTCTTTCATTTATTATTCTACTTAACATGAAAAGTAAATCTACTCTAACTACAAAATGAAATGCTGAAATAACAAGATGTAAGGTTAGAGATACAATACAAAGGATGCCCTGTGGCATCAGATGTATTCAATATAGTGCATGCTAAGCATTTGCCTGCTTTCAGGCAAGTCTGTAGGTTTCTTTTCAGATGTGCCATGTCCAATCTTGCATATTGTAGGGCTCTGTCTTAATCGAATGTCAAGTTGCTCTCGACCATCAGACAAATCAAACCGCTTACTTCTACTTTTCTGCTTTTTTCTCTTCTTCTTAGTGGGTTGTGATGTCATTAATGAGACCACTGTAGATTTATTATCCTTATCTTGAAAATGCTTGTACAAAACATTTGATGAACCTGTAGTGTGACCAATCTTATTCTGAATATACTCTATCAATGGTGACACATAAGCTTGGTCTTTCTTAACGTCCTTTGTAACCATAGTTAATTTTTCCTTAATGGGAAAAGTGACCTCCGTGTGATGAGATGGAAATTGCTTCAACAAACTGGGAGGCCTATGATCTGTTGACAAATCTGACTTGGGTTGGAAACTCTGCATGTGTGATCTTTCCATTTTTTCCAACTTATTCAAAATAACAGTCATTTGATTAAAATGCTTAACTTCCATCATCTTTAACCTGTTTTTCATGACATTTATTTCTTGTGCATGACTTGCTTCAATGGCATTTATCCTATTTTGAAGATTGCTTTGGTTAGCTTCCATGTTTTGAATCATTTTATCATTATCCACTTTCATGGCCATGAAGATATTTTGCATATAGTTCATCTCCTTCTCATGATTTGCTTCCATGATCGTCATTTCCTTGATATGTTTTTCTTCTAAGGCCAATAACCTACTCTGCATAGTACCAATTTCCCTGGCGTGATCCACTATTATTTTTTCTTGATTATGTTCCATATTCTTAATGATTTGAGCCTGGTTGGACTCTCCATATTCTTGATTACCTGAGCTTGATTTCGCTATATATCCTTAACCATCTAAACCAATTCGTTAACAAGATGCTTATCGTTGTCAACACTGATTTGACAACTTGCTTCTGCTTCACCACTATCATGGATTTGCACTGTCGTGGTACAAGTGAATTCATCTTGAGAATTGTCCTGGACTTTTCTGTTGATAGCTGAGTTCTCTACAAGATCACTTTCATTTCTTTGCATAGTACTAGAGGCACAAGGCAAGTCAGCGTGTTTTATATATTTATCTTTAAAAGCACTGATTATGTGTTGTAAACAATACTCCTCAGGACAATTTCGAAACCAATCAATAGCATCACCTTTTAAGGAATAGCCAAAGATACGTATCTTGACATCTTCATGATTATATTGTGAAAGACAACAATATAAATTGCCAAAGCATTTACAGTGTACACACAGCTGTTACATCAGACCTATGTACAACCCTATACTTGAAGGAGGACTCGGAACATAGGACAGTCACCTGAGAACCATGAATCCCAGACTTGTAGCTCAGTTTATTGAACTACTGTAGCTCAAGAAGAGTTGAATTCTGGATGGGGAGCCGCATCACAAATGGATACCTTGAGATTGGGGTCATTTGTTTTGCCACCGAGCAGTTTCATTGTGCCTGCTACATGGTCCCTTCTGCTACCGAGGCCTTTGTACAGGTTTATATTATGAGCTTTCAGTTATTGGCTAGTAGGCCGCTTTCAATTCCATATCAGATCTGTCCATGAAGGCAGCATTGAAGGGCTGTTACTTTGAACAGGAATCACTGTATCTTGAGCTGGATTGGGATCACTATGATACCCCATTTAAAATCAGATCTGTGGACGTAAAACATGACAGCGTGGAAATGTTTGGGGCTGAAATGTGCCCACTCTTCATTATAACATTTTTTTTACCACAGATCTCTGAAATCCCACAAAAGTTTGCCGCAGAGAATTAAGAAAGACTGTTTAAAGTCTGTTTTCGTGAGCCAAGTCCCTTGGACAAGAGACCGAGCATTTTAGGAGGAATTTTGGGTTTATTTCTCTTTCTGTTGCAGGTCTGAAGCTGAGCGCCGGCATCATGGATGTTTTTGATGTAAGACTATGGCATGGGACCCCTCTTCTAGGTAAGCCGCATTCCATGGCTACCTATCTCAGGCAGACCGCAAGCATTGACTTACTAATCAAAGGACTGTGACAGTTGTTATCTGCTCAGGTAGAATGAAGACTTGTTTTGATAAGGGCAGAGTTTGTTCAAGGGCTGAAATGAAAAACAGTCGCAGCAAAAGGAAGCATAATGGGTCAGATTTGAGGACTGTGATGGTTGAGGAAGCTACAGCAGACCTCCTCAGAATAACAGGACTTCTAACACAAGTTGAGGCTTGTTGATATGTTCCCCCTGTATGACAGTGACATAGATAGACACCTATGTAGCAGCAAGCATGTGACTGTATCAGTCTTACATTGGAGCGTTATGGTAAACTTAAAATGTGAACTGAGAAGTTTATGCAGCTTTTTGTCACATGGTTGGAATCTTGAATCATGATCGGCAAAGTCTGATTGGATGGCTTTGACTGTGGGAGATCAAGTCCCTATTCCAAGTTGGTGTCTGGGATGCCCTCATTTAAATAGATGTCTTCTCCCGAGAGAGAAGCCGACATTAAGAGGGAGATATATCTGTATATGCTCCTGAGTGGATACCTTTGTTCAACGAAAGAAGATCCTCATGGCTCAAAGACATATGGCTTCAGAGGGGGAAATTCTGGAAGAAATCCAAGAAGCCATATAAATACCAAGGGTATCTAGCAGCCATGAGTACTATTGTACAATTTGACTTTGGATCCTTTGAGGAAGTCGTAAAGCATCAAAGGATGCTATGCACGAAGAGTATGAGTCCATTATGAAGAATGATGTCTGGGATGTGGTTCCAAGACCATAGGACAAAGCAGTTGTCACCTTGAAATGGCTCTACAAGATCAAGCATGGATCTGTTGGAAGTGCTGAAAAGTTCAAGGCAAGATTCGTTGCCTGTGAGGAAGATATAGACTATGATGACATATTTGCACCTGTGGCTCGAGATACCACCAGTCGATCTATTATAGCCCTTGCTGCTACGCAAGGATGGAGTCTTCATCAGATGATGTGAAGACCGCATTTTTCTGCATGGTGTGATAAAGGAAGAGATATATGTGGAGCAACCTTTGGGGTTGGAAGTCCAGGATCGGGACACCCATGTCTGTAGGTTGAAGAAAGCCCTCTATGGGCTGAAACAAGCACCCTGAGATTGGTACAAGAGGATAGATAGCTACTTGATGAAGCTGAGCTTCACTCGAAGTAATGCTGATCCGAACCCTTACTTCAAGGTTGTCAAGAGAAAACCTCTCATTCTGGTGCTGTATGTGGATGACCTCTTCTGACAGGTGCTGACCCTCTCATACATCAGTGCAAGAGGGAGCTCGCTGCTGAGTTCAAGGTGAAGGACCTAGGACTGATGTCTAGGCCTGAAGGTCTAGCAGAGACCTGGCGAGATTTTCCTTTCTCAAGGAAAATACATTATGAAGTTTCTGGTATGATGGATTGTAAGTCCATGGAACTCAACTTTAAGAAGTTGAGTAGCAGCGTTGCTGGGCCCGTCCTACTAAGTATCGTCAACTCATAGGGACCCTGATGTTCTTAATGAACACCTGTTCGGACGTATGTTGTGCAGTGAACACTTTGAGTCAACACATGGTTGATCATAACATTCACTGGGTTGGTGCCAAGAAACTCTTGAGATATCTCTAAGGCACGATAGACCAGGGGCTGAGATACACTGTCGGGAGTATGACACTCCATGGATATACTGATGCTGATTGGGCTCGCAGTGTGGTGGATTGCAAGAGCACATCTGGATGCTACTTCACATGTAGATCTGCTTCGGGCAGGAATCTAAAAGTCGGTAGCCTTGAGCAACTATTTCGAGGTCGACTACATTATGTGCCCATATATTGCACAGTGACAGTCACTTGGTTTGAAAGCTCTTCTTGTTCGAGCATGTGCTGAATGCTGCAGGTATCCTTTGTGAAGAGTAACGAAGTTCATTTGTCATAGAATCCCCCGAGTTCCTGATGATCCAAGCATCGACGGTAGGTTTGGTGCCACTTTATGGGATATGGTACGGCGAGGCGCGGTGGGCCTCGGTCATATAAGGCCCGGTAAGCGGTCGCGGATATTCTCACAATGCCCTTGGGGAAGGTCATGTTCCTAACCTTCCGTGAGAATCTTGGAATCATGGAACGACCCTATTCTGAGGGTCCTGTTGGACGATGAGCTCTGGGAGCTCAAAGGGAGTTTTGGGGATAGCTTCTCGGAGCTATAAGCACTTATGGTGCTTCTGCCCCACTGTTGTGATTATTGAGTTGGTTCGCCTCTCATTTATCTGTGCCCCGTATGCATCCTACCCATTGAGTTCAGGGCTCATGGGAAGTACCTCTCATTTGGCCAACGAGGTGGGAAAAGCTAGAGACTATTAGCAAAGACTGATGGACGCATCAGAGATTGCCGTACTCTCTATCTAGGATGGCACGGTCCAACCACTTGATCTGGGATCAAGTTTGGTGAGGTCTGGGACCTCTGCCTGACTTCGGGTCAGATGAACCAACTTCGGGTTGGTTGGAGACTCTTTGTGAGTCTGATAGAGGTTTCAGACCTCTGGGCTGAATCTGTCAGTCGGGTATGATGTCTTTGTGACTGACCCACTTTTGTTCTGAAATAAAGAGGCCAGCAAAGCAAGTTACGGCGGGATGACGCACGATGTTTGGATTGCACTGGTGGACGGAGTTCTCCCTAGTTGAGAGGGAGTGTTAAAATTGGACAACTAGGTCCAAACTCCGGTTGTGCTGCTCAGATGACGATCGCAATATTTTTATTGGATTCCTCTTTCGGAGAGGTGTAAAATTGATCTAAAGATCATCTCGATCGGATGAGCAGAACATGTACTTTGAATTTATTCCACTTATGTGCTGGGTCGGCCTGGAATAAAATATTGACTTAAATGTCTTAAAGGACATGTCACACACCCCCAAAGATTCCTATGTATTGGAGAGACTTGGAGTTCATTTGACACACATTGGTGTGGAGGAATTCTCTCTCTGCGATCGCGTTGACATTGCTGATATGTCTGTTGTTCTTCTTTGAACATTACGGGTTATGTGTGACACGTTTGGCTGAATGACCTATTGGAGACTTTGCTTGTAGAAGCATCCTGCTGATCGCCGTAACGTCATCATATCCTATCTCTGTTTTGGCTTGTCTTCTATCGATCTTTTAGTATGTTCTATCTTCTTCAGTATTGCAGTGTTGTGCCCTAATCTGAAATGGCATAGAACATGACATTATCCATATTCTTGATTACCGAGCTTAGTTGTTGTATATCCTTAACCATCTAAACCAATTCGTTAACAAGATGCTTATCGTTGTCAGCACTTGACAACTTGTGCAACTACACCACTATCATGGTTACCTTTGTCGTGGTACAAGTGAATTCATCTTGAGAATTGTCTGGACTTTTGTTGATAGCTGAGTTCTCTACAAGATCACTTTCATTTCTTTGCATAGTACTAGAGGCACAAGGCAAGTCAGCTTGTTTTATATATTTATCTTTAAAAGCACTGATTATGTGTTGTAAACAATACTCCTCATGACAATTTCGAAACCAATCAATAGCATCACCTTTTAAGGAATAGCCAAAGATACGTATCTTGACATCATCATGATTATATTGTGAAAGACAACAATATTTATTTATTATAAAAGTGACTGTCGATAGATGCTTTAGAGCAATGGCTGCATTACCACCTGAGAAAAAAGGCAATTTAGGAATGGCCTCTTCCGGCATGTCATGAAAGATGTCATCCATGATGACCTGCTTAAAGGTTAAGTGGATGTTAGAGAAAGAGATCTGTGTTCAAGAATAGTGAAAAGTTCATCAAGAAGCGAGCTTCTTAGCAGGAATTCTTGTAAGAAATGAAAGAATTGGAGTCGCATACTTGAACATGAAACTAAATCTAAAACATAAGAAATAATCGAGAATAGCAGATGGATATCAGGGGGGGATTCTTGTCTGAGAGTAAATAGATGAATAAGTGGAGTCACCACCCAAACAAGAAGCCAATCGAAATGTCTAGGTTCTAAAGGTGTAAATGATGAAATGATTAGTGAGATGACAAAAGATAAGAGATGAAGAAATGAAATGATGCCAGAAAATGTGATCCCTTGTGACAGGCTAATGAATGGCAAAAAAAAATTATAAGATTATAACATGTCGTTAAAACCAAGGACAGAAAAAACTCTATCCCCGGCAACGACGCCAAAAAATGTTGTCGCACAAAATGTCTAGGCACGGCAACAACGGTTCAGATCGGGGGTTGTCACTCTTATCCCCAATCTCTCTATCTAAGCTGTCTACTTACAAACTAAGGGAGGTAAACCCTAACAAAAATGAAGAAAAAAAATTGGTTGAAAATCAACCAATTCAGGAGACACAGCTAAAAGACCAAGTACTTGTTAAGATTAACGAGATTTTATAAATCCAATTATATTCGAGACTTTAAAATCAGTGCCTTGTGGAGTCAAAATATCCCATTATGAAATTAAAGCCAAGTAATTGCTATGTCACTGTTGCTATGAAAAATAAATTCACCACAATGATATCCTATAAAACACCCTCACAATTATGCATTAAAAATGTTTGATGAAGTTATGCAATTTATCATCACTTGAAATATTCTCAAAGTTGATTTAAACAATTAACTATCGATTTCAAGTAATTTAAGATCACAATTAAAGATAGCTCAATGATCATCAACCACAGCTAATCACCAACCATTTAAATTTTAAACAAAAATGTTACCATGAGAGTACCATCAGATTTAAATGCCGCATATTTCCAATATTTCCGAATTTATGATATTCCAAATAATTCCAATTCAGAAACTTATAGTCAAACTTAGAATATATTCTTCAGCAAGATTTCAGATCTGAAATATAAATTGCAACAGTAATTTAAACCATAGATCAGCAAACAAACAATGTCGGCACCAATGCCCAAAATGTACAAAAACAGCGAAAATCCTAAAAACCCAAATGTTAGAATTCAAAATTATGTTACAAAACTTCAAATCTACACATGTAAATTACAAATCTATATAATATATTGACAGATCTATGCACAAGAGTTGCAGATCTATCAGATCTGAGGAGTATAAGTCTGACTTCACTCTCAGATCTGAAGATCTAAGGCTCTTACTAACCAGATCTAACTTTAAATTCAAAAAAAAAAAAAAAAAATTAGGCACAAAATCTAGAAAGACCCTGCAAAAAATATTCCGTAAGATAAACTTAGAAATTAGGAAACAATAGGCTTTTTCAGATTTATAAATATGAAAGTCGGCTAATCTAACTGAAGACTTCCTCGGACACTCAAACCTTAAAAAACAATCTCTACACACTTAGATCTGAATTTAAGATTGATAGAGATTAAAAAATAAACATGAGACCTTTCATAAAAATAGATAACTAATCTTTCCGTTAAATCAAAATGCTATTTTAGAAACCCAGAAAACTGCACAAGATACCTGTATTCAGATTAATCCATAGAGGTCATCAACCATCAAAAGCCAATAGAAGTAGCAGAGTTTAAAGACAATATCACCACATAGATATAGAAAAGAAACACCAAAGTTTGTAACCCCGAAGACTTTATACTTTATTCATCAAAAAATCACAAGAGCTTCCAAGAACAAGTGCACGATCTAAAGATCGGATGACTAAAAGACTGACAAAGACCTCTAATTTATAAAATAAAATATCCAACGGCTAGTTCAATTGATCCATGTCAAAGTAATCTCGATCGTCAAAAAGATTTAATCATCTTTTAATCAGTGAAACAAACATCGCGATTTTATCAAAAAATCGCGAGTTTTTCGAGCTGCCGATTTTATTGGCGATTTTTTGAACGATTTTTTTGAAAAAATCGTTATCGCGATAAAATCGCGATTTTTTCGAAAAAATCGCGAGTCGACCGATAAAAATCGTGGCAGCCTCGGACAGCGACTTTATAATGCGATTTTTGGTTTTTTGTTTGTCATTTTTAGTTGGACAGACTTGCTTATGAGAGCCAAGGAGGGAAGGAGGAGAGCCAAGGAGAGAGATACGTGATTTACAAGCCCAAGATTGGACAAAAATGAAGAATTTCTTGCAATCCAAGCGAACAAAAATCGAATTTGGACCAAGTGTTTTCGGCAAAACGTTTTTCCAGGTATGGGCATCAAATTTGACCCTTTTTTTTTTCTTGTTCTTCCATGGGTTTCTATTACCCATGTATTTTTCATCATTTGTGATTACATTTGGTTGTGTTTTTTTTTTTTAATTGAGAGGAGAGGGTTTATTTTGGTCAAAAATGCAAAAAATTGTTTGTTAAATTTTGTTTTTTATATTTCTTCTTGTGCTTTTAGTTTCTTCCCATTATTTTTGCTTGTGTTTCAACATGTATTTTTTCTCATTATTTTTGCATTGAGTTGTGGGTTTTTTTTGGTGAAAAAAATCAAAATGTTGTATGTAAAATTGTAATTTTTTTATTTTATTTTTTAACTGGCAATTTTTCTTGTGCCCTAGGTTCAAATTTCAACATTCAAAGTTCAAACTTCAAAGTTTCCAACATGCCAAGGAAATTAGATCCTTTATGGGAATTTGGTGAACCTGATCAAACTTGACTTGCAAATTATGTGGTCAACACATGACAGGGGGGATATACAGGTTGAAATACCACTTGGCACAAATTCCTGGGCATGAAGTAGGCCCTTGCAGAAACACCAGTTCAGAAATAATCAAAAGAGCCATGAACTCATTGCGAGAAATAGAAACAACTAAACTCAGCAAAGCAGCTCTGAAAAGTCAAATATCAGGGTTTGGAGTTGACCGTGAGAGTAGTAGTGGCTCTTCAGCATCAGCCTCTTCTACAGGCAGCCCCGTAGCTGCCTCCTCATTTTTTGTTCCTAGAACCACTCCCGGGGCACAGCCATCTATCTCCTCCTTTCTTAAAAGAAAGGAGAAGGAAGAAGCTGATAAGTTGTTGGGCAAACTATTTCTTTGGAGTGATATTCCTTTCAATGTTGCCAAGAACAATCCATTTTATCAGGCTGCGATTGATGCTATCGTTGTTGTTGGCCCAGGATACAAAGCCCCTTCAGATAATGACCTTAAAGGGCGCATTCTGCAAAATGAGAAAGCTGACTGCACCAAGAGATTGGAATAGTTAAGGGCATCATGGGAAGTCACAGGATGCACTGTGATGTCAGATGGTTGGACTGATCAAAGAGGTGGGACCCTTATTAACTTCTTGGTCAGTTGTCCCAAGGGGACAATGTTTATGAAATTTGTTGATGCATCTGCACATGTCAAAGATGCAAAATTATTATGTGATTTATTAGATGTGTTCATTATGGAGGTTGGGCCCCAAAATGTTGTCCAAATCATAATGGACAACACTACAAACTATGTTTCTGTTGGCAAGATGCTTATGGAGAGGTATCCGAGCATATTTTGGACACCTTGTGCTGCACATTGCCTTGATTTGATGTTGGAGGACATCTGAAAGATTGATTTTGTCAATGATATTGTAGAATCATCAAAGAGTATCACAAAATTTATATATAACCATGGATCTGTGCTTCATTTGATGAGGACATTCACCAACAAGGAGGAGTTGGTGCGGCCTGCTATTACACTATTTGCCACTACTTTCATCTCTCTTCAATCCCTCTTGAATTCTAAGTGGGATTTGAAGAGAATGTTTCTTTCAGATGAGTGGCATGCTTTGACTATCAACCGCAAATCAGAGGGACAGGCCATCTGCAGGTTGGTGTCATATCAGGAAAGTTTCTGGGCTGGAGTGGAAGAGGTGTGCAGCATTAGTGAACCTTTGGTAAAGGTTCTTAAATTGGTGGATGGAGAGAAGCCCACAATGGGCTACTTGTATGAGGCCATGGATAGGGCCAAAGAAGCTGTTCGCAGCTATTATGATGATAAGGGTGATGAGGGGTTTCAGAGACAACTCCTTATATGGGAAGTGATTGATGATCGATGGAACAACACACTCCATCGTCCCATTCATGCTGCAGGGCTCTTCCTGAACCCCGCATTTGTTTATTCATGTGGTTTTCTATTTGATGCTGAGGTCATGGATGGCTTTTTCACTTGTGTTCAGAAGATGGTGCCAAATCCATCAGAACGTACAAAGATATCCAAAGAGATTGAGGTATACAGAATGGCAGGTGGCACCTTGAGCTTCGACATGGCTGTCCAAGATAGGACTATTAAAATGCCAGGTAAGATTTTCATTATTTTAAAAATTTTCTTATGTTTGTAACTTTATAAATTTATCTTATTTGTTGTAACTTGTAACTTGTAGATGCATGGTGGAAGAGCTACGGTGGCAGATTACCAAAACTCCAAAAACTTGCCATTAGAATACTCAGCCAAACATATAGCGCTTCAGGATGCGAGCGCAACTGGAGTGTATTTGAAAAAATACACACCAAAAAACGCAACAGGTAAAAAACTTAACCTATTCCAACTGATTTTTTGAATTCATTAAATATTTAATATATTAATTTATGACCCTTGTACAGGTTGGAGGGTCAGCACCTCAATGACATGGTTTACGTCTACTACAATCTTAGATTGTGGGTGAGACAAATTGAGAGGACCCCTGATATGAAGGCCATCTCTTTAAATGCGATTGACACCACTACTGAATGGAGGGTTGAGGCTAAGAGGCCTGTCATGGAGTCAGCCCCTGATTGGATAGAACAGGGGGTAGTGGAGGGGGAGGACGAGGAGCAGCAGCAGCAGCAGCAGGAGGAGGTAACACCACCTACCACTACTACCGGTAGAGGACGTGGTCTGCCTCCTTTAGCTCCTAGTGGTTTAGGTTCCCATTCTGGTGCTTCATTTTTTACTTCTAGAGCACGACAGAGCCCATTGCCAGTCCCGCCAGCTTCTTCATCTAGAGAGAGGCAAAGCTGTTGTATTTTCTCACAACAGGGGCAGAGGAAATCAATAGTATAGGACCATAGGTTATATGGTGGCATGGTGCATTGACATTCCTTTGTATATGACATTATGACTCATGATATGAGATACATTATTATATATTTTGTTGATATTTTGAGGCTGAGTTGCCTCTTGAGACTCGGGACTTAGTATTCAGGATAAGATTCAGTTTTATGTATGATGTAGCACTAGACATGATATTACACATCTTATATATTAGTTTTTTTTCATATTTATGTGTCAATGCATTTATTTTATGCTGTAGATGCTTTAGATATTAAAAAATTTGAAAAAAATGAATATTTTTGTATGTGCCGATTTTTTCCCGATTTTTACGATTTTTTCCAATTTTTTCCCCTCGACGATTTTATCCCGATCGCGATGTTTGTAACATTGCTTTTAATCTGGACCGTCGAAATTATAATTTTGCGGAAATTTGAATTTATCATTTAATTCCATTTTAATTAACTTAAAAATAATATTTTTGAGTTAATTACCTCAAAATTTTGACTTTGACTTAACCACCAAAGCCCAAGGGTCCAAAATTTCTTGAAATTCTCAATATTCCCTTGGCCTGAGACCTTTAAAAATTTATTTTTTAAGGACCCACGAATTTTGCCTTTGAAAAATTTTAACTCACCTAAGACCTCAAATTAATTAAATTTCTGGCTTAGGATTTTTTAATTAATTTGGCTAAAAAATTTAATTAATTGACTAAGAGAGAATTTAATTATTTTTCCAACTTTCTTGACATAAGATAAATACATTTAGACACATAAAGAGAGAATACCCAGTCGTATAGACCCTCAAAAAGGTATCCAATTCTGCAACTTAAAAGATGATCTAATAGACCAAGTAGCTTGTAATAAAATAATATAGCCAACTAGCTAGGATTATTCCCAAACTACTTTTACAAAAACTCGATAGAAAACACTATGACTCACTTAGCATCTTGATGACAAAATCCACTCTAACTTTGAGGTGGGGCTAGAGGGAAAAACTCTGCCGATCACTTGTGTCGAGAAACACAAATGAATCAGTGAGACAAAAACCCTCCTAGGATAGAAATCATCACCAAAATACTAGGCTTACCTAGGTTGTTACATACATAGTGGCCTTACTTAGATCATTTACATCATAAACACGCAGAATGGGTTTACATCATTTATAAAAATGTCGACTGATGATGAAATCTGAATGACGTGAACACGTCGAACATGATGAATCCCATTTGAAAAAATGGGGTTGTACTACTATGGGGTCGTTGACAAAGTGTGATCAACAGGTCCAAACTCCATGTTGTGATGATCAGATGAAGATGCCAATATTTTTATTGGACTCCTCTTTCGGAGAGGTGCCAGATCGATCTAAAGATCATCTTGATCCGATGAGCAAAACATTTATTTTCAATTTATTCAAAATATATGCAGGTCGGCCTAAAGGTTTGGTGCCCCAGCAATTGTGTCACACGCCCTCATTGATGGATATATATTGGTCAATGTTGGAGGACATTTTCACTCATCTCATCCTCAAACATTTCTTTCTCCTCATCTTATTTGTTCGATCACTTTGGAGGCTCTTCTCTTCACACGTGGGAAATTTCAGCACGCAGCAAATTTTATTTTCAGCCTAGGGTTTCTGCAGCAGCATTGATCAGTGTTGACTTTGGTCAACGCAAGGTCAAATTGACCTAAAACTCTCCCAAACTTTCGATTTTATGAATCCGCATTTTTTGGCATAATTCCCCAAGCTGGACATTGACTTTGACTTGGCAGCATTGACCTTGTTGTTGCTACTGTTTGTGTTGACCATTGACTGACAGCATTGACTTTTGTTGACTTTTGGGGCTGACTTTTTTGGTTGTCCTAGAGGGTTGTGTGACACTTCTGGTTGGCTGCCTGTATTGAGACTTTGCTGGTTGAAGCATCCTATTGACCGCCATAATGCACCAAGACACTTATAAATTTTGGCTTGTCTTCTGTCAATCTATTGGTATGTTCTATCAGCATTTTACACTATTGTTTATGTGATTGATGACTGATATTCGGATAAAAAACAAAGATGCATCAAGCATAGAACATCTTCAAAAATTTACATGCTATCAGAGATGAGGTGAAGACAAAGCCCTAGTTTGTAGCAATCACCGAAAAAGAGCATGGGTTCCTCTAACTACAATGGCTTTAAGGCTAATGACAAATTCACTGGGAAGGATGACTTCCATGCCTGGAAGATGACATTGATCTTACGTTGGAAGACCAAGATATCATGGACTATGTTCAAGGCAAAATTCAAGAGCCTCCATCCACTGCAACTGTTGCTGCCAAAACAAAGTACAAGAAGGGAGAAATCAAAGCAAAGTTGATGATAAGGAACTCAATTCATAAGAGTTTAGTTGCCTACATCTCTGAGTTGGGTACATCCAAGGAGATGTAAGATAAGTTGGTCAACAAGTTCAAAGCTAACAATGCGAATCAAGTCCTATTATTCAAGAACCAATTGAAGAATCTAAAGAAAGGCAGGGATGAGTCTGTTCAATCATATTTTTTGAAGCTGGCCGAAATCAAGAATAATCTTTTGACTATTGGGGAGTCAATAGCTGATCGAGAGAAAGTTCTCACCGCACTTGGAGGTCTCTCATCCGAATGGCATGTATTCAACACTACCATTCTCAATAACAATGTGATACCTGATTTTGATGAAGTACTATCGAGATGCATACAAGAAGAGACAAGGATGAAGGAATATGAAAATGAAGGAAATGCGGCCTTTGCTGCTCATACTAAGAAGAAAAACTTTGGTGGTCCAAGGAACAAAGGAAGACCAGGCGCCCAAGGAAGAAAAGGCAAGTGTTACACTTGTCACAAGCCAGGTCACTATGCTAGAGAATACCCTTTCAAGAAGGATTCTTCCGATGATGATGACAACAACAACAACAACCGGAGGAATGGCAATCAAAAGAACAGTCGGTTCAAGGGAAAGAGGAAGGCTTCCTCTGGCAGAAATGGGCAACCTTTCAAAAGGTCGAGAAATTCCAGGTATGAGGAATCAAATGTTGTTGATAAAATAAATGAATTCATCCTTGTATCCACCCTCTCTGCTGCATCTCCACTCAACACTATGGATGTCTGGTTGATAGATAGTGGTGCCTCAAGGCACATCACTGGGTTCAAGGAAGCACTTTCTGATATGGTTGAGAAGGATACTAATCTGAAAATTATCCTTGGAGATAATGCCACATATCCCGTGAAAGGGACAAGGATTGTGACCCTCCACTTGTCTCAAGATCAAGTCCTCCGCTTGCAAGATATACTCTATGTATCCGATTTGAAGAAAAACCTTATGTCTATTTCGGCCATGGAAGATAAAGGTTTCAATGTGGCATTCATTGATGGGAAGGTGTGTATCTGGAAGAAGATTTCAAGGAAGCTATCACAATTGGGTTTAGAATTGATACACTCTACCAGGTTGGAGCAAGTCCACTGGGAGCGATTACGTGTGATACTATCCAACAGACTAAACTATGGCACCGGAGGTTTAGACACCTTCACTACAAGGCCCTTCCCGAAGCAAAGAAGGTGGTGACGGAGATGCCCAAATTCTCAAAAAATCATGAAGGTTTATGTCAGCATTGTGCCGAAGGAAAGCATACAAGGGGACCTTTCCCCTCAAGTGTCACAAAGACATTTGATGTCTTGCAATTGATACATACTAATTTGTCTGGTATGTTCTTATTATATGATGTTCATAGATGACTTCTCTCGCAAAACCTAGATATACTTCTTGAAAAAGAAGGATGAAGCTTTCATGTGGGTCTGTACCTTCAAAGCCTTGGTGGGAAATCTGACAAGGAAGAAGATCAAGATATTGAGGACCGATAATGGCACTGAATATGAGATGAACGAGTTCAAGAACTTTTGCAGAGAAGTTGGCATCAAGAGGGAGACCACAACTGTCTATACTCCTGAGCAGAATGGCGTTGTTGAACAAAAGAACAAAACCATTGTGGAAGTTGCCCGTGCCATTCTATGTGACCAAGGTCTACCGAGGTTTTTGTGGGGAGAAGCTGCGAACACTATTGTGTACATACAAAACCGATGCCCACATTCCGCTCTGGATTCCAAAACTCCCGAAGAGGTTTTCTCTGGTAAGAAGTATGACGTCTCACATTTTCGAGTTTTTGGATGTCTTGTTTATTTTCATGTGCCGAAGGAGAAGAGGAGCAAGCAAGATGCTTCTAGGAAGAAGGGAATGTTTGTGGGTTATAGCAAAACTTCGAAGGCCTATTAAGTTTATGTACCTAGTCAAAGGGAAGTGGAGATATGCCAAGATGTCACTTTTGACGAAGATGCTTCCCTGAGGAAAGTAGTCAATCTTCCGAGATCTGAGGAAGATCATGAAGCAAGGCCTGGAAATCAAGAAGAACTAAAGGATGAGACGATGCCCGATTGAAGGACCGATGGACCCGATTAATCCACCTCCTTCGATGAGGAAGACACCATCATAGCTCAAGGACACTCTCGAGGATGCCGAGGAACATATGGCCCCAAGGGGGACATTCCGTGAAAGCAAGAAGTCGAATAGATACCAAGGGTATCTAGCAGCCATGAGTACAATCGTACAATCTGAGCCTAAATTTTTTGAGGAAGCCATAAAGCATCAAGTCTGGAAGGATGTTATGCACAAATAGTATGGGTCCATAATGAAGAATGATGTATGGGATGTGGTTCCAAGACCGGAGGACAAAATAGTAGTCACCTCAAAATGGCTCTACAAGATCAAGCATGGATCTGATGGAAGTGCTGAAAATTTCAAGGCAAGAATCGTTGCTCGTGGCTTCTCTCAAAAAGAAAGCGTAGACTATGATGATATATTTGCACCTTTGGCCCGATATACCACCATCCAATCTATCATAGCCCTTGCTGCTATGCAAGGATGGAATCTTCATCAAATGGATGTAAAGACTGCATTTCAACATGGTGCGATAAAGGAAGAGGTGTATGTGGAGCAACCTCTGGGTTCGAAATCTGGGATCAAGAAACCCATGTTTTCAGGTTGAAGAAAGCCCTCTATGGGTTGAAGCAAGCACCCAGAGCTTGGTACGAGAGGATAGATAGCTACCTGATGAAGTTGGGCTTCAGTCATAGTAATGTTGATCCAAACCTTTACTTCAAGGTTGATAGAGAAAAGCCTCTCATTCTGGTGTTGTATGTGGACGACCTCTTCCTCACAAGTTCTGACCCTCTCATTCATCAGTGCAAGAGAGAGCTCAATGCTGAGTTCGAGATGAAGGACCTAGGACTGATGCATTACTTCCTAGGCCTGGAGGTCTGGCAGAGACCTGGTGAGAGTTTCCTTTCTCCAAGAAAATATAGTGAAGCTTCTAGAAAGATTTGGTATGATGGACTGTAAGTCCGTGTCGACACCGATGGTGCTCAACTTTAAGAAGTTGAGTGGTAGCGTTGCTGAGCCCATGCTAGCAAATCCTACTAAGTATCATCAACTCGACGGGGCCCTGATGTTCTTAGTGAACACCTTGAGTCAACATATGGTTGATCCTCATCACTTTCACTGGGTTGGTGCCAAGAATCTGTTGAGATATCTTCGGGGCACGATAAACCATGCGCTGAGATACACTGCTGGGAGCATGACACTCCATGGATATACTAATGTCGATTGGGTTGGCAGTGTGGTATATCGTAAGAGCACATCAAGATGCTACTTCACACTTGGTTCTGCTTCGATATCATGGATGAGCAGGAAGCAGAAGTCGATGGCTTTGACCACCACGACAATCGAATACATTGCAGCGAGTATGGCTTGTTGTGATGCAATTTGGTTGCGAAATCTCTTTAGTGAGCTGTTTGAGCATGTGCTAGATACCACCGTGATACTCTGTGATAACCAAAGTGGGATTCGGTTGTCCGAGAATCTCGTGTTCCACGATTGATCCAAGCATATTGATATCACGTACCACTTTATCCGGGATATGGTACAGTGAGGCGTTGTAAGGCTCGATCTTAAAAGAACTTATGAGCAGGTCACGGATATTCTCACACAGCCCTTGGGGAAGGTCAAGTTCCTAAACTTCCGTGAGAATCTTGGTATCGTGGAACAACCCTATGCTGAGGGTCTTGTTGGACGATGAGCTCTTGGAGCTCTAGGGGGCTCGGGGATAGCTTCTCGAAGCTATAAGCAACCACGAGGCTAGGCTTGCCGAACCATGTTGGTGTGCTTCTGCCACACCGTTATGATGATTGAGTTGGTTCACCTCTCATGATTTGTGCCCCGTATGCAACCAACCCATTGAGTTCAAGGTTCATGGGAAGTACCTCTCAATTGGCTAGTGAGGTGGGAAAAGCAAGAGACTAGTAGCAAAGACTGATGGACGCATCAAAGATTGTCGTACTCTCTATCTACGATGGCACGGTCCTACCACTTGATTTGGGATCAAGTATAGTGAGGTTTCGGACCTCCAACTGACTTCAGGACAGGTAACCAACTTTGGGTTGGTATGAGACTCTTTTTGAGTTCTATAGAGGTTTCAAACCTCTGGGTTGAATCTATCAACCGAGAATGATGTCTTTGTGACTGACCCACTTCTGTTCTGAAATAAAGAATCCAGCAAAGCAAGTTACGAGGGGATGACGCACGATGTTTGGATTGCACTAGTGGATGGAGTTCTCCTTAGTTTAGAGGGAGTGTTAATTTTGGACAACTAGGTCCAAACTCCATGTTGTAATGCTCAGATGAAGATGCCAATATTTTTATTGGACTCCTCTTTCGGACAGGTGCAAGATCGATCTAAAGATCATCTTGATCCGATGAGCAGAACATTTATTTTGAATTTATTCAAAATATGTGCAGGTCGGCCTAAAGGTTTGGTGCCCCAGCAATTGTGTCACACACTCTCATTGATGGATAGATATTGGTCAACGTTGGAGGACATTTTCACTCATCTCATCCTCACACATTTCTCTCTCCTCATCTGATTGGTTCGATCACCTTGGAGGCTCTTCTCTTCACACGTGGGAAATTTTAGCAAGCAGCAAATTCTGTTTTTAGCCTAGGGTTTCTGCAGCAACGTTGACCATCATTGACTTTGGTCAACGCAAGGTCAAATTGACCTGAAACTCTCCCAAACTTTCGATTTTCTGAATCCGCATTTTTTGGCACAATTCCTGAGGTTGGACGTTGACTTTGACTTGGCTATGTTGACATAGCTGCAGCTGTTGTTTGCATTGGCCATTGACTGGCAGCATTAAATTTTGTTGACTTTTGGGGTTGACTGTTTTGACTGTCCTAAATAGTTGTGACACTTCTAGTTGGCTGACCGTATTGAGACTTTATTGGTTGAAGCATCCTGCTGACCACCATAACGCACCAACACACTTATATATTTTGGCTTATCTCTAGTCGATCTACTGGTATGTTCTATCAGCATTTTACTTTATTGTTTATAGTATTGTTGACTGACATTGGGATAAAAAGTAAAGTTGTATCAAGCATAGAACATCTTCAAAAATTTACAAAATTTGATTTAAAGATCGAGCACATTAAAGTCAAGGAAAATAAAGGAGAAAATGCACTTAGTATAAGTCTATAGGTGGCTCATTTGGTAGTCGTGAGCACATGTCAACTTGACATCAAGGAAAAATTCAAAGAGGCATTGCTCTGGGATGTGCATTACTAGCATGTAAAGGAAAGTTTGCAGAAGGAGCCAGAGGGATCAATGAGCATGAGCTACAATCTCACTAATGATGGTATGTTCCTTGTGTAATTGACTCAAGGAAGCTCATCATGCATGAATTTCATAAGAGAACTCACTCAGGTCATCTTGGTTATCAGAAAATGATAATAGTCATAAAGAAAATCTATTATTAGCCAGTGTTAAAGAAGGAAGTTGTGGAATACAATGCCAAGTGACAAGTCAAAGTAGAATGTGGGCCTCTAACAGGATTTGCTACAACCAATCCCAATTTCTAAGTGGAAGTGGGAAGTCATATCCCTGGACTTCATCACGGGATTACCGAAAACAACCAAACAGCATGATGCCATTATGGTGGTAGTGGACAAGTTGAGTAACCATCAAGTTCACCCACAAATCCATTGATATAGCTCAGATATTCATGAAGGAAATATTCAAATTGCACGATGCACCTAAGAAAATCATCTCAAATTGGTATGCCAAGTTCACTTCCAATTTTTGGAAGGCAGTTTTTCTTGGTTTTCGAACCAAACTAGCTTTTAGTACCACATATCATTGTCATACACATGGCCACACAGAACAGTGAACAAAATTTTAGAGGACATGTTGAGCGCGTATGTCAGGTATCAACCAAAGAAGTGGGAAGATTTCCTACCATTAGTGTTATATGCACATAATGATGGGTATCAAGAGTCACTAAATATTTGTCCTTTTCAGGGAATACATGCCCAAAAATGTAACACCCCTATTACCTAGGATGACCTTGTGGACAAAGTGGTTCTTGGACTTGACATGTTGAATGAAATGGAGCAAGAAGTAATCAAGATCAGGGAGAAATTAAAAGCAACCCTAGATAGAAAAAAACAGTTATGCAAACCAACAGAGAATGCACAAAGAATTCCAAGTAGGAGAGCATGTATGTCTTTGCATCAGACCAAGGAAAATCTCACTAAAATTGGGGTCTTGTGCTTAGTTGGCACCCAGATTGTGTGGACCATTTCAAATTTTGGAAATGGTCGGGCCAGTGCCTTATAGAGTGGCCTCACCACCCATAGTAAAAGCACATGATGTTTTTTCACATTTCTTTGCTCAAGTATGTACATGATACTAATCGTATTGTTGATTAGTCTGTAATATAGGTTGAATGCAAAGGAGAGTTCCAACTAGAACCACTATGCATCTTGGACCGAAGACCCAAGTATTCAAAACAAGCCAGTTCGAACCATAAACTAGTCAAACATGTTTGTTCATTGGGTTGAGCTATCCAACCGATAGAAAAACTTGTTTTAATCCTCGCAGGCTAAAGTTTCGAGGTCTAACCAACCATAAACCAAATGGTTTAATTTTGTGCCAAAGTATAACCCATGGGAGGTGGTTTTGTGCTTTTTGAAGCAGTTTTGAGGGAAACTAGGGGTTGTTTCCCTCCAAAAACAGCCAATCCAAGCCTTTAAAAGGATGTATCCCCTCTCATTTGCCTCACAAATCTCATTTAGAGTTTTTGTGAGCTTCATTGTGAGCTTAGAGTGTTGAGTTTTTGCTAGAGTTTTGGAACAGCCAAGAGTTTGGGTTAAGTAGCAGCCACCATGTCTCTAAAAGCCAAGGATACCGCATGGGTCATTGTGATATGATTGATGACAAAATAATCTGCAAATATTGCCAAAAATCTATTGAAGGAGGGGGTATTTATAGGTTCAAACAACACTACGCTAGGATAGAAGGCCATGTAAATCCATGTAGAGCACCAAATGAAGCAATAGGGCATATTAGGCCAAAATACCTTCATAAGTTTGAGACTCAAGTCACTCAACCAGCTGAGAAGTTTGTGACTCTCCATTGGAAAAAAATTGGGCAAGTCTTCAAGTCATCTACTAGGCCAAAAGACCTACTTGTTTGCTTCTTCTAACCCTCATCTCCTCATTATTTTACATTACAGCCTCTTGTCATTACATATACAATGGTAAAAAATCTCATTTAGATGCCCTAAAAATTATTAACAAAATGCTTAAGTTCATTAACTATTCATTGGACAAATTGCGTAAAAATAACTTAGCTTGTTTTATCAATTTTGGCTGACTATCTTACTGTTTTGAAAGGCGTAATTAGGATATGAAATATAGCAGTGACATAAGCATTCATTCATAGGCATTTTTCTCATGATTTGCATCTTCATCTAAAGTGCTTTTATCTAATCAAAAGAAAGAGATATTTTGGGGTTGTTTTGGCACATTTAGCATTGGTTAGCTCGTTGTTGTCATAGTTAGTTTACCGTCGTCCTAAAAGTTTAATCTATTGCTCATTGAAAGCCATTGGAACATATGTGACATAAAGGATTTCATTCTTGATGATCTATTGAATAGTTCATTTTGAAAAGGATTGTTAATTAGTGAAGTATTTCATTGCTAATAAGGAACACTAACACATTGTTGTCTCTTGTGAGTTTCATAAGCTTCAAAGGTTTCACTTAATAAGCTCACTCACATAAGCATATAAGGCTACGACCTAATATCTTGTTGATTGGTTAATATTGCTCAAATTAATTGAATATTAGCATCTCTTGTTAGCATTGAAGATCTAATTGCAATTTTGGTATTATCTTGTTGACATAACTTGGAAAATTGATACTTGTGCATATAATTGTCTATCTCTTGAGCAATTGTCATCAATATCTTTCTTCATTCTTGTGATATCTCATATAAGTGTTAATATGAACCTTGGCTAACTGTTTTAGGTAACATCATAAGTGCTCTAGTGTCTTTACTTGTCATGATTATTGTTTCATGGTTAAAATTTGTTGTGGATGAAAACTTTATCTTTCGCATATTGGTAATCTATTATTTAAGAGCATTTATCTTGTTGTCATTTAATACTTGGGCAATTATCTCTTGGTTGTCTCTTATCTCTTATGGGCACTTGCGATATCGCCACTTTACCATGTGTGTAAGATTGTCTTTCCATTCATTGATTAAGTACTCTTTGTCATAAGATGAATCATAACTAAAGTACTTAAGGTTATAACCAATCTTAATTCAAGATCACTCAACCATCTTGCATTGCACTCTAGGCTTAGTCTTGCATTAATTAACGTACTTCCAAGCATAAGTTTGGTTGTTAGAAAGATAGGAACACCCTTCATCTCTTGCTTGAAAATGCTAGACCCTCTCTAGTGGTTAAAATAGTGACCTTACAGTTGTCAAAGCCACGGCCTCTGGAGCACCGGAGGCACCGGGTATGTCAGATATCAAGGAAAGGTATTGTTAACCAATCCTCTTGCTTTCTTCACCTTGACCTCTCTCTGCCACTTACTTTTGAGACGAGCCTCAAAATAGATAAGGAACGAGGGATGCACTTAGCTAAGCATATAATTTAAATTAACCAAGATTTCTTGCATCACACCTTGATTGTAGGACTTGATTGTAGGACTTGCACTTCATGTAGGATAGCAAAGCATCTAAGCAGCGATTTTTCATCCGATCACATGGTATTTAATTGATTTAGAGCAAATAGTTGACTCCATAAGGCACTGGTCTCATAAATAATTCGATCTAATCCTTTAACTTGCTATAATCAAGCAAGTGGCTAGGGCATTCAAGCGTGTTTCCCAGACTTGTTGGTTGCCAATAGGTATTGCATTTCCATCCTTTGTAGGGACTACCCCCCATAGTCTGTTGTTGGGAGATAGCTAGAACGGAGAGGTCGGCGATCTGAGTGACAGCCCCAACATATGTCGTTGTCGCACCATGCCTGTACAATCCAAGCGATAACATATTGATAACAATATTAATATCCTTCGCTTGAGTATTCCCTTTTAATATAATTAATCTACAATCTGCAACTAAAATACCTTTATATGAAAATTCTCCTTACTTTACTTGTGAATTAGACTAAATTTGCCTTCGTCGATAATTCTTTGATGTCAACAATAAGCAAAGCTTTTCTTTTTCCTAGTCACTTTTTTTAATATATATATATATATATATCTTTTTTTAATTAACCTTGACTTTACTATTAAAAAACATAACTTATATGTAATACTACTTTTTATATGTTGGACCTTTTATACTCTTCATGAGCCCTAATCAAATCCTTCACCTCTTTTTTTTTCTAATATATAAGTATAATAATAATTCCTTTTATAATATTTTGGCACCAAATTAGATTTAGATGACTGGTATAGAAAATCGATCTTTTCAATTCACTTGATAACGTCGACGTCCAATATTTCCTGTTCATACTCACCTTTTGTTTAATTAACTTAAAATAGATTAATGTATGCTTCTTCTTTTTTTAAGTTACCAAAGGTTGTGATTTTTTTTAACAATTACGATCGCCTTTCCATGGTCATGGTCGTACGAAAACATTGTTTTGATTCGGCAATGTATGGATGCTTCGGAGTTGGCATTGCACTGGTGTCCCAGTAGACGGTGTTGTCTCTGCGTAAAATATGGGATTCCAACGATTCTTATCTGAGCAGGGCTGAGTTTAGCTTACTCGAGGGCAAAACGCCAAGGTGGCTTGGTAGTGTAGGCGACGAGCTCACAACTCGAAGGGTGGTGGGGCATTTGGAAATGGGTTGATGCAAAATCATGGTGCGTGTTTGTTGCAACAACTGCGGATGGAAGTGACAGTGGTTTGTTGGAACAGGATTTGAGTCGGAAGAGCGGAAAGTTTGGTGATGTGATGAAGGCAATGATCAGCAATGGGTGCAAGAGAGACTGTGGCAAGGAAGGCGTGTCGCGACGGCCGTTGACAGTGGCCCGACGGTGGAGTGTGGGGTTTGTTCGTGCGGCAGTCGTTGGCAGCGGCCCGATGGCAGACTGTAGTGTTTGTTGTTGAAGCTATCAAGTTGTGTATGGTGGCACCAATGGTTGCAGACAAGTAATATGTGGGTTACGTATGTCGGCACCGACGACTACAGACAGCTAATGTGTTTTTGGTTTTTCTTTTGGTTTTGTTTTATTATATAATTTTCTCCTTTTTTTTATATATTTTATATTAAGAAAAAAGGATTGTGTTGGTTTTTTAATTTATTTTTATTATTTTATTTTAATATTTCGGTGTTTTTCTTTTAATTCTATATATATCTTCTTTTTGTTTCTTTTTTTAAGTAATGCCCAAAGACCTTTTTTCCATCTTTTTTTTAATTAGTCCTTTATGGCCAAAAGGTTGAATGACGACTCTGGAAAAACAAAGAAACTCCAAAACTATGTAGTGATACGCTTTAATTGCAACGACAACAAGGTTGACGACAACTTAATGGCCAAAAGTCGAGATCAGAGAACGTGGCTCTGATACAAGTGTAACGAACAAAGTTCATATACTCGGAGGAATGCTCTAATACCAATATAAAAAACAAAGTGTGTATACACATCAATATACTTAGAAGATCTAGCATATTAGAATCTCTGTCATGAGACAAATAATATATTATATAAGAATATTTGAATATAAGTGAGATGATTACAAATGAGGGCAAGGGCTTTGCTTATATACCTTAGGCAAGTGCCCCTTCACAAATGAGCATTTCCTTAGAACATGTCTCTTCAAAACTAACTATTAGTTAGTTAATCATAATTGTTTACCTTATTTTTTATTATTTTACTATAAATTATATTCATAACAAAACAAGTCAAAGTGCACAAGGTCAACAGCTTCAAAACCAGCCCAACTTCAAAATTTCGGCGCAACTTTACTATAACTTCAACCCTGCAACTTCACAGAAACTTCATCCCTTCAATTTCATAAAATTTCAGCCCTACGACTTGAAATGATACCCCAAAACTTCGCACATGTGAACAAGAGATGACAAAAATAGATAGATCTTCTTTTTACTTGTCCTTGCACTTCTTCTTCTTTACCTTCGCACTTTTTATGCTTCTCTTTCTTGGAGATCGAACTTTGTGAGTGTCCAAAAGAGGTTGAAGTCTCTCCTATATATAGCCTCTTCGTGTGGTCGAAATAGGCCTCCTTCAGGCCGACTTTTCTTTGGTAGGGCCGACTTGGTCCTAGGGTCAAATAGGCTCTTCTAGACTCAAAAATAATATCTTCTTTTAATTACATAATGCCCAAAAGGGACTTTAACTCATGACACAATTTCTCATTGACTCAAGAAACCCTAAAAGCATGAAGAACATACTTGTCTAGAAAAATAACAATAAAAATGAATTTTTCTTTTTCTCTTTTCTTTTCTTTTTCATAAAATGAATGGTATGTTCTATGCTTAAGCACAATTTACTTCAATGTTCCTTATTGTTAGGATTTGGAGGGTTGGTGATTAATTCAAAATTCTCTTCTTAATAATTACTTGCAACGATACTTGAGTTACTTATGTCTTCCCTTCATTAGCTTATTAAATCATTCATTAATTCAATTATCAAAAGACACGAGACACAAGAATTAGGCTCCTAGAGCCAAGGCAAAACCTCTCCCTCTTGGAAAGGAAAACCGACGAGAAATTATTCTTATAGATTTCAAATGACAAGTACCATGACCCAAAATCAGACCCTTGACCTATTTATGCATCCAAGACCTTGTCCTTACTTCTTTGATGTCCTTCAATGTTGGTCCTTCTTCTCTTCACCATGTTGCATTGTTCTGCACCAGTACTTCCTTTGAACCTTCAATTGAATCTTCAGTTGCTTGAGATACATATAGGTTGTAGTTAGGAAAGTAAATCTCAGATTTACTTTCCTTCTTTCTTTCACTTTCCGACTGCTTCTTCTTTGCGGACCACTGTCACAACAGTGTTACTTTAGATTAGTCTGCAAACTATTTTTGGACAAATACACACTTCAAGATGATCTCATGCTCATGCTCATGCACTTGGATAGGTCCACACTTTAACATTGTTGTTGCATTAGAACAAATCCGCACATCAAGACTGAGGCTGCTTTAGGGTAATCTGCACTTCAACTTTAGTAGGTCACAGCACCTTATGACACTCAGTTGTAACACGGATATATATATATATATATATATATATATATATATATATATATATATATCAGTCCTGAAACCCTTCATGCATTAGTCCTGAAACCCTTCATGCATCCATACTAAAATCAGTACTAAAACCCTTCATGCATCCGCACTAAAATTTGCACTTCACTTGTTCATCAATTCACACTGAAATTGTCCCTTTCAATCCGCATTGAACTTCAAAGATAGCCTGCACTTTAGTTGCAGATATGATCGAAAATCTGAGTGTGAGTGAGCCACATGATAGAGGTATATATAGAGGTGATTGCATTGTATTTAGGCCAGTCTGTCAGTTAGCTTGTAGGTCGACTAGTCCAGCTGATGAAGGTTGACTTTAACACATTAATATAGCTTCTCTTCTAGCGTAGATTTCAGGGTTTTCATAAGCTCTTCTTCCATGGATTCTTGGACAAGATCTTGGAGCATTTAGACTAGATCCTTTATACATAAGGCACCTAATTATATTTATTCCTAGAAGACAAAAACCTAATAGACATCAAGAAGAAGTCTATTTAATCTATAATAAAATCTTGCTCATGAAACCCATGAAGCAAGTACAACAAATATATATTTTATTATCTTTGTCTTCTTCTTCACATAAATACATAATTGCATAGTCAATATGAAGACCGATCCTAGTTACACTTTTCAACACTTATTAGCCCAATATCAATTTCCAATTTAGCAATCACACTAACTTAATCACATTGATAGTAAACAGTAAATGAAGATAGAACATAAACAAAACTGCAGAAGACAAGCCAAGACAAGAGGACACAATATTTGATGGATGCCAGGGAAAAACCCCAATGTGGGGAAAACCCTTTGATCAATTATTCTTATTATTCTTCAATAGTTTAGCAGAGAGAGAGAGTACAAATATAAAAAGTAACTTGCCCAAAACAGTCCTATCAAAACACCAATCAACCGCAGTCCTAACCAGAAGGTCAACGCTAGTCAAAATGGCTCCAAAATGTCCTCCAAGCAACCTGGTAAGCAGCAGTCCAATTCGACCTTCCAAGAGAGAGAAAGTCAACCCAAAGCAGTCCAATCAAACCCATTCAAATGTTGTTGTAATTCTACAGTTAAACATTGAAGTCAATGCTAAAGTCAAAATGGTCAAACTTCCTCGAAAATTATGCCAATAAATGCAGCCTACAGAAATCAGAATTCCTGCCTTGAATCCACTATCAAAGAATGAGATTTGACCCTTGATCAACGCTAGTCTATTTCCTGTAACTCGCCTGTACTTGACCCTGAAATGTACAGCCTCCTGCCACACTTGCGAAGAGAGAGAGAGAGAGAGAGTTGCCCCAAGTGTACGAACTAATCAAGAGAGGAGAGAGATGAATGATGTGATGTGAGATGATATCCAAATGAGGAGAGGGTCACTTCTATTTAGACAAATCGTTGATGGTGAGGAGACACATCTGATGGGTTTCATGAGCCTACATTAGACAAAGGCCAACCTTGACAATTTGATGTAGTCCCCTTCCTATTTTTGGATAAGGACCACTTCTCCTTGAGGCTTGAGGGGCTTGTGTCCACATGTTGTAACATGGCCTTCGATGGATTGGGGAAGGATCTAACTACTCCATTATTATATTGTTTCTATGACTTGTCATTATGTCAGTTAGTGAATAATATATGTTTACTATGTGAGAGAAGAGACTCTCTCTATAAAGAGGAGCTTTCTCTACACTGTAATGGTTGTTGAAGATTTGGGGAATGAGGAACTCTTCCCTTGGGTTTCATTTGTACGTAATATGCTTGAAGCTTGAATGGAAGATTGGAGGTATAATTTCCTAAAGGTTGGAGGTATAATTTCATGTTTATATGAGGCTTTCATGTGTGTAATTTGCCATCCATGTGCCAATTTTTATCATAGGAAACCCTCATTATCTAGTTATGAAAGACTTGTAATAAACCATCTTTCCTTTGGACAATGTAATGTGAGGAGATAATCCCTCTTATGGTTGTTGTTTTCACGTTAAACTTACAAATAACTAATTAGTGCTAGCATGATATGGCAACACCTTCATACCAACATTTGAAATGGCACACCTAGCTTTCCAAGAAAAATTTTCCAGAATGACTGCAGCACACTAAGGTTGATCTGTTGCATGCATAGCAGCCCTATTGCCTTGATTTTCATGCTTTGGCCCTCTTTGATCTATCAATCGTTTACTCAATTTGCCCAAGGTGTGATTAGGCACTTGGTCTTGGGGTTTCTACCTTCATCTTTCCTTGTCACGCCATTCATCCTTTCATTATACTACTAACACCTGTTTTCCTTAGGGTTACTCTGCACTAAATTACCTTCTGCTTCCACTCTAAAGCCTTGGCTATCCTACTATTTAGGGAAGCTAAACTTGAGCTGAAGAAAAGCCAACTAAAAAGTGAGAGAAAAAGCTGATATGGTGACAGTGGGTAGCCTTCTTGAGTTGCACAAGACTAGCCCCTTGATCCTTGGAACTTTAAATCATACAGGCATGTTAGATTTTGTTGTAACAAAAAATATATTGGAACACTATTGATTCAGCAGAGTAAGGCCTGGGGATATGGATTTTGGAACACCCTTGATTCAGCAGAGTGAGACCTTGGGCTCTGTGAAGCTGCAGGCATCCTATTTCTGTCTGGGGCACACCTTTTTCAATTCAAAGCAGGTTCAAAATTCAAACAATTACAGTAAGTTGTTAACCCTGAAATTATTGACGATACAGGCAGTTGACAAAAGCATCAGAGCCCTTCAGGTTTTCAAGGATTCTTCAGTAGCTATTAACTGCATGCAATGGAGTTTCAGGCCATGGAGCTTGACTATTCTTCCAACTCTACAGCAGGTGAAACTAGTGGAGTTCAGTGTTTGCTGAGATCACTTCCACCATGTATATCATCAGCTCAATACAGAGGCAGATTCTTTGCTCAAAAAAGAGCCGCTGTTGGGAAATAATGTGGGCTCTATTCACAAGATTAAGCACGACATAGGTCAGCCAGCAATCCAAATGTGAGGCATTGTGTTATGAATGGTTTTTTATTCTGAACAATTATTGAAGTCTGTGTAGCGGCTGTGGTTACAGGTTCTTATTCGCTATGGTTCATTAATATATTATGCATTGCATAGGCTACAGAGTTCGGCGTTGGGCTTAAAATAGCAAGCTTTGAATATATTGTTAATTAGATGGAAACCTGCTTTTTTATGGCTGTCCGCTTAAAGTTCTATGTTTTTTGGAACAGATACCAAATAGTATATTTGTGAAGAAAATGAATTTTCTTTAATACAATCTCATTGAAAGCCTTGGATAAATGACAAGGCATATAGGAAATGAAGGTTAGAAATTTAGATTTGGTAGGAAAATATCTCGAAATGCTTAAAATTGCATCTGCAAAAAGTACACTTACCTAAAATAAAAGGTTTCAATATTTTTAGGGGAAAATTTAATTAAAAACAAATAAATAAATAAAAAACATTAAAACGGCAATCAACAACAGCAGGAAAGCACATGAACTAGGTGCAGTCCTGCCACAGAGAACAGCTCTACCTTACAAATTACCAGTGTTACAAAAACTCATATCAGAAAAAAACGTGTCTAGGCAGAAAACTCAGCAAGGCCAGAGATTAAGGTCTCGACTGTCTCAGCAAAAACTTGGAGAAAAATACAGCTAGTTTTTAAAATAAAAAGTGATATTTTTTTATTATTTGAATTATATTAAAGGGCCCCACCAGGATTTTGGGCCAGCTTATGACTCAAACTGAATGACCCATGAAAAACTTCGTGAGTACTTGGAGATTGGATATTGAACCAAGAATACTCATAAATGAAACTTACTGTTGGCAAGCCATACTAGCTGCCAGCAAGTTTGACTTCCTAACAGTCAATCTGGTTCATCTTTCTGCCAAGAAGAATTTGAGTTGGGAGAACTTGGCCAATTTTAGTAAAATAAATTACTAAAACAAATGCACTATATAGAATAGGTTCATGTTTATTTACGCTAAAGACAAAAAACCAATTAAATAGAAATCAAGCCATTGTTTACAAAAAAGTGAGAAATCTAAAGCAACCTCTTCAAGTCGGGACTGGGTAACTGGCAGCTCATCAGAATACACAGCTGCATATCCCAATGCAACTAAGACAGTTTGTTCTGCCAATCCTATACGCATTTTTGCCTGCATCAAAGGTACAGTAAAAACTAAGCCAAAACAAGCAATGCTTGACAGAATATCACAGAGTAGCATTGTTGTGGATAGTCACCTGAAGAAGGCGAACCAAGTACTGGGGTTCACAGTCTGTTGCTGCTACAAGAAGTTTTTTTATGTGTGCCCTCTTCTTATCTTGACTTTCCTTCCCAGATTCCTATTTGGAAACCACAGTGATGATTAACAGTAAGCATATAGAACAGCTTTAACAGCATGTGACATCAATCTCAGATTACCAAATATAAACATTGTAAGTACCAAAACTCACGTGACAAACAAAATTATGTGTAGACAAATATGTATTCTTAGCAGTAGTCACTAGAGAAATAGAGTCTTTGATGTTTAAACTGATCCAATTATCGGTATACACATTGCAAGTAAGGCTCTTCCATGAAAGGCCTTCCTCCTTCCATCTGCCTTAATATAATTCCGCATTTGAATATTAAGTACCTCACAGCTGCCATAATATAAAATCAACATACTGATTACTAGCCATTCTCACTTAGCATCTTCAAGGGGAAAATCCACCTTTGGGGTTCTTTAATATTTATGCACGTGAAATACTGTTCAGGATATTCTAGCAATATTTTCCTCTAAAACATTCAACATGTACAAGCCATTTTGTGGACATGAAACTTTTTGTGATGGAAGCTATAAGAACATAGACTGGAGTAGAGACAGCAGGTTATTTTGTTCTCAAGACAGCATGTTATGTTTGATTAATGTTTTCAGGTATAGCAACTTAACTAACGAATCCACAGGATAAAAACCATGTGAAGATCAGAAACAAAAAGTAGTCTAACAAATACAAATATCACAAGTACCAAAAATCACGTGATTGCCAAAATAGAAACAGGATCAACGAAATTTCTATCTATGAAGACTATTAATGGTATGTTGGTTAGGTAGATCAAAGGCCCAGTTAAACTTGTCCCTTCATGGTAGGGTTCAAATAGTAAAGGAAGTAAGAATCTCCTTCGGAGTGATATATTTTTAACATGTGTATATGGAGTTTAATTCTGAAGTAGACTTTTAACATGTGTATATAGAGTTTAATTCTGAAGTAGATAGATTATCAAAGGAAGGCATCACAAGAGATCCAAGGGTGTTACCAATTAGCATTTTATGGCGAGAGGTTGAGGAACGACCCCCCACCACAGAAGAAAAAACAATAAAAAATAGAACATTCTATTATACAACTTTCCTATAAACTAAAATATTGGGTTGTGGACCTTGTGGTTTATATTGGAAAGTAGTGACAATATGTTTCTGGTCTTCCCATGTTGCTTTTTTAGATTGATGCACAATTAAAATGCTTATGCTGATGATGTTGATTTTCAGACATTTTGGTCTTCTTATGAGACCCAGGGATAAAGGGATGTGCAAAATGCAATCCTTTTATATTTTAATAGAAAGGTTCTGATGTTTTCTACAGGAGAAAAATGTGCCTTCATAAGCATATAATAAGGTCTAGTACATTAGCCAAGGAGATTAGCTCAACCGATTGCCACCAATGAGGTTGGGCCTCTAGTTAGCTATGTGTCAAGTACCAAGTTCAAATCCCCCTAGATGAGGTGCACTAGTCCGCACCAATAACTTCACTAGGAATTTTAACATCCACAGATGTGGGGAATCATTTAGGTTTCCTTGGAAAAAAATAAGGCTTAAGATGTTAATAGAGGACACATGTATATGTACCTTCCAAAGCATGTGATAATGCTTAAGATTTTTATTACGGCCACAGCTATGTGTACCTTTCTAATTATGTAATAAGGCCTAAGATGTTCATAAAGGCTGCATATTAATTGAGGATTCAAGAATGATTAGCATTAAGATTAGAAGCTTGGGTAACAAGTTATGGTGACTTTGCGTAACAAGTCACATAAATATATGAATAAGGGAGTCTTCCATTTGTATCATGAACATGTCTTATGTTGCTTAGCATTGTATTGAAGGTTGTTGCCTCACAGTTTCTTAGCGAGTGCCCTCTTTCAAATAGGATTGACAAAAATTCTTCCCTTGCATCCCCTTGCATCATCTTGATGTTCAAATGATTTTTTGGTTTCATGGTTAAATGTGGATACGGGTTCATCACATTAGAATTGCTGCCTAAAGAGGAAATAACAAACATACATCTTACACGAAAGAAGAATTTAAATTAGAATGTTGGAAGTATACCAAGTATAACAAGCCCATTAAGGGCATTGCATTGCAGCGAAAACAATATTAAGGCAAACAATGTGATGCAGGGGCATTAGACACTAGCCAGCAATGTAGGAGTTTTGTCCACATGTTGTGGCTAGGAGGGTTCAGAATCATTCAAATTTGTAACAGCAAGGTGTCAATACCTTAGCTGTCTGTTGCATTTAGATCAGTTAGAGTCAGTAGAAGTCGAATAGTTTTAGATTCAGTCCATCTGTAATGTTTCAGTTATTCAAATAAATTGTAATTAGGCATTTGATTTACCAAAAACGATCATCACAGAGGAACTGAAGAGACGCATGATGATGTATAAATGTATCCCCCGGATGCATGAAAGTGGAGGAGATTTTCGCAGTTTAATTTTTGTGTTAAGCTTTTGCTTTAGTTTGAATAAAAGCCAATATTTTACTGACTATCTGTGTGTGATTGAATTAGTCTCTGCGTGAATTTGTTTCGTCCCGAGCATATTGAATCTCCAATCATGTGATTAATTCAATGAAGAGAATTGCTATGTAAATCTCCGCAACCCCTGTCTATGGTTGATTGTGGATTCCCCTTGAATTCCGAGAAAAGTTTTGTCGCCATAATCCCTATAAGAAACCTTGAAGGGACGTGTTGAACCCTATTGCAAGTGTCGAGTCATGTGTATACCGTAAGCTTCGAAAGAGCACACCGGTAGTATCGTTGTTTGAATGGAGAACCCGCCTATAAAGGAAATAGACTTGTTTTGCTGTTAATTGAAAATCTTGTCTGGAGGTTAGACCTTGAGTTTGTGAACCGTAGTGAATAGAAAGGATAGCATAACCCCGACTTAAACCTTGGTCAATCACTGTTCCAAAACCGAGAGTGGGTTTGCAAAACCAAACCACCCATATCGCACTGCCTTTGTGGGGTAAGCGATATTTTCAATTCGGATGTGATTCCATTAGCTTCCTTACATGTCGACGAAGGAAAACTACCTTATCGCATGCCATCGGGCGTTAAAGCTCGACTGTGGACCCGGCGCGATATCGACGAACGTCATTGATTTGCAGGCAGGCTCATCGAACGGTGATCGCACTCAGAAGTAGCACGAAGGTTAACCAAAGGTATGAGCGTGTGTATTTAAGTGAATTTTGCCGACTATATGTGTGGGCCCGGGGCTGAAAGTATACTAAAGTGCTTCAATGCCAAGATTGTCGGGTTATTTATATAAGTCCGGAGATATATTTAAATTTCCCCAAATCATAGCATTGGAGAGGATAAAATATGAAATGCATACATATGAATATGCGTGCGGGATTTAAGAACACCAGTGACACTATATAGAATTTGCACTAAGGCAACGTGGACAAAGTCAAGCTAGGAAACAGCTCTCCTTGGGGGCCTGATTCAATTTTGTTGCTGTCAGGATGACATTGAACAAAAACATCAAAACAAGAGAAACAAATGAAAATGAATTTAAACTAACAAAGACACAAAATATAACTGGTGTTTGTTGATTTTTGTAGCCTCAAAGGGTCTTCAACATTGGCTTAGTGTCTTGCCTCTTTAGGTGCCTCAATGTTTTGAAAATCACGATCGGGATTAAATCGGCGAGGGGAAAAAATTGGAAACAATCGTAGAAATCGAGAAAAAATCGTAAAAATCGGTAAAAAATCGACACATACAAAAATATTCATTTTTTTCAATTTTTTTAATATCTAAAGCACCCACAACATAAAATAAATGCATTGACACATAAATATGAAAAAAAAAACTAATATATAAGACGTGTAATATCATGTCTAGTGCTACATCACACATAATAGTGAATCATGTCCTGAATACTAAGTCCTGAGTCTCAACTCAACTTCAAAATATCAACAAAAAATATAATAATGTATCTCATATCATGAGTCATAATGTTATATACAAAGGAATGCACCAAATAACCTATACTACTGATTTCCTCTGCCCCTCTTGCGAGAAAATGTAACAACTTTCCCTCTAGACGAAGAAGCCAGCGGGGCTGGCAATGGACTTTGTTGTGCTCCAGATCCTGAAGCACCAGGAGCTAAAGGAGGCAGACCACGTCCTCTACCGGTAACAGGGGTAGGTGGTGTCACCTCCTCCTCCTGCTATTGCTCCTCCTCCTCCTCCTCATGAAACTCATCATTGATTCATTGCGACTAGAAATGGGATCATCAACAAGAGATACATAAACATCATCTAGCTCAAAGTCTTTAGACTTGGATTGTTCAACCTTATAACATGATAGAAATTGAAAAAGTTTAACATGCCTAACCAATGATTTTGGTTTGAGTGAAGGGTTCATCTCCTCAACCTTAAAATGCGGTAGAAAAATATTAACATGCCTAACCAGTTGTTTTCCTTTGAGTGAAGGGTATATTCTTGTTAAGGCCACGGTAGAGGAGTTCAACAATCAATACCACCAACATCAACAAAGTTCAACAATCAATGCCACCAACATCAAGGTTCTTAAAGGACTTCATACTCTTGATCAAATGCCAATCTCATACCCTTACACATAATAGAATCAAATGGAAACAATGCAAATCCCCAAACCATGAAACCTTGAAAACCATTAAGTCTGATGAATTTTGAGTGAAATATAAAATTCTAGTTTCTCCATATGAAATCCAATGAGGTCGAAACCACTCTTAAACATCCCGAGTCATTTCATGATAATGTTAAAAATTTAAGTAAAAGGATGATGAAAATATCACTTTTACTTTAAGAATTTAACATTACCATTAACTGCCAACAGGGTGTGTCAGCAAAAATGACAAAAAAAAAAAATCGATTTTTTAACTTATAGGGTTGTTGTTTGATGGGCCCACAATTTTTACCAAAAAATCGCGATTTTTTCCCGGTTAGCGATTTTTTCAAAAAATCGTGCAAAACATCGTCGATTTAATCATTTTGTTGAAAAAATTGCGATTTTTTCAAAAAATCATGATTTAATCGCGATGTTCAAAACACTGAGGTGCCTGCATGGTAGAGTAAGTGATTTATGCTTTATTTCCTAAGGTTAACTTAGGAAAAGTACAATAATTAATTTAATTGATTATTGTGGACTATTAGGCCAAATTTCTAAGGATAAATAATAAAATTATTTAAGTGACCTAAAAAAATCTCAAACATTGACCTCAAGTGAGGCTTAGGATTTAATCCTAGCCATTGATCATTTATGAGATTAGGATTAGGGATTTTGGCATAATGAAATTATAAAATAAGCCTAGGTGAGAGGTGAAGACACATAAATGTTCAAAAATCAATTTTCTCAAGAACGAGAGGCTCAATTAGACTGAAAAGAAGTGAAAAGAATTGCAACAGTGAATTTCGAGAGAAAACTTAAGTGAGGCCGATGCCAAGAAAGAGAGAAGTCGAGTCAGCTGAAGTGGACGGCCAAATTATTATCAAACGACCAATATATCCAGAATTACTCAACTGCACAAGGGCCATATGAGGAAGAGAGAGGAGCCAAATTGCTGGTGATGGAGGCTAAAGTTTCTTCAGTAGTGTTGATTTCCTTGAGGCCAATTTTCTAAGTCGGGGCAAGTTCTAGGTTTCCAGCAGTTGCATTTTTCTGAGAAATTTAATATGAAGGAAGATTGTGTTGAGCACATATTTGTTGTTTTACATGATTTATTTCCCTAGATTACTCTCGTTGCATTTTATTTCCTGAGTTAATATACTAGTGTGTTTATTTTTTCAATGATTTCAGAAATATTTGAGACAAATATTTTCTAGTTTTTTAATTAATTGTTGAAGTAAAGAAAATCAGAACTGGTATAAAAGAATATAACATTGTTTACATTGTTGGATAATTTAAAGAATAAAGTTTATAGACTATGCAAGAATTGTATATATACCGACAGCTTACCCAGTTTATCATCCATGAAATGTGAGGAAGTACTCTGAGTTTCCCGTGCTTTCATTCCAAATTATATATATATTCCTTGAATAAAGATCTTTATATTCCATATAAGGAATATACATGTTTCAATCTTCAAGGGACTCTCAGACAACAAGACTTGAAGCCATTTCAAGAATATACCCATTATGAGTTCAACATGTCACATGTGAGAATTGAACCCAAATGGGAGGATAACAACAATTCTCCCAACCACCCAAGCAACATCCAATTGACACACATCCGCACACAAACACACAATAAGTAACTAATATATTCCATAGAAAACTAAGGATTATAAACAACAATTTTGGCAGGAAGGAGATAACTCAAGAGCCACTTCTTGTTTGAGTTATATATAGATGGGTAGATGGACATATATACAAAAATAATTGAGGAATTCACTCTACGATTTCCACTACTAGATAATCTAGCTTAATATTCAATATAGTGTTATAAAGCATCACATAAAATAGTTTTTGCATGTATATGCGTGTGTATTCCTTGAAGAAATATCTTTATATTCTAAATGAGAAATATACATGTTATTATCCTCGAGGGACTCTCAAACAACAAAGATTGAAGCCACCAAAAGAATATATTGATTATTAATTCAGCATATCACATGCTGAATTGAACCCCAATTGGGGAGGATAACAACATTTCTCCAAAACACCAAAGTTACATCCAATTGAGACACGCAAACACAATAGGAAACAAACTAATATATTCCATGGAAAACTAAGTATTATAAACAACAATTTTAGCAAGTATGAAATAATTCAAGAGCCATTTCCTGTTCACTTATCGCTGCAATGCAAAAAAAAAGTTATAAAAGAGAACCCCATGGTACTCTAATGACCCATGGTATTCTGATGATAAAAGAGAGATTGGAGCTCACTCTTTCTGCACGCATAAATAGTTTCCTCATATCTATTTGGAGATCTCTTGTGGCTTTGGAGTGCTAAGGGTGAAACCCTCGAGCAAATTGGATTCAGTGGTCAAACAAATCCACTGTGACTGATCAGAAGGAAATATCACTTAGATCTTTCACCAATATTTATTGTTAAAGACTCATCTCATTGCCAAGCCTTGGGTACAGCCAAGGATAATGGAATTTTTGGAGGCTGTAGTTTCCATCTACAGTTCTTGGGGGAAAAAGGGGGGTCAATTCTCTCAACAACAGACCATGGGATCACTTGAGGAGTCCATGCCAAATATTATTAGCAAATTGAGGGTATTTTTTTTTGTGGGGAGTTTCAGGCATCAGCCCAGATTTTGTTACCCTATCCAGCACTACTTTTCTCTTAGTAGCTCAAGCCATAATTTGTTGAGTCGTGCCATCAGAAGGGAAATTCGAACCAGCCATAAAATCGGCTGCAGTATAGTAACTTACAATACTGTGAGGGGGCATTTCAGTGTTGTCATCATCTCTTATTTGCCCAACAAATCATCCCATTAGCCATGGATCTTTATGGGTTTCAAAAAATCTATTTTTGTAACCCAAAAGGCTGTTGCAACATGTAATTCCAAGTCAAATTAATAAAACGGATCAGAATATACTAGCAAAGTTTGTTTGTTGTTGTATTTTAATTGTGGTATGATGTTTGAGTTATTTGTTTAGCAAGAAGGGATTTTACGTTGGTATTAACAAACAAAACTGATTAATTGGTTGAATCTATTTGTTATGATCGGTGTTTTAAAACTCCGACTCAGGTTCGGAACCGATCGAGGGTCGACTCCGACTGCGACTCGAACTCCATATCGACTCGACCGGTTCAGTTTCAATGACTCATTTTTGTAAAAGGTACATTAAATATAATTTTTTTTATAAAAAAAACAAAATTTCAAAGATTTCCTTTCATGTTTCCAAACACAAGGCATTACAATCTAAGCCACCAGGTTCGGGTTTGTGTTCGAGTTCAGCAACGTTGAAATTCAAATAAAGTTCGGCAGCAAAAAATTTTCCGATAAAGTTCGGCATAAAATTCGACATATAGAAATTTGAAAAAAAAAAATATATATATATATAAGTTTAGATGGTTGTATAAATCCGGAAATACATTATTGATAAAGAATCAATAGAAATAGTGGAGTAGAGATTGTTTTTCTTTAATAGATTATATGGAAAACATCAATAATAAATGATTATGATTGTATAGTAACTGAACTAAATTGAAGAATTCTGAACTGATTATAATACTTGTTAGACAATGAAATCAAATAGGATTACACCTAACCTAATTAACCTAATAAACAGGAGATTAATATATTAATAAATATTATGGATAAAGGGTGATATTATTATTTTTGTTTTATTTATTAGATTCCAAAATATTCTTAAATATTTTTTTTGAAATTTGTAATTTTGATAAGATTAGTTCACAAAAACTGGATAAACCATTTTGGGTTTCACATAGACACTTTATAATATGGACAAAAGAATTAAATCAATTTTTTAATCTCATTTGTTATGGATTCCAATTTTTTTTTAAATATTTTTGAAATATATAATTGATATAAAAGAGTTGAAAAAACTTTAAAGATGAAAAATTATCTTAAGTTTAATACGTAAACTATAAAATATTTATTAATATATTTGTAAAATTATTAGAATTTATAATGTTGATGATTTTTAAGATAAAATAATTTTATATTGTAAAACTTTTTTTTAAAAAATCATAGAAAATTAACCTGCTGTCAAAATATTAAGGCCTAAATTTTTATTTTTTTTTAAATCTTTTAACTTTATTTCTGTGTTACATAGACACTTAATCTGAATAGTCCATACGATATGTGCAAGAAACTTTGATTTGAAATGCAACCATTAACATATTATGGTCTTGCTCACTGCAAAACCACTGAGTTTGTTAATAAATTTGCAAGTACGTATTTTGGCTCACGTCCATATTAATAATGATTTTGGAGTCAAATGAACAAAGATGTGCCTTCAAAGTTGTAGTCAATTGACCTCTTCAAAGAATGTGGGTGTGCGAGAATAATCAAGTGAATTAAATTCAGTTTAATATTCATCATGCGAGGAGCGAGGAGAATGAGAATGTGTTGAGTATAAATTGACCTCGATATTCAATGAATCTCTGTTATGCTTATCTAGCACTGAACACAGATCTCAGTCGACATGCTATGCGGTGCTTCTCTGGTTTCTGTTGTTGGTTAGTTTGTTATCGACAAATTCATCTGTCAGTGATTAATTTATCGGTGGAAAGTTGTAGCCTGTGCACTGTGCACTGTGCGCTGTGGAGTGAGGAGTCTGGAAGCCGAGAGTTTTTCGTCGGGCCGAGAACCTGTCTGCTGTGGCAAGTTTCAACAATGCGGCTGCCGGTAAACCTATAGACTATTACCAATTTACCAAACGCCAACCCTAAACACGAATTTTTGCCGAATTTAATAAAAAAAACACGAATTTAATCGATTTTTTTTCAGATTTGGGTTCGACATGAAGTTCGGCTTTGGATTCGGTGAACACAATCGATTTTATTCGGATGCCGATTAAATTCGCCGATTTTCGAACTTTTTCCTTCAGATTCGCCGAATCCGGTGACTTAGATTACAATATAGACAAAAAACAACATATGTTCAAAGTAGGCTCATGAATATATCCATTACAACAAAATTGCACCTAGTGCATTGTCCAATACATGATGATATAGAGATCAGAACAAAAAACATAACCAAGGAGGCTCTAAATGGCCTCTACAACAAAACATGAATAGTCACTACTGCTAGACATTTGACAAGGCAATATCCTCTGGTTCAAACTTTGAACCAAACTTTGAACCAGAGGGGGAAACCACTCGCTCCTCCTCCTCGTCAACATCCTCAACTAAAACTGTAGCACGTTGAGCCTGAGATAAACGAGTTATGTTCTTCTGTCGTGGCTGACAAGAGGAAGTGCATGTGGTTGCAACTGGAGGACTTGGAACTGGGTCTGCTACTAGTGGATCTGCATTGAATTGAGCCTCTACCTGTGTATCGAAGTCCATCCCCACACCAATATCCTCATCAGAGTCAAACTCTTGTTGACAAGTCTCCACTACCCAATCTAATGTTGGATCAATATCCTCCAACACAATGGGATCTGAATCAGGTCTTTTGTTCAGCAACTGATTGCATCTTAGTCGGAGGTTGTACTGGACATACACTAGATCATTTAACCATTTTTGCTCCAAATGGCTTCTCTTCTTTGTTTAAATCCTCTCAAAGACAGACCAATTGCACTCACACCTAGAAGCACTACAAGTTTGACTCAAAATGCGGATTACAAACCTTTGCAATTCAGGGCAATGGCTACCAAACGACTCCCACCATTGTGCTACAAAAAACATAATTGTGTAATGAGTTTCAATTAGCTAAACAAATTATATCCAACTTTGAAATTATAAACAATTATACAAAATAATAAAATATGAATTTGAAAATTGAAATTATTTGCTTACCTGACTCATCTAATTCCCTTGCAATCCTTGCAAGGTTCTTGCTAAAGGTACATGTGGCTTTGCTGAACATAGTGATTTGATTATGTATCAGCAACTGGTCACTCTCCGTGGGGATCATGCAATCAATGCAATCAATCAATCCATCTCTAACCTCCCCAGTCAAAGCTCTTGCTTCCTAAGCTTTATAATGATACCTTGGGTTCAGAAAATACCCAGCTGCATGTAAAATGCAATGGAGTTGATTGTTCCATCTTCGATCAATGATTTCCCAAATGGGCCCACACTTACCCACTCTGTCCTTGTATGTTGCCCTAATGTGCTCCTTTGATTGATCCATAGCCTTATAAATGAAGCCCATAGCCATCTTTCCCCATCCACCAACCGCAACACCTTAACCAGTGGCTCAGCGACCTTCACAATCTCTGCTGTCTTTTTCCAAAATATTTCTTCATTAACTTTCTTTTTCAAATCTTTGCCATCCTGTTTGCGAGCCCGCTAACATTCATCACTAGAAAACAACTTTTGCAAGTTTCTATGTTGGGAAAGCATAGATTGCAATGTCAAAAAATGTGTTGCAAATCTAGTGATGGCAGGCCTAATAATTTCCTTGCCCCCGGTGCATTTCCTCGTCAGGTTCAAAATCCATGAGTGATTATAAATATATTTTGTGATGCTTTTGCCATGCTCTATAGTGTTCTTGATCCAATATATTTTACCAATATCCTCAAGCATGATGTCTATGCAAGGTGCAGTACATGGGGTCCAAAACATGGTTAGGTGTTTTTCCTCTAACAATTTACCAGCAAGAAGATAGTCAGAGGCATTATCTATGATGATTTGAACAACATTTTCCACTCCCACCTCTTGTACAACCTCATCCAAAAGCTGAAACAACAAGTGTCCATCTTTCACCCTATCAGATGCATCAACTAATCTTAGAAACATGGTTCCCCATGGGCAAAAGACAAGAAATTTTATAATTGTACGGTTCCTCTGATCAGTCCATCCATTTGACATGATGGTACATCCTATATGTGCCCATGAGTTATTGAATTCTTTCAAATATTCATCAATGGGTGCAATCTCTTTTTGCAAAATAGATCCTCTTAACTCATGCATAGTAGGGCCTTTGAAGCCCTTTCCAACAACATATATGGCATCAAACATAGGTTCATAATATGGTGAACGAGAAGCATTGAAGGGAATATCAGCATCATACCACCATCTGGCAATGTAATCACAAGCAGTTTCTCTCAATTCTTTTTTCCAATGCTGATCTAAAGTGGGCTGCACTTGACCTCTACCTGTAGGACTAGGACCATGTGCACTATCAAAGGGAGAAGAGGGTGCGAAAAAACTTTTGATAGTACCCTTATTTCTCATTGCAACCTTACCCTTTTCTTGAATAGACTCCGAAGAGGGAGGAACATAGTGAAAGGGGTTTGATGCATCGGTGCAAGGGATAGAAGAAGAACCCTCAAAATCAAAATTTGGGTTGGCAGCCATCATGTGTTTTATAATTCTCTTCCTCCCAATTTCCGCCTCTATTTATTTTTGCCTAGCTTTGTCTTCCTCAAACTTTTGAAATTGATCTCTCAACTCTTTCCTAATTTTCCCAATTTCTTCTATTAGTGCTTCCCATGGAGTAATTTGGCCTCTAAGACTAGCCAAGTGTAGTTTCAGTCTATGAATGCCCCCTCCACCCCCCTTAATTTTTCTCTTACAAAATTTGCAATGCATTAGATCATCAACCATTTCAGCATATACCCAAGCAGTGTATTTCATTCTAAGGGCCATTTTGGACTACATTTTTGACTTGGAAATGAAAAGTTTAAATCTGAAAATGAAAACCAAAAAAAAAAAAAAAAACTACTCATTCTGTGTTCATTTCTTTCACAAAAATCTATGTTTTCCATTTTCAGATTTGCAAAAAAAAAAAAAAAAAAAAGAAGAAGATTTTAGAAGGGAAAAAAAAACCTCTAGGCTCTAGCCTCCTTAATGCTGCTCCAACAAACCAACTCCTCAATGTTGCCCGAAAGCTTGCCCAATAAGCTCCTCACTGCTGCTCCAAAGCTTGCCCAAAAGACTCCTCAAAGTTGCTCCAAAACCCAACTCCACAACTCTTCACAAATTCCTCACAAATGCTCACTCAAATGCAATGAGCTAGATGTGAGAAAATGAGAGGGGTTGGGTAGCTTTAATAGGATAGGGAGGGGTTAGAAGGCTGAACAAAACCCTAACAGCAAAGAATATTTCAGTTTGGAGTCCAATTTTGAGGGTAAGTGGGTCTGCGGCCGGACTTGCCTGGCTCGGCCAATCTAACTCGGGCTCGGCCGAGCCAGCCAATTTGTGCCTGAACAAGCCGAGGCAGTGAACAAATCAGCCAATTCGGTCACAAACCGGCCTTCGAACCAGTTTTCTATCGAGTCAGTCCAACCAAAGGGTTGGCTCTGTCGATTCGGAGCTAGTGCAGTCGATTTTTAAAACTATGGTTATGATAATTTGTTTTGGGGATATTGGTTGAGTTGCTTGTATAGAAAGAGTGGATTTTACAATAGTATCAGAGCGAGGCTTTTTATGGCAACCTGTGAGTGCACGTTATCTTGTAGAGTTCTAGGGTAATTTTTTCCCTGGGTTTTGTTAGTCCGCTAAGGTTTTCAACAAAATTCCTTTCTTTTCAAAAATGAAATAACTACTCCAACATACATGTAACCTTCAATAAACAATCCTGCCCTTTCAACAATGCGACCAATCATACAGTTCAGAGCAAATCATTCAATAATTCAATAGTGACAATGTAAACCATGTTGAAAAAAGTGTAACTAGGTTCGGTCTTCATAAATATGAAATTTACTTTTGATTCTTGTATATTGTAAAATAAAAGAAAATTATTATTATTATTTTTGGAGCATGGGTTTCATGCTCAAGGTCTTTTATTTTATAGGTCAAGCACCCATTGAGTGCTTCTAGGATTTTCCCTAGGTCAAAAAGTCAAAAGAGTCATTGTCATAAGTTGAAGACCCCATCGGGCACAATGTAAATTGTAAATAAAATTATTTGTGTCCTTGAAAGTGTCAAAATAACCTTCAAGACAAAGTCGACCTGGCAACTGGCAAGTCGGCCTAAATTAAGGACCTTTGTCCACCTTGAGAAGCTTATATGAAGGAGGAAACTCGACCTCCTTAGAAAACATTAATCACTCAATCATTCAAGGGAAGAAAGAAGAAGAAGAAGGTAGAAAAGAAGGAAGAGGATGAAGGAAACTTGTCTTTGGGCTATTTCTCTTTCACATGTGCGAAGCAAAGCTAGGGTTTTTGCAACAGGTCTAGGGTTTTCTTTTGCAAGTTCGATCTTGAAGAAGGTAGGGAAAGAAGGTCAGTGAAGGTCACAATAAGTCATCCTTAATCTCCAAAAGAAAGAGAAAAGCCAAGTGAGGTCTGAGGAAGCCTTGGGAGACCAGAAGCTTCTCACACGTGTGGCAGCAGCTATACTGCAGCCTTCTAATCCTCTTGTATTTAAAGATTTCCTTGAGGGAGGTTCTCTCTTTATTTAATTGAGTAAGGTTCACAACAAGCCCCAACTTTGGGCTTTTTTCCCCAGCTTCCCCAATCTTTGCCCAAACATTGGGTATTTTAGAGCTTTCCCTTTATGGATGACTATTGCCTTTAGGGACCGATAGGCTACTTCATCCCTTAGGCCAATTAAGCAAGGCATTACAATCCGCCCTTCCTGACATTGTTTGTCCCCAAGCAATAACACATTGCCTTCAAACTTCATAGCAATCATTTCGAGCATACTAGAACTGCAAGATGTCATTTCGCTCATTAGAGGTTGCATTCTACTGCCTATGCTCATATCATTATTAGGTATTTGAAAGTGGTGATCCTTATATGCTGCAAATTCTGCACTCTCATGAGGCACAAAGTTCATTGGTTCCAATCTGCGAAATTGATGTTGCCAAAGTACAATCCAATCATTTTTTTTATCAGAGATTTCAACAATGTGCAACTTGCATCTTTCTCCTTGTTCTAGTGTAGCTAAATGACTCGTTATGTCTTCAATTAAACTTCCACCTTGCTTCACAATTTTCCAAAAAATCCTCCAACAAAATTTCCATGAGGTTTCAACCTAATCATCTCCCAAAGTGGTCTCAAGAAAACAAGAAAAAACAGCCATTACCTTCAGCCCTATGCATCAAATTTTGCATTGTGCACTCAAATATGTTCGCAAATATGTTGGTCAAAATTGTCCTTGATATCAATATGAGCATTGATGAAGATGCATTGATGAATGTTGGTTGAAGCCCTAATCCTAATGAAGATCACATTTGAGGAAAAGCCCTAGCATTTGATGAGACCCCAAAAGCCACCATGAATAAAATAATGATGATAGTTCACAAATGTAATCTTATTAATGGAAAAATGACCTCATTTAAGGATTACATTGGAATAGGCTTGTAGAGGACATTTTCCCCTTTCCAACGAGCCCTTACTCACCTTCTAACTCCTTCTAGATTGAGAGAAATGATTTTTCAAGTTGAAATACAATAATTTCGAATGTTGGTTGACATAAGCCTACTTGTGCAAGTCGGCCTCACCTCCAAGGGACATGTCCCCCCATTAAAGGTCAAAATGTGTATAAATACAAAGTTAAACAGCTCATTCCAATCATCCAATTCGGTGAAGGTCATCACAAGAACACAGAATAGTTCACATCTCGTGAACTAAGGAGGCCAAGATCACACTGTTTGGGTTAATTCAATGTTGGGTCATCATATAGCTCGGACACGAAGAATACTAACACCTTGGACCTATGTTTCAGATTACAACCCAGTGAGGCTCGAACCTGTGGAAGTATACCTTGAAGCTGTGAAAGAGCTATACCTCAGACCTGTGGAATTAAACCTCAGAACTGTAGACTTATACCTTGAATTTGTGATAGTAATACACCCCAAACCTGTAATTACCTGTGTAGGCTCGAACATACACCTATGGAGGATTGGTAATGCACAGAATTTGTGGAAGGCTCGATGGTAATACATTTGTGGAAGGCTCATGGTAATACATCTGTGAGATATATTTGTGGAGATACAACTGTGACTCGGGTATACATCTGTGGTGATACAATTGTGGAGTGGTCATACAACTGTGGAGATACATCTGTGACTCGATTATACATCAGTGGAGGCTCAAAGGCTCAGTCTTCTTTAGGCTCGGAGTTGTGACTTGTGAGTGGCTCGAAACAATGAACACATAACATTGCAAAAACCCGTGGACAGTTATCATTGAAGGAGCTCGGTCATGGCATTTTAGTGACGTTAAGGAGCAGAATTAGAGTCACAATTACATCATCATTTGTAGTAGACTTTGATGTGAAGAACTCAAAAGCTTTGGACAGTCAAGCATTTGAAGATTTGGACAGTGAAGAATACTCTCATTCAGTGGACAAATTGGAAGTCTGGAACAAACTTGTGGAGCAACAGAAGTATGCCATTTATACATTTTGTTTGTTAAAATTTTAAGGGTTGGAGCCTCTTAATACAAGGTTGGAGCCTTGAAGAAGATAGGGTTGGAGCCCTAGAGGTTGGAGCCTCGTGAAGCTCAAGTTGGAGCTTGGCAACAATTTGGAGCCTAGTGGATTAAAGGGTTGGAGCCCTCTATATTATTGTACTCAATCTATTGTAAAAAGAGGATTGGTGTCCTCATTTGTTCCTAATAAAATTCCTATTTATTTTCTAATTGAAATTGTGAAAAATCTTAACTGGTAAAAGTAATAATTGAAAAGAAATATTGATTCACCTCCTCTCAGTATTTACAACAATTGGTATCAGAGCCAACTTATTCAAAATCAGCCTAACAACTGGAAGAAGGATTCTTAATCACAATGAAAAATCAATATTCAGGAAAAATCCCCCTGTTGACCACTCCTTGTCAACGACCCCATAGCAGTACACTCCTCATGTTCGAGTGTTTGTGCCATTCATATTTCATCATTTAGTCGACAGTTTTGTAAAAGATGTAAACCCATTCTGCAAAACTATAATGTAAATAATATCAGTAAGACCATGTATGTAACTAATAACAACGTAGATAAGCCTAGTATTTTGGTGACGATTTCTATCTTAGGAGGTTTTTCGTCTCACTAATTCATCTATCTCTAAACTCAAATGATCAACAGAGTTTTTCCCCTCCAACCTCACCCCAAAGCTAGGGTGGATTTTTTTATCAAGATATTAAGTGAGTCCTAGTGTTTTTTATCGAGTCTTTGTAAAAGTAATCTGGCAATGATCCTAACTAATTGACCAGATCATTTTATTATAGATTGCTAAGTCTACTAGATCATATTTTGAGTCGCATTATTGGGTAGATTATTGAGGGTTTGTTACAAATAGGTGTTCCCCTCATGGGTTTAATGTATTAATATTATGTAAAGAGGGTTGGAAAAATAATTAATCCCCCTCTTGAGTCAATTAATTAAATTTTTTGGCAAAATTAAATCAAAAATTCTAAGCCAGAAATTTAATTAATTTTATGTCCTAGGTAAAATTAAATTCTTCAAAGGCAAAATTCATGGGTCTCTAAAAAAAAAAAATTAAAGGTCCCGGGCCAAGGAAATATTGGAAATTTTGAAAAATTTTAGACCCTTGGGCCTTAATAGTTAAGTCAAAGTAAATTTTTTAAGGTAATTAACTCAAAATTATTATTTTTGAGTTAATTAAAAATGAATTAAATGAAAATTTCGAAATTCCTCAAAAAAATAATATTTTCGACGGATGAAATTAAAAGATAATCAAATCAGTTTTGCCAGTCGATATTACTTTGACGAGGATCAAGCGAACTAGCCGTTGGAGGTTTCACCTATAAATTAGAAGTCTAATTTTTCATCTGATCTCTTGATCGTGTACTAGCTCTTGAAGCTCTCCTATAATACTTTCTAGAATAATACAAACAAAGTCCTTGGGGTTTTATTTGACGGTCGTGTTCCTCTTCGACATTTTATGGTAAACTTGTTCTTTTATATTCTGCTGGTAATTATTTTAATGAATTGTTGATTAATGGCTCTTGTAGAGTAATTTATTGCACAGGTATCTTGCTTAGGTTACTGGAATTAAGGTAAAAATTTTAATTGGATTGAGTTATCAGGTATCTCTAACTCTTGAAATTTTCATTTTTATCTTATTTCTCTATTGATTTAACAGTTTGACTTTAAATGTGCAGAAATCTCTCGGATTTAGAATTGGGTGTTTGGGAAAGTCCACGGTTGAACCAGCTGACTCCCAAGGAAATAAGATCTGAAGAGCCCTCCGGATCTAATTCCCTGGGCTTATCTTAAATTCTATTTTTTACAGGGTTTTTCAAGGGCTTGTGCCTAAATTAAAATTTATCTTAACTTTTATTGAATCTAAAGTTAGATCTGGCTAGTAAGAGCCTTAGATCTTCAGATCTGGTAGCGAAGTCAGACTTACACTCCTCAAATTTGACAGATCTGCAACTTTTGTGCATAGATCTATAAATACATTGTATAGATTTGTATTTTTCATAGTGTAAATATTTTGAATTTTCTTTTAGTATTCTGATTTCTAACTCGAGATCAGGGTTTCATTTTAGATTTTTGTATATTTTCTAGGGTTTCTGGTTTTGTGTAGGTGACATTTGAGGATTTTCAGAGATTTTTTTTGGATCCGAGACAAATCTAGGCCCTAGAGGGTAAGATCTGATCTCAAGATCCAGATTTTTTGCAGGAAATATTCAGGTTAAATTTTTTAAAATCTGTTTCTGGGTAAAATCAATTGTTGGACAGAAGGAAATTTTTGAATTTTTATGCACAAGTTGTGCCAATGTTTTCCTATTGTTGGTTGCCCTCATTCGATGCTACCTTTTTCCCTCTGCGTTTTTTCTCCATTGCTGCCCAATTCCTTCGACCTGCACCTCGCTACCTTCTTTTCCTCCATCTCCTGCTTTCACGCGCTGCCATTCTGACTACGTCCTTCCGAGCTCAACCCTGCCCACGTGTTTTATGCTGCCTTTCTCATCTGTGTGGCTATTCCTCTCTCTCTATTGCGTACGCACCTCCCTTCTCCTTGCCAGCGTTTCTTTCCTTAACTCCCAGCTCCCTCATTCTCCACGCGGCCATCTCCTCTCCACGTTCATCTCTCCCCCCTGCAGCTTCCTTACGTTGTCCGTCGCAACCTCCATCTCCCTTCGTATCCGTGCTAACAGCTCTTTCGTGCTCTTCCCTCATGCTCATCCAAATCAGGTATGATGAATCTAACGTTGTTGATAACAAGAAAAATTAATGTATTCTTATATTTGCCCTCTCTACTGCATCTCCTCCCGACACCTTGGATAATTGGTTGATTGATAGTGGTGCCTCAAGGCACTTCACTGGAGATAGAGAGGCCCTCCCTAATTTGATTGAAAAGGATACTAATTTGGAAATTATCCTTGGAGATAATGCCACCTATCCCGTAAAAGGGGCAGGGACTATGACCCTTCATCTAAATCAAGGTCAAGTCCTTTGTTTGCAAGATGTGTTGTATATACCTGACTTGAAGAAGAATCTAGTGTCTATCTTGGCGATGGAAGATAAAGGATTCAAGGTGGCATTCACTAATGGAAAGGTACGCATTTGGAAGAGAAATTTCAAAAAAAGCATTCACTCTTGGTTTCAGGGTTGATACACTCTATCAAGTTGGCGGAAGTTTGTTGGGAGCCATAACATGCAACACAACTCTTCATTCCGAACTATGGCACTAGAGGTTTGCACACCATTATAAAGCTCTTCCCAAAGCAAGGAAGGTGGTCACAGGTATGCCCGAATTCAAACATGATCATGAAGGTGTATGTCAAGGTTGTGCCAAAGGAAAGCATACAAGGTGACCATTCCCCTCATGTAACTCCAAGACTATTGATGTTCTACAATTGATTCATTCTGATCTATCTGGTATGTTGCCTGTAACATCCTTAGGAGGATGCTTATATTATGTCACTTTTATAGATGACTTCTCTCGCGAGACTTGGATATACTTCTCGAAGAAAAAAGACGAAGTATTCAAATGGTTCCGCACCTTCAAGGCCTTGGTTGAAAATCAAACAGGGAAGAAGATCAAAATTTTGAGTACTGATAATGAAACCGAATATGAGTCAAATGAATTCAATGATTATTGCAAGGAAGCTGGCATTAAGAGGGAGACCACTACTGCGTATACTCCTGAACAAAATGGAGTTGCCGATAGAAAAGAGGAGCAAGTTGGATGCTTCTGGAAAAAAGGGAACATTTGTGGGCTACAGTGACCTCGAAGGCATATAGAATCTATGTGCCTGGCTAAAGAGAAGTGGAAATAAGGCATGATGTCACCTTCGACGAAGATGTTGCAGTTAGGAAGGTTAGAGATCTTCCTATCTCAAAGGAAGACAAAGAAGAAGAAGCAGGAAAGCAAGAAGAAACTAAGGATGGACAGAAGCTCAATGTTCAAGGTCCAATGGATCTTATTGATCCACCTCCTAGAGAGCCCACTTCTTACAACAAGAGAAGACCCTCATGACTTAGAGACACTCTCGAAGATGTCGAGAGACATGCTGCTCCAAGGGGAACATTCCGTGAAAGTAAGAAGCCGAATAGGTACCAAGAGTACTTAGTACCCATGAGCACCATTATCCAATCTGAGCCTGGAACGTTTGAAGAAGCCATGAAGCACCAAGTTTGGAAGAATGCAAATGAACGAAGGATATGAGTCGATCATGAAAAATGATGTCCGGGATGTGGTCCCCAGAGCCAAGGACAAATGTGTTGTCACCTCGAAATGGCTCTACAAGATCAAGCATGGAGTCGATGGAAGTGTTGAAAAATACAAGAAAATATTTGTTTCCCGAGGCTTCTTGCAGAAAGAAGGAATAGATTATGATGAAATATTTGCACATGTTGCTCGTTGCACCACCATCCATTCGATTATTTCCCTCGATGCATCACAAGGATGGAGTCTACATCAGATGGATGTCAAGACTACCTCCTTACATGGTTTTATCAAGGAAGAGGTCTATGTGGAACAACCTTTGGGATTTGAAGTTCCAGATCGAGATACACATGCATGCAGATTGAAGAAAGCCCTTTATCGATGTCGACATAGACTTACAGTCCACCATACCAAATCTCTCCAGTAGCTTCACAACATATTTTCCTTGAGAAAGGAAAATCTCGCTTGGACTTTGTCTAAACTCCTAGTCTAGGACGTAATGCATCAATCCTAGGTCTTTCATATCAAACTCGGAAGCTAGCTCCCTCTTACATTGATGAATGAGAGGGTCAGCACCTGTTAGGAAGAGATAGTCCACATAGAGAACTAGAATGAGAGGCCTTTCTTTATCAACCTTAAAATAAAGGTTTGGATCAGCATTACTTCGAGTGAAGCCCAGCTTCATCAAGTAGCTATCTACCCTCTCATACCAAGCCCTAGGGGCTTGCTTCAAACCATAGAGGGCTTTCTTCAACCTGCATACATAGGTGTCTCTATCTTGGACTTTGAACCCCAGAGGTTGCTCCACGTAAACCTCTTCCTTTATTGAACCATGAAAAAAGGCAATCTTCACATCCATTTGATGGAGACTCCATCCTTGCGTTGCAACAAGGCCAATGATAGATCGGATGGTCGTATAGCGGGCGACAGGTGCAAATATATCATCATAATCTATGCCTTCTTTTTGAAATAAGCCTCGGGCAACAAATCTTGCCTTGTATTTTTCAGCACTTCCTTTGGCTTCATGCTTGATCTTGAAGAGCCATTTCGAGGTGACAACAGATTTGTCCTCCGATCTCGAAACCACTTCCCAGACATCATTCTTCAGGATAGATTCATATTCTTCGTGCATAGCATCCTTCCAAACTTGATGCTTTACGGCTTCTTAAAATGATCCAAGCTCACGTTGTGCAAATGCACTCATGGTTGCTAGATACCCTTGGTATCTATTTGGCGTTTTGCTTTCCCAAAATGTCCCCCTTGGGGCAATATGTCTCTCGGCATCTTTGAGAGTGTCCCTGAGCCATGAGGGCCTCTTCTTATTTGAAGGAGGTGGATCAATAGGAGCTATAGGTCCTTCAACATCGAGCATCGATTCATCCTTCGATTCTTCTTGCCTTCCAGCGTCTTCTTCTTCTTTGTCTTCCTTTGAGCTAGGAAGATTTCTTACTTTCTTGAGGACAGCATCTTCATCGAAGGTGACATCGTGGCATATCTCCACTTCTCTTTGACCAGTCACATAGATTCTATATACCTTCAAAGTTTCACTGTAGCCCACAAACATTCCTTTCTTTCCAGAAGCATCCAACTTGGTTCTCTTTTCTTTCGGCACATGAAAATAAACAAGACTACCAAAAACTCTAAAATGAGAAACATCAGGTTTCTTACCAGAGAAGACTTCTTCAGGAGTCTTGGAGTCCAGAGTGGAATTTAGGCATCTATTTTGAATGTACACAGCAGTGTTCGCAACTTCTCCCCACAGAAACTTCAGAAGACCTTCATCATATAGCATGGCACGGGCAGCTTCCACAATGGTCCTATTCTTTCTTTCAACAACACCATTTTGCTCAAGAGTATACATAGTTGTGGTCTCCCTCTTAATGTCAGCTTCTCTACAAAAGTCATTTAACTCATTTGACTCGTACTTGGTCCCATTGTCGGTCCTCAAAATTTTGATTTTCTTCTTGGTTTGATTTTCCGGCAAGGCCTTGAAGGTACAAAACCATTTGAAAACTTCGTCCTTCTTCTTCAAAATATATATCCAGGTCTTGCCAGAGAAGTCATCTATAAAAGTCATGTAATAGGAACATCCTCCCAAGGATGTTACGGGCAGCATAACAAAAAGATCAGAATATATCAATTGCAAGATATCAGATGTCTTTGTGACACTTGAGGAGAATGGTCCCCTTGTATGCTTCCCTTCGGTACAACCCTGACATATACCGTCATGGTCATCTTTAAACTCGGGCATCCTTGTCACCACCTTCCTTGCTTCGGGAGGGGCTTTGTAATGAAGATGTGCAAACCTCTGGTGCCATAACTCAGTTTGAAGAGTTGTATCACGTGACATAGCCCCCAATGGACTTCCTCCAACCTGGTAGAGTGTATAAACTCTAAAACCAATAGTAAGAGCTTCTTTGAATTTCTTCTTCCAGATGTGTACCTTTCCATCAACGAATGCCACCTTGAATCCTTTGTCTTCCATTGCCAAGATAGACAAAAGGTTCTTCTTCAAATCAGGTACATACTACACATCTTGTAAGTGGAGGACTTGACCTTGAGATTGATGAACGATCACAATCCCTGTCCCTTTTACGAGATAGGTGGCATTAGCTCCAAGGATAATTTCTAAAATAGTATCCTTCTCAATCAAATCAAAGAGGGCTTCTTTATAACTAAGTGAGGTGCCTTGAAGCACCACTATCAATCAATAAGACATCCAAGGTATTGGGAGAAGATGCAACAGAGAGGGAGATACAAGAATATATTCATTTTTCTTATTATCAACAACATTAGATTCATCGTACCTGAAATTTCTTGACCTCTTGAAAGGTTGCCCATTTCCACTACGATCAGAGCGAGTCTTCCTCTTTTCTTTGAACCTGTTGTTCCTTTGATTGTCATTCCCCCTGAAGTTGTTGTTGTCATCATCCCTCGGAGAGTCCCTTCTATTGGGGCAATCTCTTGCATAGTGACCAAACTTGTTACAAGTATAACATCTTCCTTTCCTTCATTTGGGCTCCGCTCTTCCATGGTTTTGATTTCTCGGACCACCATTGTTCCTCTTCTTTGCATGAGCAGCAAAGTCAGTAGGGTCACCTCCATTTCCATTAGAGGGATGATCTCTCTGCATCATTTTTGTCTCCTCTTGAGTGCATCTCGTCAATATTTCATCAAAATCAGGAATCACATTATTATTAAGCATAGTAGTATTGAATACGTACCAATCACGAGGGAGACCTCCAACTGCAATGAGAACCATCTCTCGATCAGCTATTTTTTCTCCAATAGCTAATAGATTATTATTGATTTCAGTGAACCTCATAAAATAGGATTGAATGGATCCTTCTTTGCCCTTCTTGATATTCTTCAATTGATTCTTGAAGAAAAGCACTTGATTAGCATTGCTAGCCCTGAACATGGTAACCAACTTATCATACATCTCTTTATATGTGCCCAGCTTGGAGATGTAAGCAACCAAGTGCTTATAAATAGAATCCCTGATAATCATCTTTGCTTTAATTTCCCCTTTTCTAAGCTTTGTCTGTGTCGCAGCATGTGAATTTGATGGAGGCTCATGAATCTTCCCCTGCACATAATCAATGACATCTTGATCTTCTAATGCCAAATCCAAGGACATATTCCATGCATGATAATCAGACTTGTCAGTCAACTTATCATCAGATTTGAAACCCTTATAGGTTGCAGAGGTCATTGGTCCTTAATAGGATTTCTTCTTTGGTGATTGCTTTTCATACTAGCTTGGGCTTTGTCTTCACCTTATAGCTCTGATCCCATGTTAAATTTAGACGACAATGGTATGTTCTATGCTTAATGCAGTTTTACTTCAATCTTTCTTATAGGCCCGATTCAATTTAGCAATCACATAAACATGAAAGTAAAATGTTGATAGAACATCGATAATATAGACCAAAATTTAGAATTCCTCTTATCCAGCGACGATAGAGAGTAGTGTTCATTACGGCAGTCAACAGGATGCACCAGCAAGCAAAATCATCCTCAACATCAGATCAACCAATCCTCCAAGTGTCACACACACCCCTCAAAGACGGCTCCAAAAAATTCAACATTGGTCAATAGAAAAAGTCAACACTAGTCAACGTTGTAGTTTAGGGCTACAGTCAAAGGCCTCCCTTTTCCTCAATCTTTGTTCCCTCTAATGCGGCCTCAAGAGATCGGAATTTTTGCACTTGAAGGAGGTCAAAATTCCAAGCTTTGACCCACAATCAACTCACCAGCCAAAGAGCCCTAAAACAGTCTGCACTTCTTCAGCTTTAGATCCGCACATGTGAGAGAGAGAGAGAGAGAGGCCTCCAAAGGCTGATCAAACCAATCAAATCACAAGAGGAAATGTGTGATGAGTTGATGAGCAAATGATCTTCAAGTCTCTCCAATTTATATACATCAGTGAGGGTGTGTGACACATCTATTGGGCTAGCAAGCCTACATTACAAATCTAGCAAACCTTGCACATGTGTGGAAAATAAAATCAAAATATATGTTTTGCTCATCCAAACAAGATGATCTTTAGATCAATCTTGCACTTCTCCGAAAGAGGAATCCAACAAAAATATAATCATCATCATATGAGAAGTGCAACATGGAGTTTGAACCTAGTTGCCCAAAATTAACATCTCCAATATAGTAATTTACAGTAGTGTAAGGGGACATTTCAGCACTATCATCATCTCTTATTTTCCCAACAAATCATGCCATTAGCCATGGCTATTTATGGGCTCCAGAAATCTATTTTTCGAACTCAAAAGGTTGCTCCAACATGTAATTCCAGACTATATTAATTAGCCATGGCTATTTATGGCTTCCAAAAATCTATTTTTGTAACTCAAAAGGCTACTCCAGCATGCAATTCCAAGTCAAATTAATAAATCGCATTAGAATATATAGGTTGAGTTTGTTTGTTGTGGCATGATGCTTGAGTTATTCGTTTAGCAAGAAGGGACTTTGTAGTGGTCTTGATAAACAAATATGTTATATTGGTTCAATTTATTTGGTGTGATATTTTGATTTGGGGATACTTGTTGAGTTGCTTGTCTAGAAAGAGGGGATTTTACATTTTCCCTGAGCGATGTATAGTACATGTCACAATATTAAGTTACATCCCACCTTGGAAAAGCCCACCATGGCAAACATTAATCACCCCATCACATCAACCTCATAAAAGAATATGACATAAGAAAGTGTTAACCCCATCCAATCATCATGTATAACAACATCACATATCCAAGATAATAATCATGCATAACACCCCCTCTTACTAAAAAACCAACACCATAACCTCAACACACATAATCATTAAGATACTCCATGAAGAAGATAACACGTAAAATAACAAGAACCCATGTGTTAAGAAAGTGATCCATCAAGCAAGACACAAAACTAACCATGATATAACCATCCACCAAGAAGAGGAGTGAAGATAGTCCACCAAGATGTCGCCATCAAATGATCAAAAGACAAGAAAAGAAGAAACTCCACGAAGTTGTATATCCCCCAAGTCCATCAAAACCTCCAAGGTACCAACAGCAAACTCCACCAATCTGATAAAAGTCACAATGTAGAACCCCATACAATATGAGGCGCAACATTCCCCATAGGCCACATGTTCAATTCCAAAGAGGGTAGGGCATGTACATGTGAGTAAGTTGTTGTTTACAAATATTTGCATGGTGCCAACAAGGTATCAACACTCTCACTCTTACTTTTGGGCTAAAGTCAGGGATAAATTGTATTTCCTAAGAGGATACTAATACCCAAAATTTGTCCACAGAAAAAGCCATTAATAAATATTCTCGTAAACATTATTGTTTAGCTAAACATTAGGGAATCAAAAATGACAAATAACAAAGTATAACCACAAGAATGACCCCTACATAGACCATCTCAAGTAAATGAATATCAAGATATAGATAGTGTGAAACACAAAAATTCAAATGCCTTAAAATGATCTTATTAAAAACAATTTATTCAAGCATAATGATTGAACCTAATCATGCCATTAGAGAAATGTTATAATGACAGAGCCATGTACCTTAGCAATGAAACGAAAACATTCAAGAACCTTTACACAAGTTAAAGGAGTTGGCTTGAAAATCGTCCTCTGAGTCGAACGACTCGCCTTTGCAACAAGACCCAAGTCACCCAAGGACTGCATAGAATTGAAAATGAAAAATTATGTTTATCTCCATAAATAATCAAATTTGTTATGCAAGAATGCTAAGTACCAACTCAAAGAATACATTAAATCAAATAGGAACTATACGAGCATAAAATGAGCAAAATTTAAGGACCAATCCTTACAATATATAAATTGACTAAAATCGGATTATTATCCTCCAATGTCAAACTTCAAATAATAATCTATTTATTCATATGACCAAAAAATATTAATCGCCAAAATTAAAATTCACCCATTTTTAAGAAAGTTAAGAGCAAACAATGAGAATGAGAGCATCTTATTGAATATATTGACTAATGCAAAGTTCAAACATCCAAAGCCACTTTTCACCAATTCTTGACCCAAAACGGGTGATATAATATCTTAGAAATATTAGATTTATTAACACAGATTATGAGGTGCTTCCCAATGATGGATGATTAAATCCAAATTGTCTAAACATTATCATAACTAAATCGCTTGTAGAAAGTGAATCTCTGATAAATCTCCAAAGATGCGATAACAATGATAACCCCAAGGGTTAGCTCAATCAATTGGACTATCTACCAAAGGCATGTTGCCAACAAGGTCACAATGCCCAACCTAACAAAGTCCCTTAGGATTGCCAGTGGTTCTTGCAGCAGTTCAAACAATTCTCCATTTAGATATTCCAAGAAACAAGAAAATCCCACAAAGTTTCCCTTTAAAAAAAGGGATATAATAGCAATGAATCCCAAAAACCATTTTAAAAATATCCTAATGCAATTTTTATTTTTTAAATTCCTTTGAAATCCAAAAGGCAACATCCATCATATGTTTGGAATGTTAAAACTTAAAAGCAACTCAACAATTCGGCCAATCTCATAAACTTTTAAAAACAACTAACAATTTTTAAAGACTACTGCATTTTTAGTTAAAAATGGAGAGAAAAAAGGCCTGTTGATGCACTACAAGAACCCACTACCCTAAATCAACATTTTTAAAGCATCCAAAACTCAAAAGCAAATGAAAAAACACATTTCATTACACATATAGGGAAAAATCGATTGTCTACCATGATAAAATATTTTTCCCTATCCATTGACATCCAAGTTATGAATCATGTTTTATTGGTGAGTATCTGAATGAAATCATCTATTTGATAGATAGATGATAATTTTTATTTCAACATTTTCTTCATATTCGTAAACATTGTTTCCAAAAATTTCCTTCATTTTTTGCAATTTGCTAGTATGTCTACCCTAAATTCTCATTGCTAATAGAAATGTGTCATTCCTGCTTGAATTTGTTCATTTCTTGTCATTTCTTACATCCTATTTATGATAGTTGGAAGTTCATCCAATCAATTGATTGATGAAGGTAAATATTGGAGCCTCTAGCTCCATCTTTATCGATGATAAATCTCGGCAAATTGGACTAAAATATTAAAATATTTTATATTTTACCTATTAGTTTTTTTCAAAAGTATTGTCTTATAGAAGTGTTTTTACTATAATAATCAATTGAAAAAGCAAGTGAATATTGGGCCTTAAAATAGATAAATATAAAATAATGTCATCATTTTGGTAGAATTGTGACTGCTTCACACTAAAGTTAATACAAGTTACTTTGTACATACTACAAAAAAAATAAAATTTAAAACAAATGAACCAAAATAGAATGTTTTACTATACTAAATTACATCTCCTAGTTATATTATATATCAGGTCAAATTTTACTAAGTATGTTACACTTCATTTAAAAGCTATATAAAGGCGGAACAACTAGTCAAGTCTTGTACATAGGTGTAAATTTTTGCAAATGTTCTATGCTTGATGCAACTTTATTTTTTATCCCAATATCAGTTAGCAATCAAATAAACAATAAATTAAAACGTTGATAGAACATACCAGTAGATCGACAGAAGACAAGCTAGAAATATATAAGTGCATTGGTGCTTTACAACAGTCAACAGGATGCTTCAACAAACAAAGTCTCAATATGGTCAACCAACCAGAAGTGTCACACCACCCTCTAGGATAGCCAAAACAGTCAACCCCAAAAGTCAACAAAAACTCAATGTTGTCAGTCAACAGTCAACGCAAATAGCAGCAACAACTAGGTCAACGCAGCGAAGTCAAAGTCAGCGTCCAACCTCGGTAATTGTGCCAAAAAAAGCAGATTCAAAAAATCTAAAGTTTGGGAGAGTTTCAGGTCAAATTGACCTTGCGTTGACCAAAGTCAACGTTGATCAATGCTACTGCAGAAAACCCTAGGCCGAAAACAAAAAATGTTGCTTGCTGAAATTTTCCCATGTGAAGAGAAGAGCCCTCAAGGTGATCGAACCAATCAGATGAGGAGAGAGAAATGTGTGAGGATGAGATGAGTGAAAATGTCCTCCAACGTTGACCAATATATATCCATCAATGAGGGTGTGTGACACAAGTGTTGGGGCACTAAGCCTTCAAGTCGACTTGCACATATTTTGAATAAATTCAAAATAAATGTTCTACTCATCGGATCAAGATGATCTCTAGATCGATCTTGCAACTCTCCGAAAGAGGAATCCAATAAAAATATCAGCATCTTCATCTGAGCATCACAACATGGAGTTTGGACCTAGTTGTCCAAAATTAACACTCCCTCTCAACTAGGAAGAACTCCATCCACCAGTGCAATCCAAACATCGTGCGTCATCCCACTGTAACTTACTTTGCAGGCTTCTTTATTTCATAACAGAAGTGGGTCAGTCACAAAGACATCATTCCCAGCTGACAGATTTAGCCCAGAGGCCTGAAACCTCTATAAAACTCACAAAGTGTCTCATACCAACCCGAAGTTGGTTTACCTGACCCAAAGTCAATTGGAGGTCTAAAACCTCACTGTACTTGATCCTAGATCAAGTGGTTGGACCGTGCCATCCTAAATAGAGAGTACAGCAATCTCTGATGCGTCCATCAGTCTTTGCTACTAGTCTCTAGCTTTTCCCACCTCACTGGCCAAATGAGAGGTACTTCCCATGAGCCCTGAACTCAATGGGTAGGATGCATATGGGGCACAGATCATGAGAGGTGAGCCAACTCAATCATCATAACAGTGGGGCAGAAGCACACCAACAAGGTTCGGCAAGCCTAGCCTTGTAGTTGCTTATAGCTCCGAGAAGCTATCCCTAAAGCCCCCTAGAGCTCCCAGAGCTCATCATCCAACAAGACCCTCAGCATAGGGTCGTTCCACGATACCAAGATTCTCATGGAAGGTTAGCAACTTGACCTTCCCCAGGGGCTTTGTGAGAATATCTGCGACCTGCTCATCAGTTCCTATATGATCGAGCCTTACGACGCCTCACTATACCATATCCCAGATAAAGTGGTACCTGATATCAATATGCTTGGATCGATCGTGGATCGTGGGATTCTTGGACAACCGAATCCCACTCTGGTTATCACAGAGTGTCACGGTGGTATCTAGCACATGCCCGAACAGCTCACTGAAGAGCTTTCGCAACCAAACTGCTTCACAACAGGCCATGCTCGCTGCAATGTATTCGGCCTTTGTAGTGCTCAAAGCCACCGACTTCTTTTTCTTGCTCATCCATGATATCGAAGAAAAACCAAGTGTGAGGCAGCATCTCGATGTGCTCTTGCGATCCACCACACTGCCAGCCCAATCGACATCAGTATTTCCATGGAGTGTCACGTTCTCGACAGTGTATCTCAACCCATGGTTTATCGTGCCCCGAAGATATCTCAACAGATTCTTGGCAACAACCTAGTGAAAGTGATGAGGCTCAACCATATGTTGACTCAAAGTGTTCACTGCAAAAAATACGTCCGGACAGGTGTTCACTAAGAACATTAGGGCCCCTACGAGTTGACGATACTCAATAGGATTTGCTAGCACAGGCCCAACAGCACTGCCACTCAACTTCTTAAAGTTGAGCTGCATTGATGTCAACACAGACTTACAGTCCACCATACCAAATCTTTCCGGAAGTTTCACAAAGTATTTTCCTTGAGAAAGGAAAATCTCACTAGGTCTCTGCCAGACCTCCAGACCTAGGAAGTAATGCATCAGTCCTAGTTCCTTCATCTCGAACTCAGCAGCGAGCTCCCTCTTGCACTGATGAATGAGAGGGTCAGCACCTGTCAGGAAGAGGTCGTCCACATATAGCACCAAAATGAGAAGCTTTTCTCTATCAACCTTGAAGTAAAGGCTTGGATCAGCATTACTACGAGTGAAGCCCAGCTTCATCAAGTAGCTATCTATCCTCTCGTACCAAGCTCTGGGTGCTTGCTTCAACCCATAGAGGGCTTTCTTCAACCTGCGGACATGGGTGTCTCAATCCTGGACTTCGAACCCCAGAGGTTGCTCCACATACACCTCTTCCTTTATCGCACCATGCAAAAATGCGGTCTTCACATCCATCTGATGAAGACTCCATCCTTGCGTAGCAGCAAAGGCTATGATAGATCGGATGGTGGTATATCGAGCCACAGGTGCAAATATGTCATCATAGTCTACGCCTTCCTTTTAAGAGAAGCCACGGGCAATGAATCTTGCCTTGAACTTTTCAACACTTCCATCAGATCCATGCTTGATCTTGTAAAGCCATTTCGAGGTGACAACTGCTTTGTCCTCCAATCTTGGAACCACATCCCAGAGATCATTCTTCATTATGGACTCATACTCTTCGTGCATAACATCCTTCCAGAATTGATGCTTATGGCTTCCTCAAAAGATTCGGGCTCAGATTGTACGATTGTACTCATCCAAGGGGAAAGGTCCCCTTGGATGAGTACAATCGTACAATCTGAGCCTGGATAATCCGGATTCTGCAATTAAGGGCCTTGTAGTGAAGGTGTCCAAACCTCCAGTGCCATAGTTCAGTCTGTCGAAAAGTATCACATGTCATCGCTCCCAGTGGACTTCCTCCAACCTGGATGTGCCCAGCTCAGAGATGTAGGCAAACAGACTCTTATGAATTGAGTCCCTGATCATCAGCTTTGCTTTGATTTCCCCCTTCTTGTACTTTGTTTTGGCAGCAGCAGTTGCAGTGGATGGAGGCTCTTTGATTTTACCCTGCACATTGTCCATGACATCTTGGTCTTCCAAATTAAGATCCAATGTCATCTTCCAGGCATGGAAGTCATCCTTCCCAGTCAATTTGTCATTAGCCTTAAAGCCATTGTAGTTAGAGGCACCCATGCTCTTCTTCGGTGATTGCTACAAACTAGGGCTTTGTCTTCACCTCAACACTGAAACCATGTAAATTTTTGTAGATGTTCTATGCTTGATGCAACTTTACTTTTTATCCAAATATCAGTTAACAATCACATAAACAATAAAGTAAAATGCTGATAGAACATACCAGTAGATCAACAGATGACAAGCCATAAATATATAAGTATGTTGGTGCATTACGGCAATCAACAGGGTGCTTCAACTAGCAAAGTCTTAATATGGTCAACCAACCAGAAGTGTCACACAACCCTCTATGACAGCGAAAACAGTCAACCTCAAAAGTCAACCAAAAGTCAACATTGTTAGTCAACAATCAATGCAAACAGCAGCAGTAGCTAGGTCAACGCAACCAAGTCAAAGTCAATGTCCAGCCTCGAGAATTGTGCCAAAAAATGTGGATTCAGAAAATCAAAAGTTTGGGAGAGTTTCAAGTCAAATTGACCTTGCGTTGACCAAAGTCAATGCTGGTCAACGCTACTGCAAAAACGCTAGCCCGAAAACAGAAAATGTTGCTTGCTAAAATTTTCCCGTGTGAAGAGAAGAGCCTTCAAGGTGATCAAACCAATCAGATGAGGAGAGAGAAATGTGTGAGGATGAGATGGGTGAAAATGTCCTCCAATGTTGACCAATATATATCCATCAATGAGGGTGTGTGACACAACTGTTAGGGCACTAAACCTTCAGGCCGACCTACACATATTTTGAATAAATTCAAATAAATGTTCTGTTCATCGGATCAAGATGATCTTTAGATCGATCTTGCACCTCTCCAAAAGAGGAATCCAATAAAAATATTGGCATCTTCATCTGAGCATCACAACACGGAGTTTGGACCTAGTTGTCCAAAATTAACAATAGGTCAAAGAATGAGCTATCTCTTTCTCTGCAAGAGAAACCCAAATTACATATTCTAGTCATACAAAGGCAAATTTTAGTATGTTACATTGCATTTAAAAGCTATATAAAGGTGGAACAACTAGTTAAGTCTTGTAAATGCTCAAAGAATGAGCTATCTCATTCTCTACAAGAGAAATCCAAATTACATCTTCTAGTTAGAGAAGGCAAATTCTACGATGTATGTCATGTTGCTTTTAAGAGCTATATAAAGGTGAAAAAACTAGTTAAGTCTTGTACATAACTGAAACAATGAGATCTCAATTGGATCTAGCTCAAGCAGTTGAGAGGAATGATTGTTATCCTCCCCACTCAAGTTCAATTCCCACGAGTGGCATGTTTAGCTCTTGATGAGTATATTGTAGTGTCTTCAAACCCTATTGTTGATTGGCCTTGTGCCCTGAATATTTAAGGCTTTACCCTTTGTATCATTCTTGAAATGAGGGGAAGTACTTGGGGGTTTTTCCCAAGCTATGAAAGCTAGGAAAAATAATAAAATTTAAAAAATTAGGGTGTATATTAGGATCTCTTTCTTTCCTTGGCCGTTACTTGTGATTTAGCCAACCTTCTTTGTAAAAGGAGAGTTTGTTCTTCCATGAGTGGTAGAATTAGTGGGTCCTCATTCTAGAGCTCACCCTAAGATCCCTCTAGCATCATGCCACTGATGCACCTCAAACCAAGTTAATCTCCAACAACCTTCGCAAATAGTGCATCAACCTTGTCACATTGATTGAGCACTAGAAAGAAAATACTCCTTTTTCGTCTCTCTTTTCTTTCATGGCCTCAACTTCTAGTTATAAAAACACTTGACATCATATTGGGTTGAAGGTGTTACCTATGTACTCTTTTTTCTCATGTCTCAATCCTTCTTTTTCTTTCTTGGACTAGTTTCTTTCATGGCTCGACTTCTGGTTACAAAAACACGTGACATCATACTAGGTTTAAGGTGTTACTTACTCTTTCTTCTCATGTCTCAATCCTTCTTTTTCTTTCTTGGACCAGTTTCTTACTTTTTTATAGCTTGTTTCTTGGATTGTAGATCTTTTCCTATTGATATTAACTTAGTTATAGGAGTTTCTCTTGCATTCGCACTTTCTATTACAAGATTGTATCCTTTCAATTCCATTGACTTACTACCTCTTGCGGCCATTCATTGGACATCAATAAAAGTATCTCATTTATTCTCATGTTTCAACCCTTTTCTTTCTTAGATCTTCTTCATGGTGTGTTTCTTGGATCTTAGATCTTTTCCTATTGATGTTAACCTAGTTATAGGAGTTGCTCTTGCACTCCCACTTTCTATTACATAGATTGTATCCTTTCAATTCCATTTACCTGCCTTTTGTGGCCATTTGTTGGACATTAATAAAAGTATCTTATCTTATCTCCTCTTCCACAAGATTGGTCTCTACTTCATTGTCTAGGTTTAACTATTTAGGCTTACCTCTTTGTTCGTTATTTTGTTATTGGATTGGTCTCTGCTTCATTGTCTAAGGTTTACCTTTTTGGGCTTACCCCTTTGTTTGTTATTTTGTTATTGGATTGGTCTCTGCTTCATTGTCTAAGGTTTACCTTTTTGGGCTTACCCCTTTGTTTGTTATTTTGTTACGATCATTTGAATTTATATATTCTTATTGTTTCAAATTCCTTTTCAAGAGAGATGCCATAGGCATCCCTCATTGCTAGTGTATTTATATGCATTTACGAGCATTATTGACCAAATTTGGTCATTTGTGAAAACTTGCATGATTGCATGATTTATTTCATTTGTTCGTTCTTTCTTCCTAAGCAAACATACCAACCTCCCCTAAAAATAGTGTCTTACCAATCTAATGTGACAGGTGTCATTCCAAGTCCTTTGAGAAGTTATGTGCATCCGAAGATTATTCAGTTTTATGACATGCAGGCAGTGCTCATGGTTGTTGAATCTAGTTTCAGCAAAATGAAATAATTGTTTAAGGACACGATGAGCATGTTGCCTTGCTACCATTTCACGGAATGATATGATATGTATGCATGGAAAACAATTCCTTCAAGTTAAAGTAATAATCTTAAGTCTACATAGTAATTATATAAGCTGTTATTCGAGTGATGGAGTGGACATAAAAAGGCAGTATTTATATAAGCTGTTATTCGAGTGATGGAGTGGTCATTTCCGGTTCGGAGGGCCGGTTCGGACCGGTTTTGCCTCCAAACCGGTCAGACCGGCCGGTTTTTCAGAACCGATTCGGTTCTGATAACATTGATCAGAAGGTGGGATGCCATGTCATAGTTGTGATGTGTGAATCTGTGACATCCCAACTTGAGCCCCGTTGCAGAGAAGAAAATATTAAGCACCATGTGGTAAGCCAGTGATTGAATATTACTTTATTCTCATCCAACAGACAAGATGTGAAGGCAGTGAGGCAATCATTGGTTTAGCACACGAAGCTTAATTTTTTGCATGCGCAGAGGCCCACCAATCCACAAAGGAAAAACATGGGGAACTGAATCCTTTTTGGGTAATAACAAGTACAGCATCCTACTTTTACTGACCTGAAAAACACCCTCTGACTCGAAGTATAATTCCATTTGGAATTTACTTTAAATATCATAAATTTACATTCAGAACTCATGGATTTGCATTGTACATTATATGGTTGAAAGTATATGTAGGGCCAGAAATACCATGCAGTTTTAGTCTAAGGCTTGAGATGTGTTCTCATGTACATAATAATCCTCTGTAAGTGGCACATTCGCTCTTCATTTAGTGTATATGCATTAACTGGTTATGCTCCATCTCATCTGACAGGTCATTAATGAGAGGAAATTCAAAATTGAAGGAAATCATAGTAGTGCTCAGATTTTCTCAAACTATAACAAGTGCTTCATTTGTTCTACGCAAATACTACTGCAGTTTGTTCCACCATTACGAGCAAGTGCACTTCTTCCAAGTCTAGGGACCCCTGGTTCCTCCTCCAGGTATGCTGTTAAAAGTCATAGGATATTTACAGTCAACAGATTTTCTTCCCTTTTGTGTACTAGTAAGATTCACACCTTTTTCTCAAGCGGTGTTGTATTTCCTATCTGCTTCGCCAGCAGTTCCCCCACTGAGCTCAATTCCAGCCATGAATCAAATTATATGCGCTGATTATACACGTCCAGTTTCAGAGGATCTTGAAGCAGATCCCAGAACAAGGAAAATTGATTCTGCACAAGCTCTCAGAGGTATGTAATATGAACCAAATGAATTGAAGTTATCCTGTTAAATATTATCCTCGTGATTATTTTTTCATTTCATTTAACTGTAGATATATGTGTAACTGCTGCAGTTGACCCTGCATTATCAATAGGGAGCATTGTAACTGGTTCTATTGATGGTAAAGTTGACTAAGCCTATCTTGTCACTGTAATGGTGGGAACAAGAAAAATGAGGGGTGTCCTCTCCCATGTACCTCCTCTTGTCTCTGGACCACCGGGTGCAAGTGTGTCTACATTTTGAATAATTGTGAACAGAATTTATAACTGGTATGCTGCATCACAGACTAGGCCAGAAGCGAAAGAGAAAAGAAATGTCAAGGAAGGATCCACTAAATTTCTGTGAAATAAGCTCAAAAAAACAAATACCTTCATCTGGCTCTTGACCTGGTCTTCCTTTCTCCCAAAAGCCTCCGAAAGGGATCTAATAATGGAAGCATCCCCAATTCCAAGCTCCACCCCCTCATGTGCAGGGGCCACTTTATTCGCGGAAAGATAAACCACTGACAGCAAATCGCCCGGCGTCGTGGCGATCACGGTTCGAAACACATTGCTCAAAATCTCTGTGATGGCGATTCTTCCAGATTCGTTGGATATCAAATCTAGGGCTCGGGCAAGAAACAGGAAGGGAACGTGCTCGCCGTCCTTCCAGAACGCGGCGGCCTTGGGTTCGAACTCTGAGGCCTTCTTCGAGAGCTCGGCAATCTTATGGTCAACGGACGGAGAAGCTACAGCGCCCTGTTCTGCCTCTTCGGCTACGACGGCCTTCTTGGCGGCTTCCTTTTCCTTGGCCGTGTGCTTTAATGGTGGCCGACCTTTCTTCTCGGAGGCATTACGGGCACCTCTCATCAAGACGTCGTTGATAGTTCTTCCGCTCATGGCTTTAATTCTCCGGGAGAAAGACAGACTTTCACAAATGGGAAAGCCTGATAGCACGCCGGTGGGTTGGGAAGGGAAAGGGTTCAGGGTAAAAGCCGAGCGAAGTTTTAGAATCGAATGCAAAGAATGGAGCCTCAGCATGGACACTTGTAACATTTAGAGAACAAATGCCCCTTTCTCGGAGCTTTGGCTGGCCAGACAAGCATAACTGAATCGCAAAATGATGATTCTAATACCATGTTTTCCCGCCTTTTGGATGAGGAAGATCGAAAGCTTGTAAATTCTCCAATACCATGTTTTAGGAGCCTCAGCATGGACGCTTGGTCATTATTTATATCTGTAATTCTTTCTGTATTTCTTTATGGGGAATCGTCTGGGATAGCCTTTGCACCTACTGCATTTGATTGATTAGTAAATGGGGGTGTGTGTCGAAGTTTTTATTTAAGTTTTGGCTAGTTATGAATTACTTTGAATGTGGATATTGTTGAATAAAAACAAGGCGTATAAGATAATCACGTGTGATTTCATACTTTTATGATTTGAATCCAATGTATGTATATTAATACTATTCACCATCTACCAATTAAAAAAATTTTATAGGAAAAGTTGGTCACAAAATTTTATTGGATCATGATAAATAAATAATTGGTGTCCTCCATTATTATATTTTCTCGTCATATTCAATATGAATAATTCAAACAATTACTTTTTTATATTTGGAAGAAATTTTGAGCAAGGAAGGATGTTATGTACAACCTTGTGTCAGTGTATATTTACATTGAAATTAGATAGTGCTCCTAGAAGATGTTATGGCTATGTTTTATATTAAACTATTAAGTATTTAATTTCCAAATACCATAAAAATGGTTTATTGTTGCTCTTTAATTCATTCTTTACATTGTTCATAAAGTTTAGTACAAAGCCCTTACTCTTAGGACATGAGGTAGAGTCGTATATAAGTTTTATTGAAATGCAAAAAACCTTTCTTTATTAATTACCAACAATAGGAAAACACTTTATTTGTACATTAATAGAAAATGTATTGTTCATTATTGTAAATAGATAATTCAACTTTAGTGTAAATAGATAATTCAACTTTAGTTTCTGTTCTAGAGATTGGGATTCTTACAAAGTGGTATTAGAGAAAACATTCCAACTCTAAGGGTTGTATGGACTAAAGATAAATAAATGATAGTAACTTTGGTACTATGTTAAGGTAAGAAACATGTTATGTTTAATACAAAAATATGTTTTCATATTTTAAATTGTATGAAATTATTGATTAAAGAATATTTTATGACCATTATAGAGGTGTTTAAATGGTGATGTATTGATATTACTATCCATATTTAATGATGTCCATCCTTTAGAAACTCTAGCATGTTTAAATATTATGCATTATTCATTACTAAGTTCAATGGAAATGTGAGATCAATTGAACACATAGAAGGATAAGAACCCTATTGATTGATGATACTTATTCGTATTCATTATATGTGGTTTTAATTCATGGTTCGAAGATGTTATACTAGTTCTTAGGATGGTTATCCTTACAAGTTAAGATGCTTTTTTGCTAATGGTATTGTAGATGATTGAATCATAACAAAGATATAGGATTTGCATGATAATTGACACTATTTAGAGAGAAATATTGTGGATATTATGTTCACCTATGATGCAGGGGTGGAAACCTCTTATGGCAATACCTGAGATTTCTTATTTACCTCCCCCTAGGAAAAAGAAGTGAGTGTAAGTAAAGCATAGCTCTGCCTTATCTTATAAGGAAGGTAAGTCAGTGTTCTTTTCCGGTATTCCAATACTAAGGTGATTTTCACCCGGTAAGTGGAAGGGATCTCTGCGCTTGCCCAAATTGATTGAACATGTTCAATAAAGCGCAGATGTTGTACACTTACTCGAGTTAGTTATTGCACACAGACATAATAGAAAGCCCTAAGCCGTAACATTTAGAGAACAAATGCCCCTTTCTCGGAGCTTTGGCTGGCCAGACAAGCATAACTGAATCGCAAAATGATGATTCTGATACCATGTTTTCCCGCCTGATCGAAAGCTTGTAAATTCTCCAATACGAGGTCGACCGGACGAAACCCTTCTCGGACAATGGAAGGGTTATGCGAGATGCCCGTGATAAATTAAAATCACTTTTCTGTTTTAAATTTATGTAGTGTCTTAATTATGCCTTGTTAAGCATGCTCAAACTTCTGACCATTAGAATAGTCCTCTCTTATTAATTACGTTTTATCAAGCCACATAAGGCACATAACTCCCAACAATAGATAGATGCTCCCTCATTTTGTTGATAAAGGAGTGCTTGACACAAAATCATGTTACTTTTAGGCATCTACATAATGAATTTCAAGGGAAATTTAAATTCGAAATTAGATCAAATAAGGTGTGATGTGGTAGCTTACCCACTCCTTGATTGAATAGAAATGAGAATTTTGTGTATGTAGAGTAGTGAATTACATTAATCATAGAAAATGGAAATGGTGCATGTTTTGGTAGATATTGTCATTGATTTCAAGTCTAGTCATTCATGTCAAGTGATGTCAAGTTCAATAGGAGCTTGTTGAGTTTCCATACATGATGCTTATGTTGTTATTGATGTCTTGGTTGTTTCTATTAACAGTGTGCTAAGCTTATGATGGCTTGGTTGTTTTCTAAGTAGCATATATTTGAAGGCATTTTGTCTACATGAACATGACTTCAGAGGCACATGAAAAGTACTTGGTTGGATAGCCCTCTGAGATCTTTCTAGTGGTATATGCCACTTAGCCTAATTCTCTAGGAATGAAGAGAAAACTTGATTTTAGGATGATGGCCTTAAAGAAAGACCTACCCATGGTTCCATATGAAAAAATTCCACTCTATCCACCAATCGAGGGTCATGATGGGAAGATGACATGGCAAAGTGACTTGTTAGAGATAAGTGGTATATGATTACATGGCACCATGTGGTCATGACATGTGGTAAGTGGATTTGGCATTTTTGGGTGGCCCTTTTCCGTGTGACATGTGGCAATGACATGACATGACAACTAGAAGATAGTGACATGGAAGTTACATAGCATGACAGGTGGAAGATAGTGACATGGCATGAAAAATGGAAGACAGTGATGTTGCAATGATGTGGGCATAACATGGCCCATCATCCACAGGGCACTAGCGCATAACGGAAGTGGCATGTAGCAGACCCAATTAACCTCGTTTAGCAACATGGTACATGGCATTTTTGGGTGTGATTTTATGTGTGACATGTGGCAATGACATGACATGACAACTAGAAGATAGTGATGTGGCAATTACATGGCATGACAAGTGGAAGATAGTGACATGGCATGACAAGTGGAAGATAGTGACATGGCATGACAAGTAGAAGATAGTGATGTAGTGACGTGGACATAACATGGCCCATCATCCACAAGGCGCTAGTGCATAGTAGCAGTGGCATGCAATGGACCCAATTAACCTCGTTTTGGCACCATGATGCATGGAAATAAACCATATAGGACAAAAAGCTTCAAACACATCCTGCCCCCCCACTTGAAGTTCGGATAGGCACGAAGGGGAGGCTTTGAAGGATTTGATGTAATCACGAGATCACGAGGTTGCGCTTAAAGAATTCGAGTATATTCAATTTCACATGGACAAAAAGCAACCCATGCACCCACCCCACCAACCGCCCCGTCGCCAACCTCCTCCCCCCCCACTTTGTTAAAGAATAGATAATTAGGGGCTAGGGGTCGAAGTGACTTCTCTGCCATCACTTTTAATGGGATCACTTAGTGCACCTTAGAAAGTGTTGAATATTTAACACTAGCTAAATTACCCAAGTCCAAAGTAATGTTCTTAGCATAGAACAACCTTTAACAATAGACCCAAAATGAAATGCATACTAAGTCCACCTTATAAGCCAAGTCCTTTCCTCTTTGCTAGCAACCTCAATTATCTCTTATATCTTACCATATTGTGTTTGGAGCAAATGAAAGTTTGAATTCACAAAGAGATGACTCCAAACTAATAATCTAAGTAGAGTGGTCGAGAATTATATTTTCATTAAAGAAACGCAATTCAGATTATCCACAACATCAACAAAACTTGGTCAACGTTTTGAATGCCAATGGGAATCCATCTTCAGGACATATTTTGAATTCAATTTTTTGTTGATCTCGTCTTATTGTTCTTCACTATTACATTGACCAACGAAGAACAATATGAAATCCCCCTATTGTGACCTGAGCTATGGGGAGGAGCACATATCATAGCTGCCCCAGAGGTTTACTAGTAGTTACGTGTCAAACGAGATGTTGGGTTCCTCTACATCACAATTAATGTTTAAAGAAGGAGAAGAAAATTACAAACTCCATAAAACATCAACTAATAATAGATAAACATCAATGAAAATGCATATTCCCTACTACAAGTAAGCATGAACAAGGATGGATGAACTCTATTGAATTTTACATTTAAATTTGATTATTATAACATTAATATGGAGTTATCCCATCTGGCTAGCTTAATTATTTCACACCAATTATGTTAATCGTTTTTCACACCAATGATATTAAACATTTAGTTAGTACCACATTTAGTTAGTATCGAGAACACCCAATTTGAATCTCCATAATTGAGGTACACTAATTTACACCAATTTTACTAAGAAAACCAACTACAAAAATGAAAAATCATCCACTAAATTTCCCCACAAAATTTCCTTGAAAATAAACACAAATGTTGATCAATTTTGCATTGGAAACTAATCTCTATAATTAAAATAATATTAGACAAAGATACCATATATCTATAACTTTATCTATTAAAACAAAGAATACCCACATTATATTTTGAAAATACAAATATTAAAATAGAGAATACCTAAATTATATTTTAAAAATACAAATATTGATGTCATTAAAGGTAAATTAAAATGATACCAACGCTACATATTAATAATTTTAGATACTCCATCTTATCAAAAATACATTAATAATTTTGGAAAATCCATGTTTGTAATACAAATGCATGTTTGCAAGACATTTAACAAAGAAATTAAGCTCTGCTAATACAAATTGCACAGTTAAATTATTTGAATTACTAACCCTTATAATATAAGTCGAGGTTAAATAACAAAAAAATAAAAATAAAAACCACTATTCTTTGATGCAACTCTTAATTGTACGATTTATTATCTCAATAAAATTCACTTTTGAATTACTAACCCTTATAATATGAGGTTGAATAACCAAAAAAAAAAAATTGAATTAAAAACCACTATTCTATACAAAGTTCAATGCAACCCTTAATTGTACGATTTATTATCTCAATAAAATTCACTTTCATAAGCAACTTGCATTTTGCCTACATTCATTTTCACTTTCAACCATGGTTAAATTATTTGAATTACTAACCCTTATATTTTCACTTTCAACCATGGTTAAATTATTTGAATTACTAACCCTTATAATATAAGTTGAAGTTAAATAACAAAAATAAAAAATGAATTAAAAACCACTATTATATACAAAGTTTGATGCAACCCTTAATTGTAAAATTTATTATCTCAATAAAATTCAATTTTTTATATTCAACTCATTTTGCCTACATTCATTTTCATTTTCAACGTCATTTTCAATTTCAACCATAGTTAAGATGAGCGTTATGAGAACCATTGTCCTTAATTTTACAGTTTATAATCTCAATAAAATCCACAACCCATGCACTTTGCCCACATTCATTCATTTTCAACCATATAGTTGAGAAGAGCGTAATGACCACCAAATTTAAGCAAAATTTAAGAATTTGAATTTGTAGTATAAATAACCCTTTCTATTTTACTTAGTCTGTTTTAGTCTTCTAATGTATCCTCTAGAAAAGTAGTTATTCATGTATCCTCTAGAAAACATTGATGAAATTCATGTATCCTCTAGAAAATATAGATGATTAACTATAAAGCCATTTAGAATTTGAGGTTGTAGTATAAATAATCCTTTCTATTTTAATTACTCAAGTGTTATTCATATATCTTCTAATGTATCCTCTAGAAAGGCAGTTATTCATGTATCCTCTAGAAAACATTGATGCTTTCTACTCAAGTGTTATTCATATATCTTCTAATGTATCCTCTAGAAAGGTAGTTATTCATGTATCCTCTAGAAAACATTGATGGAATTCATGTATCCTCTAGAAAATATAGATAGTTACCTATAAAGAAATTTCTAGATGAAATTTATTTATGATTGAAGATAAAGAAAATTATTGACGATATTCATGTAACATCTAGCAAATAAAGATGATTAACTATAAAGAAAATTATCAGCATAAACGGTGACTTAAAACAGAAAAGTCACATATAATAGGGAAAACGTAGCCATCATATGTTGGTCACTAACCTGTACATTATTCAAAATGCCCCTGATAATTATAAATATAACACTATCACTTTAATATATGGAACATTGAATTGAGCTAATCATAACAAAATGAATTCAAAGTCGACTTTTCCAGATCTATAAATTTATAGATGAATGTTACAAATATAATCCATTGTAGAATGCCACTGTATGTTCCAAATTTTTTTAGAAGGTATGTTTGCTTCATCACGTTGAATTTATCATGAACTAAATGAATACCACATTACTTCCCTTCATACAGTCTATCTAAATTGTTTAATCGCTACGATAAAGTTACATATATAATTACATTTACGAGACTTGGTTACAATACAATGGACATTTGGAAAAATATTGCTGTCATTTAATACGAAGTATATTGACATTGAAGTGGCGGAAGACAAAAAAGAGATTATTATTGCGGAAATGTAACTTGCCTCAAGACTAACAGTTTAACTGTATTCCAACATAGGTAGAATCCAACAATGACAGTAAGTTTGTCTTCGTCACACTAAGTTTGTCTTCATCCAATCAAATTCAAGGAATATTTATTTTAGCTTTACCTTAAGCTCACTTAATGTAGACTCGGAAACCTTAAGACATGCATAATCTCCTCGAAATCAATTCTCAACTCATCGAAGTCGGTATATTACTTGGATGCATTCTTACAAAATCAACTTTGTGAGAGACTACAATGATTCAGCCAAAAATTCGAGCAAATTTTGTGCCAATATCATTTTAACTGGTCTAAAAATACTCGATGGATTTGCAAAAACCACTCTCATAGCATGGTTGTCTCCTATACGAATCATTATCGCTTAACATCAATCTCTTTACCCAACCAGATTCTCAACCCTACAACCTCCCTCCACAAGATGGTCAATATAAATCCCACACCCTTGCAATCTCCAAAATTCTTACCAAGAGAAGCATTCTTTGACAACAAAACTAGTTTCGTTTGTGTTATAGTGACATGTATAATCTACGAAAAGAAGTATAATAGAACATACTAAAAGTAGAAGACCATAAGAACTATATTATTGACTCTTCACAGATTTCACTCATTGTATTTATATAATAACAAAAGTTCATTCGCTGTGTATGTCAAAGCAAATATTTCATACCATAAACCATAATTTCCATTACATTGGAAAATGTCTTAACAAGAAATACACTATTGCCTCTAACCACATTTTCATACCAAAAACCATAACTTTCATTCCATTCAAAAGGCATCTTTCATCATCCTGCTAGCATTCATCATCCAGCTAGCACCACATGACCAACTCGCATAATAATTTTCAATTTTGTGTAGCCTCCATAAGAAACCAAGTATCAAAGAGTCTAGAGTGATATTACTAACTCATGATAATATTTACTTCATTTGGCTCTTACGTATCGAAGAGCTTTACAAGCTAAATTATTTACACGCAGAACTTATATACTATCAGAATATATATGCAAAAATTTACAATTTGGCAACAAAAATAGTTTACTCGTCAATAATGGACTAAGTCTTTCAGAATCCCGTGAAACTTATTGGTCCGCTTGCTCTCTCAACAAATTGCATCATGCCCAACCCACTGCATCCCAGACCACTTTTCTCAATGTTGAATTTAATTAATGCCACCCACAACAAACGAATCTCAACATTTATAGTTTGCTCGTGTGATATTTCTGTCAAGAGTTTATTACGATTTTAGGGATTGACGAAGCCATGGTTTTTAGGCTTCAACTTTATATGAATTCATTCAACAACTCTTAACCTCAACGTACATTGATTAAAGGCAATATATTTCTTAGCAGAAGAAGATCAGTACTGTGCAAGCTTGCACAACAGACATGAATTTTCCATGCTTTTCCTTCTCCCTTGCATTACTCTACTATTGTTTCTTCCCATTTTATAGATAGAAAAAGTGATTTCATTGACTCATATCTTTCGTCATAAAAAGGAAACTGCAATTATATCAATTATTTGTACACTATTGGTCATTTAACTCACACTTGAAGAGAGACTGTGTTCCCTTGAAAAATGTGCATTTGTGTCCACTTTAACCAAGTCAAACTTGAAGTTCTCACCCTCGAAGGACCACCCTTGACACTTGTGTAAATGGACCTTCATCAAATCCACGATCTTATCAAAATACATGCAAATGGGCAACAAATTTTAACCAATTCATATCGTCACTAGTCATTTCATAATGTGCAAGGTGTGAACAAGCTTATGCAAGAAGTGGATATGTCCTCATAGTGGAGTGCACCACCATAGGTTGTGTGCAAGAATGGACAGGTTGATAAGGTTATGGGTCAAACCCTAGGGCATATCATAATTAGCCTCCCTCAAGTACCTCCTAAAATCTCATGTCAAAGCATAAGGATGAAGCAGGGATGAGGTTGACAAATGTGACCAAGGACAAATTGAGGATATGGCAAATTGGCTTTTGGTCTTGTGTTTTGCCTCAACATACGTGCGGGAGGGCACCTAATCTCATGTGTGTGCCATGAGTATTAAGTTACAACTCCTAGTGACCAAATAGAAAGCATCAATAAAGAATTAGAACAATGAAATGCTGATAGGCTAATACTCAAGCACTCAACCTAAAGTTACGTGACAAAGGGAAGGGCACCTAATCTCATGTGTGCGCTTACAACTCCTAGTGACCAAATAGCAAGTTAAACATAAGAAAACAACCTCAATAAAGAATTAGAACAATAAAGTGCTAATAGGCTAATACTCAGGCACTCAACCTAGGGTTTAGGACTAAATTAAATTATACTAAACCAGTTCGGGTTGTTCACACTTTGAAAAATGGATACATGAGAATTACGGGGTTAATAAGGTATAAAACTTAGGGAATTATAAGCAAAAAGCATTGTTACCCCTCTTTCGATACTGGTGCTTACATATTTGTTGCAACATTCTTAAACGCCATTATAAGCACAAGGTCACAAGTCAAAGCCCTGTCACAACCATCTAAGGCCTTGTAGGCACCCCAAACCCTATGTTATGGAGAATCAATCTCATTATGGTCGGTCCCTTTGATTTCATTTCAGGTTCATTTCATCATGGATAGAATTGGATGTCCTTAGGTGAGCCTATATACCGCCTCATGATTTTAGACGAGCCTTCCTTTCGTAGGGGATGAAAACTACTATAGGGGCCAGTCAAGCCCATTTTGGGTGTGTTTACCCCTCTGTTAGTGGGGATGCATGGATTTTTCCTAGTGCATCATTCACCACAATTATCAGACCAAGGTCGTAAGTCAAATCCTTGTAAAAACCATGTTGTCGATTTTTCAAGTGCAATAGATACAGGCACTAATTTCTGAAAAAATGTTAATCCTTTAGTGCTCCAATTTTATTATTAAGCAATTACACTTCAGAAATTCAACCATAAATGCACAAGGACAATAGAGATCACAATGCACAAAGATAACACAATATTTACCCTTGGAAAACCCGCTTGGTGTAAAAACCAGCAACCTTTTCCTTAGAGAAATTCTTTCGTTCAACAACAGGTACACCTAATTCTCCTAGTCAAATATGATGGTCAAACTGACCAACAATGTTATGGTCAAACCTAGTCAAATTTCCCTCTTGCCAGGTCAATCTACTGCCCAGCAAACTCAACCCCACCTAATCTGCCTAGGCCGAAATTCGGCCTCCTAGAAACTGCCCAAAAACTCGGCCCTGTTGTCCAACACATGTTGCCCATAAAATTTGGACCTGTCATCCAAAATATGTTGCCCAGAATTTCCACGTGTTGCCCAGAATATGCCCTGAAACTCTCATGTGTGAAATTACAAGAGAGAGAACCACACAAGAAGTCAAGGACAGATTGAAAAGACATTTGAGATGTCTTTGTCCTTCTTTTCCATTGCTCAAATAACCAGAAGATGTCTTGTCTTGTGAGAGATCAAATTTGTGCCAAAAGGAGGAGGTCGAGTTCCTTATCTATAGTGTTATTATGGTTGGCCTGAATGGGTGTCTCTTCACTAGGGCTGACTTGACTTGAAGGAGGGTCGACCTGACAAGTCTGGAGCCAAAAATTCAAAATTCAAAATTTTCTCTTTTGAAACCAACATGAAGAACATGTCTTATATTATTCATTTCACGGACTAAAATAAAATGGCATGAAGAACATATCTTACATTTTTCATTATACATATTTCAAGGACTAAAATATTAATTATGAAGACCAACCATAGCTACAAAAATCAACACTCCCTCTTAGCTAGGGAGGTATTCATAATGACTATTAAATGTTCTCTTATTGAAAGATTTCTCTAAGAAAAGGTTCATCATTTATTATCAGCATCAGCGTCATTTGATCAACTAGGTAGCATACTTTTGGTCAGAGATACTACCGAACTGAGTAACATGATATGCCAGTGTTTGGTAAAGAATTTGCCCACCACTCGTCATTGCGACGAGATAATTTGATCGACCTCGTTTTCTAGTACACCATTTGGCTCTAATGTTCTACCTACTTGATTGAGGAGGAATCCAAGCTTAGTATATACATATCTGGACCTAGAGAATCATCAATCAATCAATAAGGGAGCCACTTGGATCTACTAAACTGCAAGTAGAGCTGAGGAAAGAAACTATAGAACTTTATTGGCAAAGTTAACATAGATATGGATTTTCCTGACTAATATAGGTGATTATGGTTCAACTTAGTAGAAATTGTACATCATTAGTATCATCTAGTCACCATGATTATGGCCAGTGCCTCTAACCCATGGTATACTGACTACTCCTAGTTTACCATCATCTTGGTCAATCTCTTTGACTCATGGTGAAACCCTAGGGACACATTCAATCCATTTGAGTAGTATTGTCCCAAATTTAAGGACCTCACTCTAGGCCATAACGCTAAATGGGCTCACTCAAGCCTAATATTCAAAGGCACCTACTCAATTCTATGGTTGAGTAATTTTTGGCCTCTAGGACCATTCTTCCTTGGTCAATACACTTGATTCAAGAAGAATGTTTGTCAAACCATTCTCCTCAATCTTGGTAAACATGTTTGACTTAGAATGAATGTCCCTGAATGAGCTAGCTATGTTGATCATAGTTTTAAAAACCAATCCATTCGAACCAAAAATGAGTCAAATAGGCCAGTTAGCTCCCTGAAATATCAAACTAGCCCAACAGATCTGATTTATTTGTTGGTCGAGACCCATTGGGTACAAAATTGGCCGGTTTTGGTACCTAACCATCCCGAATCGACTGATTTTGTAAAAAAACGGCCAGATAGGAAGACGTATGGTTGGGCATGTTGATGGGACTCATAGGTGGTTTTTAGCAAACCATGGTAAGTTCCCTAATAAATTTGGCCCCTAAGCTCATAAAATGATTTCTAGTGTTTGTGAGCATATGAGAGCTTGGACAATTATGCAGCAACATTGACTTTTGGAGCGACCGCAACAGGTTTGCAGGTTCTTTGTCATCATGGAGTTGGTTTGGAGTTGTATAGTGGAGTTGGAGGTGTTGATTTCAATGAAGATATAATCGTTAATCCATGAGCTGATGGAAGTGAACCAACAAAACCAACCATGGCACACGGAGACTCGTGACAGAAGCAATAATCGTGCAACTCGACAAACTCGTGCTTCTAGTTCTGTTAGGCCTAGTGTTGTTTCTCATGCTATTACTTGTATTGCTATTGGAGAGAAGTTTGAGGAGTCCTTAAACTCTGAGTTAGATGAAGTTTATGTAGCTCCTGGTGATGATCCCATGTTTAGTAGTGGTAATGAGTGATCATGCTGATCAGTGATTTGTAGGAGGCTAATGGCCTAGTAGCTTGAGTTGTAGCATTGTTTTTGGACTCTATAGACTATTTAGAGCCTCATTTTAGCATTTTTTTTTGGGACTCTATCGACCATTTAAAGCCCCAATGGTTATTCATTTTGGCAATGATATCATTAATATGTGTTTCACTCGGTACCATTTTGATATATGCACCCTCTATATTTTGTCTCTAATGGTTTCGAATCACGGTTTCAAATCTTGAAATAAGTTTTTTCATTAAAATTAATTATTTTATGTATTTTTCCCAAATTTGGTTTATTGAACCCGATTTGATCCAGTTCTGGTTTGAATCTCAATTAGATAGGCGGTTGGTTCAAAAAATAGTTCTGGTTTTTAAGATTATGATGTTGATGTGTCAATTCACTAACCGTGAAAAGCATCTTGCATTAGCACCATGCTCAGCAAGTCATCACTTGGAACAATTCACCAATTATCCAAGTCATTACTTCAAACTTGGTCAACATTTATGACATGTGGTGAAACCCTACGCTATTACCATTCCTCCATGCCAATTTAATGGTAACTCTCCTCCTTGATGCTAGAGGCACTCACTCGCCCACCTAGGGAGCATTTTGGGCTTTGATGCTCTCTTGGCCATTCTCCCTAACCACATTTTCTGGCCCCTAGTCAATACTTTGACCTATATGTATTCTGACCTAGGGAGAATGGTTGCCCTTTGATGCAACATCATCATTCCCTCCAACAAAGTAAAATATTCTCAACCACTTTGGCTTGTCCCTAAAGTATACAAACTTCCCAAGCTTATCGCTAAAGTATACAATCTTCTCAAGCTTGTCCTTGAAGTGTAAAAACTTCGGCCTAAGATAGAGGTTTTTCAAGCCTCACTGCTCCCTTGTGTTCCATGTCTTGGTATGTACTTCAACGTGTCATTGTGGTCATCTTCTGGTCATCTCGAGTAGTTACTGAATCCACACAGCTTCACAATTTGCCACACTAGCAGCAAAATATACTTAGCCCTTGCAATCTTGAGTTCAATAGATGTCTACTACATGCCTACGTAGAATCCAAACTAAATCCTCATCCTGATGTGTGCTTCTTGTCTTCAACACTGTCTGCCCCATCTGAATTTGTATATCCATGCAACTATTTCTTTTACTAGAACCATCACCACAGTTGTTTGACATTGAAGCAAACTCTATTGTAGTAATCTGGCTACTCCCTATGGCTTCTGCCACACTACTAGTTCTAAGAAGTAATGTACTCAACCAAGATCCTTCACCTTGAACTAAAATGTCAACTCCCTCTAACAATGAAGCAAAGCTTTGCAACTCTCTCTATCATTGAAGCAAATCCTCGTGCCATTGTTACTCCCTCTGTCATGTAAGTCTTTTTGTTCCCATCGGAAACAAGTCATGTAATAACAAGATCAACCAAGCCTAATGTGTCTACTTGTGATTGTACAAAGCTTTATTTAGTCTGTAATCATGAGACTTCTTCTCATGTACCTCAAAGCCTGTTACCCACCACTTCATGGGTGATATACCTAGGAGATACTTTTCTCCATGATGGATCTCAACTGGCAGTTAGCAGCCCCTTACAGCCTCCTACTAGCTCGTTGTGTCATTTCTCCACCACTTGAGCCAGCCATGTGGTCCCTCACCCATCTGTATTGATCATATGTTTAATGGTGGGCCTCCTGAATCTAAAGGTATGTCGTCATTTGGTAATTCAATATTGTGTTTACTTATCATGGATACTTTTGGGCATGGATTGATGTCCGCTTGATCTCTTTTGGGCATTACCCTTGCATCTTACTCTTGTGGGATCGCCTTTATTGACCATTTGGTTCTAGGGTGATACTACTTGGAAAAACCTGAATTTGGGTGTGTGCTCCCGCTCCTTTATTCGCATGTATTACTCCCCTTCCACTGATTATACTCCCATTCATCATTTCTCCCACATGGGTCCACATAGGGTCAACCTCCCTATGTCCTTGCCCCCACCTAGGATCAGGCCTAGAATGATGCCCCGGAGGTTGAAGCACCTAAAAGAAAAAGAAAAAGCATAATTGGCCACACTTAACAGGAAATTGTACCATTAAATGCAAAAGATGGTCGGGAAAAAAAATAAATAGCACGTGGGAAAAAGCTAATGCATGAGCTCTTCCACTTACCCATGGCCATCACCCTGGTTCCATAGGCCCTAGATGAGCCTCCTTTGTCATACAGGAATCAATGGCTATTCCAACCCCCCTAGAGGGCAATGAACCGCCCTACCTTAAAAGGGGTAATCACTGCTATATCCGACACATCATGCTCTTATCCTTGAGCCCCGAGCAGTTAATTAATGAAAATTCATAAAAGGCAAAAGGCATATAAAGAAGGGTGGGAAAATCAAGGTCAGGACACCTCATGTACCACAATCACTCCCTCCTACACATTATATACCCCGGTGTGGACTTCCCCCTTGTATGGCTGTCATTATACCTAGATATGTGGCCCAGGATTACTCCTCTCATTCCTTACTCTGTTTCACATATTTATAACTTACCACCCCCATTCAAAGGATGTACCTTGGACCTACTATCTCCTTTAAAGGTTAAAACCACTTAATAAGGTGCATGGATAACCCCCTTTGGAGTATGGAGACACTAGCACATGCCAAAGCCCACTATGGAAACGCATGCCATTGTGAAGTGTCCACTTTGTTATCCATGAATTGTAAGCTCTTTTACACGATTATTCTAATGATTGGTTGTACTGGAAGCCTAGCAGACACATTGGATCTTATGCAAGATTGCAGGTGGATTCCATTTTTGTTTGGTCTCCATATGCGGGATCCTAACCCCCAAAGAGTTACATTGGCAAACATAGGGTGTGCTTAGAGAGCCATGGGCTTCCACAGTAGCAGATAGCACTCCACGGATCCTCATTAATGTTCAGGGACTAATAACTATCCACTTTTGGGATGATGGTGATGTGTTTGGTACACTATGCCCCACAAGAACCCTGCACACTTAACAAGTGTCCTGGGACGAGTACGATGTCATGGCAGTGTTCATTCCATCACTTGTGCCCTCGCAGAGGATATATAGGCATCTCTAATTCATATGGAGACCCAAGGGGTCATTTGTGTGCCCCCACACCCACTGGGAGCACCATAGGTCTACTACTTGGAGATCAAGGGGCCACCCCCTTGTCCATCATATTTCGAGCATTTTATTCCTCGTTATGGCACTTCAAGACAATATTAGGCTTTTGGAGGGCCCCATAATATGTACATATTATTATTGGCCCTCAGTGAGGCTAATTTTTTTCATTTATAAGCTAGTTTGGTGGGCTTGTCACCAATGGGGGTTTTATTTGCACATTATTTTATCATTAGGGGCTAATGTAGGCCCATAGGCTAATTCGAACTCCTTAGAAGGGTATATATTGATGCTGGCTACATTCATTTGTATCATCACTTCACTTCAGATCTCTCTATCTTTAGAGAACTTTGCATTTCTTCTTGGAGGATTACTTTGGATAAATTGATGAATTTTGATGTATGGATTTGGGCCATTTTTATCTTGGAGCTTCGTTTTTTACAAATGTGATGCTGGTTGGATATACTCTCTAATACTATAAGTGAATTTTAATGATATATTCTTGTTGTTGCATACTGTTGAACTGCGCTATAATTAGGGCTAGTTGTTGCATCATTGGAATGTGGAATTGAGTGTCTATTTAGCTCGTTTAATGTATGGGCCATTGTTACCTGAATGAAATGTCCTAGAGATTGCTTTATCTCGATAAGCTTGCACTATTTGTATGAAGTATAAATGCTTGAACGTCACTTTTCTTCTTTTTCCCTTAACATTGGACGAAGTTGACTTTCCCCAAGGCTAGAACCTAGTAGGACCAATTTGACCTTTTCAAGCAAAATTTATTGTTTGATTCTTTCCCCTCACCATGTCCAGGATAGGAACATCATTGGTTGCTATATTCCATCACCAAACCTGGGTTGGGTCCACTTGGTCTCATGTGGTCTCGTTTCCTATCAAAGACTAATCATCAAGGGCTATTTGAAAACCAAGTTCATATAAGATTTTAGGGATCGTGAAGTACCTCTACAAGTTCTATACTTCTCCCTTATCCACCCCCCTCCCCTCCTCTTGGAAGGCAAGTCCCTTGCTTGAAAATCAAGAAAGCTCCACTCTTCACATCCTCCTTGGGAAAGGATTTCTGGGATTACTCCATACCTATTCATTGATATATACCTTATAAGTGGCTTCCCAAAACATCGGGACTCCTCCCATCGGTGAAAGTCCGTATAGAGCATGGAGTCTTCGTTGTGGTGACAGTGAGCTAAGCCTCCATTGTTGCCCTTAGCCTAGCAGTTGCCCTCTTAGGAACCTCTATTAGGTCCCCTGCTAGTTTTAGTGGTAACATTTCTGGCACCATTATCGAGAACACGAGACGTGTGTTTTGTTCTCCTTACGACATATTGACATATCATTATTGGCGACTCCATTGGAAGAACGAAGTCCTAGTTCTTCATTGAACCTTAAGGTCGATACTTGTAGGGTTAAACAACCATTTTTCTACGCATATTTAAATTCACCCTGGCGACTCCTACTTACTTTTAATGCATACTCAAATACGTTGTCTGTCTTTGATAAATTTCCTACTTTAGATATCGCTAGCATTCCTAGGCACCGTAATCATGTCGCGGGACAGATGGTACGTGGGGTGCCCATGTTTGATGGTGATCCACTCTGTGAAATTGACCATGTAGAAAGATTTAACGCACATGCTTCAAGAGAGAATGTGGTTCACCAAGATGTCCTTATGTTATTGTTCATGGGATCTCTCGATGGCGATAATTCATGGTTGCATGATCATGAACCTAAGAGTATCTCATCTATTGAGGAGTTCATTGATGGCTTTCTTAGACATTATCAAGTATACCATGCATTAAGAATCCAAGAGGAAGCCTTCATTGATCATCATCGAAACATTGGGAATCCAAGTAGTGAGCAAGTAGACGAGTCCTCCTGGGGTCCACATGATGAAAAGGATGATTTTGAGAACACATGTTTGAAGGGATGAAGCTATGGAAGGTGAATTTTAGACTAACCTTACCTTTCTCAAGGATATTACTTCTGATGATTCTTCTTTTGAGAAACTTGAGAAAGGTGATCCCATTATAGCCTTGGAGGATGGCATTGAAGGTTACTTCCACATTGAAATGGGGAAATGGGAAATTGTTGGTCCTCAATTTGATTGTGCTCCCATTTACGACACCGACAAGGAGGATAAGGATGAGATTAGTTTTCTTGTTCTCTCGAGCACTATTTATGATGACATATCCATTGGTACTCTTGGGAAGGGGAATATTTATTTTCCCTTGCATAAAGAGGGGCAGTTGGAAGTGATCAATTTTCCTTTTAGGAAAGACCCAATCTTTGATGCTAAGGAAATCGATAAGACTCCCACCTGTCCCAAGTATGAATTTATGCTCAAATCACTTGAGGCTTTAGATTATGATGTTAGGGAAGAAAAACCATTGAATGCAATACTTCATCCTCCTTTTTGTCTATTGGTCATCATCTTGAGTCTTCATCAAGTGTTTCCCTCACCTCCTGTCACATGATCTCAAGTGGCAGTGGGCCCTTTCCCCCTTCCAAGCATAGTGTCAAGGATGAGCCCCTCATTGATTACACTTTATCTCCTTAGGCACACCCTCAAGATCATTATCAATCTATAATCTCCCCTTTCCAGTGTAATCATCATGGGCAACATATGTGTGTTTATCCATCTTATCAGTCTCCCTTTCCTACTAATCATAACTTTGTGGAGGCCATAAAATATGACATAAATGATAAGGCCCATCATGGATATGCACGAGATTTCCATCCATCAAAAGTTTATGAGCCTAATCATTGGCATCTCTATATTTTGGTTAGAAGAGAGGATCTCATGGACTAGATTACATCCTTTTCTTACCTCTTCTCACATAATCATCCTTGTGTGAGCATCCTATTTCTTTACCTCCCTCTGGCCTTATCATCCATGTGATTATGTCCATCTTCACTTTAACATTTGCTACATGATTAATCATATAGGTCAATATATTTATATTTCTTTGATGATATGTTGGTTGCACTGACTTTATGATTACACTTAGTATAAGTTTTGTACCATATGCATGTTAGGTAGGATGCACTGCATGTTGATTTTCGGCATTAGAACTAATCTCATATGATATTTCTCATGATAGATTAGGTGCATTTAGATTAAAATTTGCATATTTTATTACTTGTTGGTTTTATGGGCTGACATTAAGCATGGGCGATCATAAGACACTGTGAAAAACATGTTGCCTCGTAGCTTTGATCTTTAACATGTGCAGATAACAGGTCTATGGTGACCAAGAGATTGTTGAAGTTCTTGTGACCTCCCGTTCAAGTAGCCTCATCCACTTCTTCGAGAGATCACGTCCCAGTTGGAGCCAGATGTTACCCACCAATTCGTGGGTGATATCCCTAGTTGAAATTTTTCTCCATGATGGACCTCAATCGGCAGCCAATAGCCCCTTGCAGCCTCCTACTAGCTCATTGTGCCATTTCTTCACCACCTGAGCTGGCCATGTGGTCCCTCACCCATATGTATTGATCGTATGTTTGATGGTGGGCCTCCCGAATCTAAAGGTATGTCTTGTCATTTGGTAATTGAGTATTGGGTTTACTTATCATGGATACTTTTGGGCATGGATTAATGGGGGGATTTGGCGGAAAGAGCGGGCTTAGTTTGTGCTCTTGTCCTTTTGACGTCTCTTGGGTGTTATCCTTGCATCTTAGTCTTGTGGGATCTCCTTTATTGACCATTTGGTTCTAGGGTGGTACTACTTCAGAAACCCCAACTTTGGGTGTGTGGTCTCGCTCCTTTATCTGCATCTATTACTCCCCTTCCACTCATTATAGTCTCATTCATCATTTCTGCCACCGGGGTCTACATAGCCCCCATGGGTCCACATAGGGTCAACCTCCCTATACCCTTGCCCCACCTAGGGTCACGCCTGGAATCATGCCCCAAGGGTTGAAGCAGCGAAAAGAAAAAGAAAAAGCATAATTGGCCACATTTAACAGGAAATTGTACCACAAAATGCAAACGATGGTCGGGACAAAAGAATAATTAACACGTCGGCAAAAGCCAATGCATGAGCTTGTTGAAAAGTGTAACTAGGTTCGGTCTTCATAATGACTTGTAATTATGAATTTATGTAATGAAGAAGACAAAGATAATAAAATGTATTTTTGCAATGCTTGCTTCATGGGTTTCATGAACAAGGAGTTTTTATTATAAGTCAAAGACATCTTCTTGATGTCTTTAGGGGTTTGTCATCTTGTCATAAATGTACAATTTAGATTCATGTATATGAAGTGTTGTTACACTTCTAAACGAAAAATTATTGATGTACAATTTAGATTCATGTATATGAAGTGTTGTTACACTTCTAAAGGACAAATTATTGATGCAAAAAGTATGCATCAAGACCCTGTCAAAACACTCCAAAAAAGTCGGCTCAAATGTGATGATTATACCCCTTGACAGGTCAGCCTTCTAGAAGAGATCATGTCAGCCTAGAAGGAGACAATCCCTATATAAAAGAGGGACTGTGGTCTCATATGATATCAACAAGTTCAGATCAATTTTGTGATTAGGAGCGAGAAAGTGACCATTCAACGAAGAAGAGAAGGAGAAGTCCAGCGTAAGGAAAGGAATAATACATCATTGTTTTGGGTTAATATGTATCTCGCATTTCTGAGGTAGGTCAAGGTCATTTCAGGACTATAATTGGAGCAAAGTAGAAGACATCTCAGTAAAGGAAGAAAGGTCTTTGTATATCACTATTTTGGGTCTATACTCTCGCATATCTTAGGAAAGGGCCGAATTTATCTTCAGCGTGAAGGAAGGCACTCACAAGTGCATCTTAAGTTCGGTCTTCATCTAAAAGGAGCCTAGATATATCCTAGCCTTGGGTCAGCATATCTCAAGAAGGAACCAAAAGTAAGTCTTGTAAGTAGGAAGGCTACCATAACATAAACAAGTGTTTGGTCTTAGAGGTATCTAAAGGGTGTTGAAAGTAGGCCGAGAAAGAGACTCTAGGAGAAGGTCGAGGAAGAGTTTATTGGAGACCAAGGAACAAAGGGAAGCACATTAGTTAGGATTGCCAGACTAGGTACCGAGTCTCCCTAGTGCTAGTGCAGTACGGTGCAAAAAAAGGTGATGAGCATAAGAAGCCTAGAAGAGCAGTGACAAGGTCTTGGAGACACACTGAAGTTAAGGGTCTTTGTCATGGTCTTGGTACTCGTCAATTGAAGACCTATAAGAAGAATTACTTTCGGGTTTTCCTCTCCAAGAGGGAGAGGTTTTGGCCCTGGCTTGAAGAGCCTAAACTTTGTCTCTTATGTTTTGATTATTGACATGATGAAAGACATAATTAGCTAACAAAAATAAGATCTAAGTAAGAAGAGCATAACAAGTATAACACAAGCAATTATCAAGTAAGAAAATTGAATTAAACACTGCCCTACCAGATTCTCAACATGGAATCAAAGCTAAGGTGTTAAAGACAAGAAAGGGCTACCTGACAAGAAGACACATAAGTATCAAGAGATCAAAATCAATTATCTAGAAGGCACCAAAGCAAAAATCATAAATTTGCATTGAAGAGTCAATCTTCAGATCTAATAAGATCTTCATTCACTCAAGAAGGAGCAGTTTGTAGAAATTGAAGAAACCCTCAAACCATCACTAGAAGATCAAGGTCCTTTCTCAAAAGACCTATACATCAAGATCTAGTCAACATCATCAAGCTTACCATGCTGAAGTCATCACCATCATCAATTATTTGGTGTGAAAGTCCAATCAGCATTATTGGAGACATCATCAAGCACCATGTTGAAGTCATCGTCCTTGATCATCATCATCATGAAGGATTCAAGGTGATCTAGCTCTCTTCACATCTCTTGAAGAAGCCAATCTAAGAGGGAGCTCCTGCTTCTATTTACATCATCATCAAGTAAGTTGATAAAAGGGAAAAGCTTCTACTCAAGTAAGTATCTTAATGTCTTTATCTGAATCTATTAAAATGACCTTTTGCAAGCAAAGTAACAAATTGTCTAAGACTACAATATTTCTTGCATGGAAGATGAGGACATATTTAAATTTGATTGAAAATGAAGTAATGGACTATGTCAAAAGATCGATAGTTGAACCTTCAAAAGAAGATGCTCAAGCTCATGCCAAATACATGAAGGGAGACATAAGATCCCGAAGGATTCTTATAGAATCCATTAAGGACTCGCTCATTCCCTATGTATCAAATCTAGAATCCTCAAAAGAAATATATGACAAATTGGTGGAGCTATTCTCATTAAGTACTGCAGAGGAAATAATATCTCTGAGACAAGAACTATACAACTTGAAGATGTCAAGAGAGGAAGGAGTAACTTCACACTTTATGAAGATTTTCGAAATAAGAGATCAACTGTAGAAATTGGGAGAAGTAATGTCTGATAGAAGACTTACTATGGTACTAGATGTTCTACCGAAGGAATAGGGAAGTTTCACTTCAAGCATCGATGGGAAGAAAGAAGCAATGTCATTTCAGGTTCTGTGGTCTTTCTGTAAGACATAAGAAACTACATCAAAAGTTGATACAAGATCAAATGAAGCTTATGCTACCATATCAAGAAGAAAAGGAAAATTTGTTAAGTTCAGTCCTCAGAATAAAATAAGGAAAGAAGGAACGTGGATATGATCCTATGTTATAAATGTAATGAACTCGGGCACTATAGGGATTGTCCCAAATATAATAAGGACAAGAGGAAAACGAAAGAAACCCATGTCTCCAAATAAATAAAAGGACCAGATTCAAAGAAACCTAAAAAAGAAGAAGTGAAAGACTGCTACTATGATTGAGATCGTCTTCCTCTTTAGGAGGTATATGTCAGTTGTAAAGTAGTATGTTAGGAAGCATTGTATACTAGCTAGATGCATCATTTTAAATTAGCATCATGATAGAAGCATTAAGATTAAGAGTACTTGTCATAGGAGGATGTCTGGAAAAACATATATGAGATATCTATGCTATGAGATAAAGTGTCTCCTGGGAACCTCACTGAAAATAATATTTATAAAAGGCAGTTATATATATCAAGGATCGTCATTCATTAATCATATGGAAATAGGTGTTGACATTTTTCTAATGGAATCCTCTATCGATTCACAGGTTAGAAAGAAAGCAAAAAGGTTTCATTGAGAATTCTAACTTGCAGAATTCTAGGATTGGGATATGATGACATATTGATGAAGCAGGTCAAGAGAATGAAACTTTTCATTCTAGAAAAAGCTGTTGCAGGTTAACTCAAAAGAGATTATATATATATATATATATATATATATATATATATATATATATATATATACTGACACTAGATGCTATGAAGTCATGACATATGGTTGCATGTAGTATACTTCTAGCTTTAGAAGTATGATCAAAAGAAAATAGAATTTCCTCCAATGCACAGATTGCCAAAAGGCATGATACACTCCAAATGAAGTGAACATAACATGTTCTCATATGGAATATGAGATGACAGTACATTATCAAGGAAATATACATTAGAAGTTTCTGGGAATGTAATAAGATTGTGTGGGGAAAGAAAAGAGATCATGAGAAGTGCAACCATGATCAAAACCAGTCAACATCTAAGGAAGCCAAGAAGACTTGACTAGAAAATCTCCTAGGAAGATATGTAGACTCTTGAAAATATGGGGACCCTTGACAAAATATATCTTTAAGAGATGTGTCAAGATGGAGACCCTTGACAATACATATCTTTAGGAGATGTGTCAATCTGAAAACGAAGGATGTCGATGCCTACAAGAAGATGTCATGGTGAAATATCATCACTAAGGTAACTTTTGATTTGAAAGGTTCATATTTATAATTAATTAATATCTAATGAGCTTATGCAGGGCTGCCAAAGGGAAGCATATGTCTTCCACAAATTGATAACCATATGGCAGAATAAAAGAGTCTTGGAAGAAGTATGGTTTGAAGGAAAGCAGAATGACATGCAGCTAGACAAAATGAGAAGATTGATGGATCACTTTCTAATAGAAGACATGACTCTTGGATGAAAGTAATGGATGATATGTGCCCTATGAAGAGATCCCAAAGATGAAGACCCCTCAACAACAAAGAAAAACATGACATTGAAGGAAGGAGTTCTTCATGAGCAGCTGGGTGTTTGCATCATTGTTATTGTTGGTCCTCGATTAAGAGGAAGCCTGGTAATAAGTTTCTTACTTGGAAGAAACTTGGAAATTCCTAAGCCAAGAGGGTGCTTAGGTACATTCATTGTATAGGAATTAGAACATTTCTTTGTGGAATATGTCCTTCCTAGTTGATAGGGACAAATAGACATGTCATTCTGGTTTTCACCTGGGAAGACAGAATGGAGGATTGGGTAATCATCTGGCATCCGATACTCTTTAGGGGATGTATTAGGGCATCCAAGATAAGAGTAGTTGTGGAAGGACAAATATTCTTTGAGGACTAGGAATCCAAGATAAGAATAGTCTTGTTGGGCATATCCTGAGTGAACCCGGGTGGGATTTGATCCAATAGAGACAATGATATAGGTGTCTATTCATCATTGGTCTCGCCAGCATTGGAGCTCAAAGATGGAGTTATTAGTCAAGGCCTTGCACTATGACAATGTTGATTGATATGATGCTATACAGATGGGATCGACAATCAAATTCTTCTTATGAGATTCTTTAGATTGAGAGTGACCATGCACCATTATGAATATCTCCCTAGTTAAGAGGGAGTGTTGAAAAGTGTAACTAGGTTTAGTCTTCATAAAGACTTGTAATTATGAATTTATGTAATGAAGAAGACAAAGATAATAAAATGCATTTTTTAATGCTTGTTTCATGGGTTTCATGAATGAGGAGCTTTTATTATAGGTCAAAGACTTCTTCTTGATGTACAATTTAGAGTCATGTATATGAAGTGTTGTTACACTTGTAAAGGGCAAATTATTAATGTAAAAAGTATGCCTCAAGACCTTGTCATAATGCTCCAAATGTGATGATTATACCCCTTGACAAGTCGGCCTTCTAGAAGAGATCATGTCGGCCTAGAAGGAGATAATCCCTATATAAAAGAGGGATTGTGGTCTCATAGGATATCAACAAGTTCAGATCAATTTTTTGATTAGGACCGAGAAAGGCTAACCATTCAGCAAAGAAGAGAAGGAGCAATACAACGCAAGGAAAGCAATAATACATCATTGTTTTGGGTTAACATCTATCTCGCATTTTTGAGGTAGGTCGAAGGTCATTTTAGGACTGTAATTGGAGCAAAGTAGAAGACATATCAGCGAACAAAGAAAGGTCTTTATATATCATTGTTTTGGGTCTATACTCTCTCATATCTCATGAAAGGGTCGAGGTTATCTTCAACGTGAAGGAAGGCACTCACAAGTGCATCTGTAGTTCGGTCTTGATCTAAAAGCAATCTAGATATATCTCAGTCTTGGGCTGGCATATCTTAGGAAGGAAACAAAAGTAAGTGTTGTAAGTAGGAAGGCTACTACAGCATAAACAAGAGTTTGGTCATAGAGGTATCTAAAGGGTTGTTGAAAAGGTAAATCCCCTCTGTGGACAGAGGCGATCCCTACTAGCCCAGACCGGGTCTAGCAACAATCAAACACGCTACAGTGCAGGTCCCTAATCGTAAATAAACCAAATGGCGATGAAGGTTTACCTGGAATCCAACGCTTGTCGTTCGTAGAAGAGGTAGTGCTCCCGTTCCTCTGCTTCAGCAAATCACGATCCCCACGATCTCCGTGGTCAGACACCTACACACGCGAAAAACAACAGAAACGCAAATGTAAAATCCAGCATATACAACTATATGTCAGTCGAAGAGGACATAACTCATGAACATAAACACGAACAAGAGTGGAACCATAACAGATAGTCGCTTATCATTAATGTGTCAAAAGAAGAATACAACCATAGCTTCGACGCAGCATTCTCCTTCAGCGGGTTGTCAGCAAAACATGTCTCGTTAAAGCCTGTCAGGGATAAGACAAGCCTCTCTCTTTGGATACTTGACAATGATCTCCTCACTTGGATTTGGCCTCAAAGGGATGAAGCAAGGCACTTGCAGCATAAGGCTCTTGGGAACTTGGAGATTAGCTTGCATAAGGGATGAGCAAGCTTTTATAGATGGAGGAAGGGGAGTTGGGATCCCTATAATGATGGGATTGGCCCTATCTTCATGGAAGCTTCCATGAGAGGTGGCCAACCACTTACTCCCTATGGGAACCCTTAGCCAAACTTCCCAACTCAATATAGATAGTAGTCCAGGGATCTGTTAGGACGAAACTTCCACCATTTATTTTTAAAAAACACCTCTTAATATGGTTGGCGCGGGTGCAGCTCTATGACAGAGCACCAATTGGCGCGCCCTCTTTGGAGGATTTCCCTCTTGGCGCGAGGGCTGAACTGTAAAACCACGCCAAATGAAAAAGAGCTATTTTTAGGATCTTTTGCAAGGAGATGTCTTCAGGGCAATGAAAGCTCATGTTTAGAGGGATGTAATGCAAGTGTTTTCAAGTCTTGTTTCTGCTCACAGGTCACAGAATGAGCCCTCCAATGTGTGGGATGGGAATTGCAGGGACGGTGACAAATTGCTGTGTAACAAGGGTGTTGAAAGTAGGCCAAGAAAGAGACTCTAGGAGAAGGCGGAGGAAGATTTTATTGGAGACCAAGGAACAAAGGGAAGCATATCAATTAGGGATGATAGACTACAAACCGAGTCTCCCTAGTGTTGGTGCAATACGATGCAGAAAAGGTTGATTAGTGTAAGAAGCCTAGAAGAGCAGTGACAGGGTCTTGGGAGGCATACTAAAGTTAAGGGTATTTGTCATGGTCTTGGTACTCATCAATTGAAGATTTGTAAAAAGAATTACTTTCGGGTTTTCCTCTCCAAGAGGGAGAGTTTTTGGCCCTGGCTTAAAGACCCTAAACATTGTGTCTCTTGTGTTTTGATAATTGACTTGATGAAAGACATAATAAGCTAGCAAAGATAATATCTAAGTAAGAGGAACACAAGAAGTATAACACAAGCAGTTATCAAGTAAGAGAATTTAATTAAACACTACCCTACCAGATTCTCAATAGATCTTTGCCCCTTACCCATGGCCATCACACTGGTTCCATAGGCCCTAGATGAGCCTCCTTTGTCATACAGGAACCCATGGTTGTCCTAACCACCCTGGAGGGCAATGAACCGCCATACCTTAAAAGAGGTAATCATTGTTATATCTAACACATCATGCTCTTATCCTTGAGCCCCGATCACTTAATTAAAGAAAATTCATAGGCAAAAGGTATATAAAGAAGAGTGGAAAAATCAAGACCGGGACACCCCATGTACCATGATCGCTCCCTCCTACACATTATATACCCTGGCGTGGGCTTCCATCTTATCTGGTTGCCTGTATGCCCCGATATTTGACCCAAGATTGCCCCTCTCATTCCTTACTTTGTTTCACTTATTTATCACTTACCACCCACATTCAAAGGATGTACCTTGGACCAACTATCCCCTTTAAAGGCCGAAACCACTTAATAAGGTGCATGGCTAACCCCCTTTGGATTATGGAAACACTAGCACATGCCAAAGACCGCTATGAAAGGCCATGCCAGTATGAAGTGTCCAATTTGTTATCCATGATTTGCAAGCTCTTTTACACGATTATTCTAATGAGTCGTTCTACTGGAAGCCTAGGGGACACAATGGATCTTATATAGGATTGCAGGTGGTTTCCATTTGGGTTTGGTCTTCCTATTTGGGAGCCTAACCCATAGAGAGCTACATTGTAACACATAGGGTGTGCGTAGAAAGTCATTGGCCTCCACAGCAGCAAACAGCTCTCCACGGATCCTCATTGATGTTTAGGGACTACTAGCAATCCACTTTTGGGATGATGGTGATGTGCTTCTTCCACTATGCGCAACAGGCCCCACAGGAGCCCCACACTCTTAGCAGGTGTCCCAACATGTGTACGATGTCATGGCAACGTTCATTCCATCACTTGAGCCCTTGCAGAGGATCTATTAGTATCTTTGATTCATATGGAGACCCACGAGGTCATTTGTGTGTCCCCACACCCTCTAGGAGCACCACAGGTCTACTACTTGGAGAACAAGGAGCCACCCCCTTGTCCATCATATTCAAAGTAATTTATTCTTCATTATGGCACTTCAAGACATGATTAGGCCTTTGGAGGGCCCCACAACATGTACATATTATTATTTGGCCCCCTGTGACGCTTATTTTTTGCATTTATGAGCTAGTTTAGTGGGCTTGTCACCACACCAATGGGGGTTTTATTTAAACATTATTTTATCATTAGGGGCTAATGTATGCCCATAGGCTAATTCAAACTCCTTAGAAGGGTATATATTGATGTTAGCTACATTCATTTGTATCATCACTTTACTTGGGATCTCTCTATCTTTAGAGGAACTTTTCATTTCTTGTTGGAGGATTATTTTGGATAAATGGACAAATTTTGATGCATGGATCTAGGCCATTTTTATCTTGGAGCTTCATCTTTTTCAAATGTGATGCTGGTTGGATATACTCTCTAACATTGTAAGTGAATTTTAATGATATATTCTTGTTGTTGCATACTGTAGAATTTCATTGTAATTAGGGCTAGTTGTTGCATTATTGGAATGTGGAATTGAGTGTCTATTTTGTTTGTTTAATGTATGGGCTTTTGTTAGATGAATGAAATGTCCTAAAGATTGTTTTATCTTGATAATATTTCACTCTTTGTATGAAGTATAAATACTTGATTGCGACTTTTCTTCTTTTTACCTTAACATTGGACGAAGTTCACTTTTCTAGCCTCCTTGATCAAGAAACTAAATTCTCAATCATTATCATCCTTGACTCCATATCCCCAAGGACAATAAGCACTGGTCCCTCAAAAGGGTTGTCATTTTCCCTTTATTTCTTACTTTTTCTTCCTTTTTCTCCAGGTCTAGCCCTGATAGGTCACATAGGGCATCAATTTCCCAAGAATTCACCCACAGAAAAACTTCGATCTCTTAGAGGCTACTGCGCTGGTGGGTCCCCTCCCTTTCCGCTGAATTTGAGACAATTCCAACTATGGAATCTTCGAGAATCCCAAGCCCTAGCTCTAGGACCAAGTTTTGCTTAGGAATCCCCAAGGCCAGACCTAGTATGATCAATTTGACCTTTTCAAGAAAAATTATTATTTTATCATTTCCCCTCGCCTTGTCTAGGATAGGAAGGTCATTGGTTGCTATATTCCATCCCCGAACATGGGTTGGGACCACTTGGTCCTGTGTGGTCATGTTTCTTATCAAAAACTAATCATCAAGGGCTATTTGGGAAACCAAGTTCATATAGTATTTTAGTGATTGATAAGTACCTCTACAGGTTGTACCCTTCTCCCTTATCCACCCCCTCCCAATTGAAGGCAAGTCCCTTGCTTGAAAAGCAAGCAAGCTCCATTATTCACATCTTCCTTGGGAAAGGGTTTTTGGGATCACTTCATACCTATTCATTCATATATACCTTATAAGTGGCTTCCCAGAAGATCGAGACTCCTACCATCGATGAAAGTTCGTAAAGAGAAAGGAGTCTTAGTTGTGGTGACATTGGGCTAAGCCTCCATTGTTGCCCTTAGCCTAGCAGTTCCCCTCTTAGCAACCTCTTTCAGGGCCCCTGCTGGTTTGAGTGGTAACAAAGCCCTAAGGTATCTTTATATACACTTCTTCAACCATTGAGAAAAACAATCTTTGGATATACTTGGTGCGATTTTCAAAGCAATAGAAATTTTAACAAAAGTGTACCAAACAACTAAAGCAAATGTCATGTCATAGTCTTCTCCCTCTTTCTAGGAGAATCCTTTAATCTTGCTTTGTACATCTCTATGTTTCCATCTACTGCAATCTTGTACATCCACTTGGAATTCATCGTTGACTTTCCTCAAATCTCAACACAATCTTCATTATGGCATCCTTCAAACTTGTTGGCCCACCTGCTCCCCTTGAACTATGAACTCTTTCAGTCATTGGACATGGTTCTAGATGTAATTACAACCTCTCCATCTTGAACAAAAATCACTCTAGGAGAATCCTCTTGTTGCAAGCTTTGCATCATTCTTCCCAATGCTTTTATTTGTTGCCAAAGCCTTGGTAGCCTTTACAATGTACCTCCAACCCTCACTAGGAGGTCATGGAAGAGATGATTATAACCTAGCAAAAAGGAAACAAAGAAAAGAGGCTAACAGATAATATTCAAGGAAGAGAGAGGAAGTACTTATCTTTTGAGGATTCATTTGAGGAAATTTCAGCATAAAAGTGGCCTCTAAAGGAAAAATAATAAATTAATACAATAAGAGATGAATTTTGTGGGGAAGAAAATAAAACTACTTTTTTTAATTGTATTTTTGGCTTATCTCCTTATAGGTTTACTCAAATTACAATTAAAAAAAATAGTTTTTCTTCTTTTCCATCCAAAATATTTACATGTACCACTTTTTAAATTTAAAGGATTTTGATAAGTTTACATATTATGACATGGAATTACATGAGAATTTCAGGGGCACTTTTATGCTGAAATTTCCTCTAATGATGGGGAGTTGTCAACTCCCTTTCGATCCTTATCTTCTAGCAAAAATGAAATCCGTCTACAATTTCATCATCCTCATCCTCATCAGCATGTTGCTTTCCTTTTGTTTCTTACAAGAGCTAGGATTTCTTCTTTCAATAGAAAAATTGAACTAGGTCTAACTCTAGGGTTTTATCCACAAACCCCAAGGCTTTCTTATCAAGAATTCTAGATTTCTCGGCTTTACAAATCAGATTTAAGAAGGGCTCGTAGCATAATTATTATGACTTCTCTTTTTATGTGAGAGACCCCTTCAACTCCCTCTTTCTCCTTACCTACTTACTAAAATCAAAGTATCTATTTACAATTCTAGTAAAAAGTGTCCTTATCATTAGTTGTTAAATCTTTTGTAGTATCATTCTCGAAATTCCTCTAATGAGGATGCTCATCATCATCATTGACCTTCCTCTTCTTATCATTCTTCTCTGTAGTGCATTGTTTTTTATAATCACCAAACTTGAGACAACAAAAACATTGAATATCCTTCTTTTGAGGAGTTGGTCTTCTACCTACATTTCTTTGAAGTTTTCCAAAATTTCTTCTTCCTTTGCCACTTTTAGAGTGGGTTGTAAATGCTTGACAGCCATCATCTTGAGGTGCTTGAATCTTCTCCATTTAGACAAGTCTAGATTCTTCTTAAGTACATGAGGTCCATATTTCTTCAAAATTTGGAGTTTCCTTTCTACCAAATATTCAAATGCGGATGAATCTCATGAGTTAGGTAAACCATTAAGTGTTGTAGTCACAAGTTCTTTATTAAAAATGATTTCATCAATGGCTTGAAGTTGATCTCTTAGTTGAGAGATACTCATGAAATATGAGGCCACAATATCATTTCTTGTCATTCTAACATCACGAAGCTCATTCTTCAAAATCATTGCTTGACCAATGTTGATGTATCAACTAGGGCATCATACATCTTTGAAGCGTCAAGTTTTGTGACATATGGAATCAAATAATCTTTAATAGAATATAAAATAATACTCCTAACTGTTGAAAACTGGCAGCTTGGGGATGAATTTTTAAAAATAGAAAGTCTAAACAATAGAATTTCTAAAAATAGAATTTATAAAAATAAAGTCTAAATATGAAATTTCTAAAATTAGAAAGTCTATAAATAGAAATTCTAAAAATAGAAAGTCTATAAACAATATTTCGAAAACTAGAAAGTCTCAAGAATAACTTTCCAAAAATAGTAAATCACCTTGCATCAATTGGTAATCAAGTATTGTTGATGGAAAATCCATTTTGATCATCAATCAATCCTAATAGTTCAATTTTGACTTAATCATCAATATTATTATTATTATTATTATTATTCTTATGAACATATTATATTATTATTAAAAAGAAACTCAAGTCTCTCAATCAAGTCATATGAAACTCCCCTCAATTAATGCATATATTATTCTCTATCTCTCTCTCTTAATGGATTCATTCCTCTCTCCCTTTAAAGCTCTTACACACCTCTTACACTCTCTTACACACTTTAATGACTCGTCATAAAAAGATTCATCTTACCCCTCTTTAATGCATAAGTTACACTTCTCTCCTAAATGCATAAGTTACAATCCTCTCCTTTATGGCATAGGTTACTCTACTGTTTTGGCATATGTAACTCCTCAAGTCATAGGAGCTACTCCCTCATGAATTCGACATCCTTTCTCTTTCGATATATGTCTTTTATCCTCACTTGATACACTTGTGCTTGAGAAAGGAGAATTTGAACTTGAGAAAGAGATGGTTGGAAAGTCTATAGGAAGCTTAAGAGAGAGAAAGAGAGAGAGAGAGAGTCCCGAAGAGCAAGAGCAGATCTTGGAGAGCCAAGTAATTCAATATTTGCATAAGCTACTACTATCAAAGATATTCTTTAGATTTGGGTGAACTCTTCATTCTCTCATTGTACTTTGAATCTTTTTTGAACAATTGATTTCTAACAAAAATAGAAAAAAACAAAAACTAGTTGGGTTTTCGCCTTGTGAGTTTTGCCCTGGTCATTGATCTAACTTCTTTGTGTCTCATTTTGTTCTTGGTTGTCTTCCATTGTGCATATGGTTTATATGGTTTACGTTCTATATACAATTACTTAACTTATTTTGAAGCATAAAGAAGTTTTGGATTTAAGAGATTGAAAAAACATAGAACATCAGAATTTCCACATAATATCAAAGCTTTGGTGAAAACAACTTCAAGAAGACAAACTCCATTTCCAACTCTCTTTCTATTGAAATATCTCTTGTTGCTCGCTTCATTAGAAACTCTCTTTCTGCTGAAATATCTCTTGTTGTCTGCTCCATTTGCAACTCTCTTTCTACTGAAATATCTCTTGTTTTATGCTCCATTTGCAACTCTCTTTTTGTTGGAATATCTCTTGTTCTCCACTCCACTTCTAGCTCTCTTTTTCTTGAAATATATCTTGTTGTTGCTCCATTTACAGTTCTCTTTTTGCGAAAATATCTCTTGTTGTTCCTTCTACTTGTTCATTTTTTGCTAGAATATCCCTTCTCATTTGTTGTTGAAATATCACTTCTTGCCCTTATTTCTTACTGCTGAAATCTTGTTTTTTGCTCCTTCCTTGCTACTAAAATCTTATTTGTTGCTCCTTGCTGCTGAAATAAGATCTTATTTGTTGTCTTATTTGCTACTGAAAGCAAAACCAAAATCAGAGTACTTTCTTGTTTATGCTCTTTCTAGTTCCTCTCCTACAGAGTCTTGTGACAACTAGTTGGTTGATAGTGGTTTCAAGACACTTTACTAGTTATGAAGAAGTTCTATAATATCTGATTAAGAGGGAGACAAATCTGAAAATTATACTACATATCCTATAAGGGGATCTAGTTCTGTTTCTTTTTATCTGGATCAAGAAGTTTTGTATGTACCTTGTTTAAAATTAAGGTGTTGCATGTGTTTGATAATTATGGTTTTTTGTATTTGTTGATGCATGTAAAAGTAAATAAAAGTTTTACTTTTGTTTATGCATGTGCAAGAAAGTTTTGTCTTGAAAGTAATTATAATGCATAAAAGGTATGAAATAATAACTAATAGAAATTGAATGTTGAAGATAGATTGATTTTAATTCTCTCACGTTGTATGAGAATGGACATAATCTTATGGGTTTTGGTAATTTTGATATTAGAGTTTACTGACAATAGTGGTTGAAGGTAAGGATCGTGACCTTTGCAAAAGATGGAATGTCAGCTTTCTAAACTAAGCTCTTTTACAGTGATCAAAAATAGATTATATATAATATCATTGAAGACAATGAAGTCAATATATATAATTATTATTACATGCTTTCACTATGGGATCAAGATTTTAAAATCTTTACAAAATTAATAGAAGACCTATCCATGCATTTATTCATGATAAGTAATCATCAATATAAATTGTGGCACCGAAAGTTCACTCATCTTCACTATAAAGCATTACCTCATGTGAAAAAGATGGTTCCTGAAACACTTGAGACTAGAGTGGATCATGATGGAGGCTGCCAAGTGGTGTTCAAGAAGATGCATTTCTACTACCAATGATGGATAGTGGTAACTTATAGAGGTTAGATCAAGAGGGAGCTAACATTAAAAAAGAAGTATATTAAAGTCTTGTGTTGCTTCTTTTTGTCACTGCTCTTATTTATATTATCTTCATAGATCATTAGTTATTCTTCTTGCATGAGTATCTGATTGATTCTTTCACTAACTACTTAATGAGGATGCAATCTAAAACAACAAATCTTGAAGATCATCAAGGTGCAAAATAGTGCAAGAAGAGTAAACTCCAAGAGAGAGTCCCTACCCCTATGATGATTCTTCTTAATCATATATTTCCAACACACATGGCAAGGATCTCGCACATACAAGGCTCATCACTGCTTGGGGGGATCCACTTGTCAACAAATGACAAGGATCTGGCACATCCAAGCCTCATTAAACGTCAAGTGGTGGCACACCTACATCCTAGACAAGTCACACAAACAAGTCTTACTAAACCTATTGGCCAGATAGGTCGCTCTTCCCACGTCCCGAACTATGGGTCAGATGCATACTGAGGCCTACTCTTGTAGCACACACTACACAAGAGGTCCCTCATCCTCAAGATATCTCCAACATCATTCCCTAATCCTGTGAGCTCTGACAGGGGAGAATTCAACTTAGGGTTCTGAATCAGCTGTGATTGCTTACTGGAAGGGTCACGTTCATAAGTCCAAGATGCTCTCTAAAAATCGAGAACTTTCCTTTCAATAAAGGCTTGGTATGAATGTCAGTTATTTGATCATCATCACAATATGATGGAGCCTCACTGCTCCTCTCTGCACCATATCCTGAAAATAGTGATATTTGATCTCAATGTGCTTGGACTTTTCATGGAACATGGGATTTTTTGCAAGACGAATCCCACTCCTATTGTCACAATATATAATTGGTATGTCAAGAACTTGCTGAAATAGCTCTCCAAAGAGCTTCCTCAGCCATATTGCCTCACAGCTAGTTGTATTAGCAGTAATGTACTCAGTGCAACAAACTTCTTTCTGCTCATCCAAGAGACCATGGCAAATCCCAAGCTAAAGCAACACCTAGAAGTGATCTTTCTATCATCAGAGTTACCAACCTAATCAACATCAGTATATCCATGAAGTCTTACATCCTAGCAGTATAGCTCAATCTAATATTAATGGCCCCATGCAAGTATATCAACAAATGCTTTGCAACAATCTAGTGTGGATGTGATGGCTTAATCCTATATTGGCTCAGAGTATTGACTGCAAAACATATGCCCAATCTAGTGTTAACTAAGAACATTACTACCCCAATCAGTAGACAATACTCCAAAGGATTTCCCAAATCAAGATCTACAACTTCACCACATAGCTTCTTGAAATTCATTTTCATTGGAAAATTCATGGACTTGCATTATGTCATACCCAATCATTCCAGTAGCTTGAAAACATGTTTTCCTTGAGAAAGGAAAATCTCACTAGGTCTCTGCCATACTTCAAGACCGAGAAAGTAGTGCATCAAATAAAGATCTTTCATTTCAAATTCAGAAGCTAACTCCCTCTTACACTGCAGGATTAGAGGTTCACCACCGGTCATAAATAAATCATAAACATATAATACCAAAATAAAAAAGCATACCTTGGACTATATTGAAGTAAATTTTTGGATCAACATTACTTCTAGTAAAACCAAACTTCATCAAGAAGCTAACCAATACAGGCATACCAAGCTCTTGGAGCTTGTTTCAAACCATAGAGAGCTTTCTTTAGTCCGCACACATGAGTTCTCCGGTCATGTACTTCAAAGCCTTGTAGTTGCTCCACAGATACTTCTTCCTTGAGGAAGCCATGTGGAAGAGCAATCTTCTCATTCATTTGGAGAAGGGACCATCCTTGGCTAGCAACTAGATCCATAATAGATCGGATGATTGTATAATGGGCAATGGGAGGAAAGATTTCATCATAGTCTATTCACTCTTTTTGAGAGAACCGTCTAGCTAGAAATATAGCTTTATGTTTTTCAATAGTGCCATCAACGCCATGTTTAATTTTATACAGCCATTTAGAAGACACAACAAATTTACCTTGTGGTCTTGGAACCACTTCCAATACATCCTTATGAATGATGGATTCATATTCTTCAGCCATTGTATCTTTCCACATTTGATCTTTCACTGCTTCTTCGAAAGTACATGTCTCAACTTCAATAATGTTGCTCATGTTTACCACTTATTCCTAGAACCGACATGGTTTCTTGCTTTCTCTGAAGGTTCATCGTGGAATAGGATGTCTATCCGCATCCTATAAGGTTTCATGAAACCATAATCATCTTTTTCTAGCATATGGAGAAGGATACAAGGAGTGCACGGGATCCATGGGTTCGTCAGCAAGATTAAGTTCAGGCTTGGGGTCTCTTTGTGCATCCAAGACATCATCCTATCTTGCAACATTAGCAGGAGGAGCACTGTCTATGGCTTATAAAAGAGATGCATTTTCATTAAATGTTATATCTCTGCTAAACTCTATATTTCTTTGTCTAGGTACATATATTCTATAAGTTTTATAATTTTCACAATAACAAACAATCATACCTTTCTTACCTAAAGCTTCCAGCTTGGTAATCTTTTCCTTTGGCACATGAAATTAGACATGCTAGTCAAATATCCTTAAGTGCCCATTTTGTTCAGGGTTATATGCTACAATGGTCTCTTTCTTAATTCCAAATTCTTTGCAAAAGTCTTGAGCTCTTGTCCACTTCATGTCCACTCGAGTCATGGGATGGCTCGACACTTTCCTCAATATTGATACAAATGACTTGGTTCTCACCTTCATCAAATGTACCTCTTGATCCCAGAACAAGAGCAAGAGCAAGAGAAATAGTAGCAAAGTAAATAAACATAATGAAAATATGCCTAGTGATTAGGCATATATTTCTTTCGTTTCTAGATGTGATAGTGGCACTTTCATTCTTTCACTGACTTCTTAATGAGGATGCATCAAAAACAACAAATCTTGAAGATCATCAAGGTGAAAAATAGTGCAAGAAGAGTAAACTCCCAGAGAAAGTCCCTACCCCTATGATTATTCTTCTTCATCATATATTTCCAACATCCTTGGATGTGCCAGATCCTTGTCATGCGTTGACAAGTGGATCCCCCCAAGCAGTGATGAGCCTTGGATGTGCGAGATCCTTGTCATGTGCAATGTTTTGAAAATCACAATCGGGACTAAATCGGCGAGGGGAAAAAATCGGAAAAAATCGTAAAAATCGGGAAAAAATCGTAAAAATCAGGTAAAAATCGGCACATACAAACATATTCATTTTTTTTCAATTTTTTTAATATCTAAAGCACCCACAACATAAAATAAATGCATTGACACATTAATATGAAAAAAAAAACTAATATATAAGACGTGTAATATCATGTCTAGTGCTACATCACACATAATAGTGAATCATGTCATGAATACTAAGTCCTGAGTCTCAACTCAACCTCAAAATATCAACAAAAAATATAATAATGTATCTCATATCATGAGTCATAATGTTATATACAAAGGAATGAACCAAATAACCTATACTACTGATTTCCTCTGCCCCTCTTGCGAGAAAATGTAACAACTTTCCCTCTAGATGAAGAAGCTTGCGGGGCTGGCAATGGACTCTGTTGTGCTCCAGATCCTGAAGCACCAAGAGCTAAAGGAGGCAGACCACGTCCTCTACCGGTAGTAGGGGTAGGTGGTGTCACCTCCTCCTCCTGTTGTTGCTCCTCCTCCTCCTCCTCATGAAACTCATCATTGATTCATCGCTACTAGAAATGGGATCATCAACAAGAGATACATAAACATCATCTAGCTCAAAGTCTTCAGACTTGGATTGCTCAACCTTATAGCATGATAGAAATTGAAAAAGTTTAACATGCCTAACCAATGATTTTGGTTTGAGTGAAGGGTTCATCTCCTCAACCTTAAAATGCGGTAGAAAAAAATTAACATGCCTAACCAGTTGTTTTCCTTTGAGTGAAGGGTACATTCTTGTTAAGGCCACGGTAGGGGAGTTCAACAATCAATACCACCAACATCAACAAAGTTCAACAATCAATGCCACCAACATTAAGGTTCTTAAAGGACTTCATACTCTTGATCAAATGCCAATCTCATACCCTTACACATAATAGAATCAAATGGAAACAATGCAAATCCCCAAACCATGGAACCCTGAAAACCATTAAGTCTGCTGAATTTTGAGTGAAATCTAAAATTCTAGTTTCTCCATATGAAATCCAATGAGGTCGAAACCACTCTTAAACATCCTGAGTCATTTCATAGTAATGTTAAAAATTTAAGTAAAAAAGGAAATATCACTTTTACTTTAAGAATTTAACATTACCGTTAACTGCCAACAGGGTGTGTCCGCAAAAATGACAAAAAAAAATTTTGATTTTTGAACTTATAGAGTTGTTGTTTGATGGGCCCACGATTTTTACCAAAAGATCGCAATTTTTTCCCAATTAGCGATTTTTTCAAAAAATCATGCAAAACATCACCGATTTAATCGTTTTGTTGAAAAAATCGCGATGTTCAAAACACTGGTCATGTGTGTTGGAAATACACAAGAGGTCCCTCATCCTTTCCAACACACTACCCCTATGATGATTCTTCTTCATTAAAGTGAGACATCATGGTTTCAAATGATACAGAGCAGAGATGAACAGAGATGAGCAGAGAAATTAGAGATCTTTATTGCAAAAATAAATTCCTTCCTAACTGAGAGGGAGTGTTGAAAATTGGCAACTCGGGGATGAATTTCTAAAAATAGAAATTCTGGAAAATATAAAATCAAAAATAGAATTTTTAAAATAGAAAGTCTAAAAAATAAAATTTCTAAAAAATATAAAGTTTATAAGTAGAATTTCTAAAATTAGAAAGTCTCAATTATGACTTTCCAAAAATAGCAAAGCACCTTGCATCAATGGGCAATCAAGTATTGTTGATGGAAACCCCATTATGAACATCAATCAATCATAATAGTTCAATTTAGACTTAATCATCAATATTATCATCAATATTAATATTATTATTATTATTATTATTATGGTATTATTATATTATTATTAAAAAGAAATTCAAGTCTCTCAATCATGTCATATGTAACTCCCCTTAATTAATGCATATGTTACTCTCTCTCTCTCTCTCTCTCTTTGAATGGATTCATTCCTCTCTCTTTAATGCTCTTACACACCTCTTACACTCTCTTACACACTTTAATGACTCGTCATAAAAATATTCCTCTTACACCTGTTTAATGCATAGGTTACACTTCTCTCCTAAATGCATAAGTTACACTCCTCTCCTTTATGACATAAGTTACTCTCCTATTTTGGCATATGTAACTTCTCAAGGCATAGGAGTTACTCCCTCATGAATTCCACCTCCTTGCTCTTCTATATATTTGTGTCTCTCATCCTCAGCTAATACACTTACTTGTGCTTGTGAAAAGAAAATTTGAACTTGAGAAAGAGAGGGTTGGAGAGTCTAGAGGAAGATTAAGAAAGAGAGAGAGAGAGTCTTAAATTGAAAGAGCAGATCTTGGAGAACGAAAGTGATTCAATGTTTGCATCAACTACTGCTATCAGAGATATTCTTCAGATTTGCGTGAACTTCTTCATTTTCTCATTGTACTTTGTATCTTTGCTAAACAATTGATTTCTAATAGAAGAAGAATCTGGTTGGGTTTTCACCTTGTGAGTTTTTCCCTAGTCATTGACCTAACTTCTTTGTGTCTCATTGAGTTCCTAGTTGTCTTCCATTGTGCATATGGTTTATACAGTTTATGTTCTATCTACAATTGCTCAACTTATTTTGTAGCATAAAAAATTTGGATTTAAGTGATTGTAACAACATAGAACATTAGAATTTGAGCACTAGTTGTGATATCATCCTTTTCATATTTAGCTTTCCCTTCCTTATCTGAAGATTTAGTGACCTTGCCCTTCACATAATCCAAGACATCATTATTTGCAACAATGAGCCCTAAAATTTGTAGCTTCTTCCAATTTGTTCTCTGACTTCACAGAGGAACTTATGGTTATAGATAAGAAAATAGATTATAGATCACAATGTTCTTTCCTTCGCCAAAGCTCTTCAAGAATGACCTCAATGCCCTTTCCATCACCAAAGCTCTAATACCATGTTGAATTTTCAAGCATAATAGATACAAGCACTAATTTCTGAAAAATGATAATTACTTCTAATGATGCAGATATTCTTTTAGTACTTCCAGTCTTATCATTAAGCAATCACACTTCGGAAATTCAACCATAAATGCACAAGAACAGTAGAGATCACAATGCACGAAAATAACACAAGATTTACCCCAGGAAAACCCACTTGCAGGAAAAAAACCCAACAAACTTTCCTTAGATAAATTCTTCAGTTCAACAATAAATACACCTAATTCTGCTAGTCAAATATGATGGTCAAGCATGGTCAAACTTCCCTCTTATCAAGTCACTCTTCAACACAACAAACTCATCCCTGCCTGATCTGCCTAGGCTGAAATTCGGACTCCCAGAATCTGCTTAGAAACTCTACCCATAATTAATATGTTGCCCAAAAAATTTGGACTTGCTACCCAAAAGTTCGACCTACTGCCCCAAATATGTCGAGAAACTTGCACGTGCGAAACTGCAAGAGAGAGAACCACATGTGTGAAGTCAAGGAGAGATAGTAAATATATATGAGATGTCTTCGTCCTCCTCCATCATTTTCCTTGCTGGGATGCCCAGAAGATTTCTTGTCCTGTGAGAGATCGAATTTCTGCTTAAAGGAGAAGGTTGAGTGTCTTACATATAGTGTTTTGGTTGGCTTGAATGGATGTCTCTTCACTAAGGCCAACTTGACTTGAAGGCGAGCCAACTTGATAAGTTTGGAATCAAAAATCCAAAAAAAAAAATCTTTTGTAACCAACATGAAGAATATGTCTTATATTAATCATTTCAAGCATTAAACTAAAATGACAGGAAGAACGTGTCTTATATTTTTCATTATACATTTCAAAGGCTAAAATATTGATTATGAAGACCGACGATAGCTACAAAATTCAACATGTGAGGCACTGTATTTGGTCTCTTAGACATGTATCTTGTCAGTTTTAGTCTATAACTAGTTTGTTTTGTCAAACCATGCCCTATCCCTTAAAAGCTTTGCCTCAACAATGTTGTCCCTAATCGAATTGTAGGACCTTCGGAGGCTTCTCATGAGGACTCGTGGTTTTACGGGAGCCTACATTTTGTAGGGGTGATCACCTATGTATAGGCTAGTCTAACCCATGTCAAGGTGCACCTATGTCATTCCACATGGTTAGTGTTCATAGACTCTGTAGGTGACCTTGGCCTTGGTGTATTATTGGTCATGATAGCTCTCACAGCATAGTAATCTCTTGTGATGGCTTTCACATTTCTAAAGGTATTTCACACCTCCCAATGTAAAATGGTCTAGCTAGTCAAAAAGTCAACCTTATCTTATATTATAGAGCATGATGAGAGAATTTGCGATCTATGCATATGATGGTTAGTTACATCTCAGACAAACTTTGTTAACAATATAGGACCAACTTCTAGGGTGATTTTCAGGAAAAGCATTGCATTGTTTGTGACATACATGATGTTAAAATTGATCTACTCAATGAGAGGAACAAAACCCATGTTCCATATTTTGTAAATCCTCAAGGGCGTTAGAGATCATCTAAGTGTGACGATGTGACAGGTAATAGGACAGCTTTCCAGGAGGCTTAAAAGGAGAAAAAGTTGACATATAATATGTCAAAAATTGGTCTATGGAACGTGATGAACAAAACCAGTCTCTTGGTTTCTCCAAATTCCCAAGGGCATTAGAGCTCCAGCAGGGCATGACGACGTGGCAGGCAAATGATGACATGGCAATGTTAGGAAAGATATGAAGATTTTGAGAGATACCTAGATAAAATCCAAGCTAGTTTCAGCATACCCAAGGTGTTGAAATTGTCAAAAACTCCATGATGTTGGGGACCCAACTTCCATGTGGCTAACTCAAATTTTTAAAGGGAAAAATCAAGTCAAAAATAGTTGTTGGTAAAGTCAACCAGTTGTTTGAATGTCAAACTAGTAGTTGGAGACCCAATGGACCAATTGTTGGAAAATCAAGGTAGTTGAGTTTAATGTTGATTCTCCTTTCATGATAATTACTTGTGATATTTGTTGATATTTTATTAATAATTTTATTTTACTTCTCGATCAAGAAATTACCAAAACATTCAGATCACAACCACAAATAAAACAAGATATAGGTTCCATGCCAGGTCAAAACCCCACAGCTGGGGAAAACCCAAAAAATCCTCTTCTTATAGAATCAGATCAAGCAAGATATCCAAGACCCAAGACCAAGACAAATTCCTCCATAAGATCCCCAAGTCAACCCTCCAATCACTGTCAAAACTCTTCCCTTAAGATGTCTTCTCTTACAGAAAAATTTGCCCTCCCTGTAACTTGTATTCCTAGTGTTGATCCCTAATCTTTGATCTCACCAGAAGTATCTCTCCTCGAGTTACAGACCTCAAGATTCTTCTATAGCTTGTATAACACAAGTATAACAAGAACAACTCAAATATTTTCTTCAGGAATCTCAATCATCATAGGTACAGTTTGCATACCTTCTTCATGAATTACAACCATCACAGGAACAGCTCGCACATCTTCTGCCCTCTCATCACATATAGCTAGCACTCTTTTCATATCAGTTTTCCAAATCTATACCTTCAAAGAAATTTGCATATCCCTGCCTCAAAAGCTCACATATTACTTCAGAACATAAACGAATTCCTTTAGTTTGGTGGAGGATTCATGCCTATAAATAGTTGTTCTTGTATGCGAATAGACACATCCCTTTGAGTGAGCCGACTTGACCAACTAGAGGGGTGACTTGGTCTTATCAAGATCAAACATTTTTTTCCTTTTTCTTACAAGAGTCCAGCTGGACTTTGACTCAAATTCAATTCTTTGTCTTCAACAAAACCTAGAAGCATGAAGAACATGCTTGACTTAAGAAATAATAATATTTATTTCTCCTCTTTTATCCTCTTCTATAAAATTGATACAAGTACAAAGATAAATATGAAGACCGAACATAGTTACATTTCCAACACCAATTAGTTAAGCAATGGAGACCATGTGCAAAGAGAATCTTGAATTAAATTGTCGACATTTGTCCAAGTACCCCCTAGTGGGTGAATTAAAAATTATATTGTAATATTTTATGAATTAATTTACCAAGTCTCCAACTTGTGGATGAATAGTAAATATTTTACCAAAGAAGAGTTAAACTAGTCGTTATAATATTTTCTATAAAGGCTACACTTTCTTCATTTGTAAATCCTTGTTGTTCACTTGATACAAGTATTATCTACTGCAAAATAAAATAAAAAAAGTCTCATCTATTTTGCAAACATTTGTTCTTTTGTACAATTGCAGAGTGGGTATTGTTAGTATTCATCTTCTTCCTATTACCATTGAGTATTAATTTTTAATTCTAATTTCATTTTGCTAATTGGTAAATTTATCCTAAAACTAATGTTCTCTACCACTGAGAAGCTAATACGCTATGTGGAAGCAAGAAACTAGGGTTCCTCACTTGTTTGTTTTGGTTTTGCAGATAAATAAATCTGAGGATTCTAAATTGCATAGAAAGAGGGCTTTATTATCTCAAGTACTTCATATTTTGCCACAAACAAAGAACAAATGTTGCAGATGTCACATAAGAGGGCCACTCCTAAGGATAATTGAAAGTCACAAGTGGGGGCAATTTCCGAAACGGTGAAGCTCAGTCTCTAGACATCAAACAGGCATAACGACTTAGAGAAATATCTACTTCACATTGTAGCAAAGGGTGAGACTCCAAGGCACAGGTTAAGAGGGCTCCCTGCTTGTTGGACCTTTATTTTCAACTACCAGAAACTAGTTTTGCAGGCCTACAGATGAGTATCTTACACTAAAACTTGTAAAGTTTATAAGAAAAATGTTCATGTTAGAGTTTGAGAAAAAACGAAAAATTTCCAGCCATTTAAATTGCAAACTAATTTTCTGGAAAAAATTTGAGTTGATTAAATAACTCGGAAATCTCAAAATCAAATTCCAACCATTTCCAACCAATTGTAAATTGTGTTCTCCGCCTAAATTTTATAGAGGGAAGGCCCCAGAGCCTCTACAATCACCCCCTAGCCTTTCCACACTTTAAGGTAACTCCCAAGAGGTCTTTTTCACACGGTGGACTAATTGTTTGAACAAAATAGGTTGTTGTCCCTGCACTTTTACTAGGTTTTAGAGGTCGTCATATAGGACAACAAGTTATTTCAACTCATAACTCCTTAACCAGACTTCAGAATTAACAGATATTTATATATTTGGTTACGATAACTTCAGTAGACCAAAATCCATAGGTTATGTGCCCTATATTTGAATTGTTCTGGCTACTAATATCTGCTATTAGAATTTTGCTCTAATAGCATTGTTTTTATGCAGAACAGTAGATAGACTAACATGTACTCCTCACAGGCTCCATAAACACACTGGATGTAAACCAAAGTTGCCAAGGGGATATTTAGAGACTCCCTCCTTAAATGTTTTGAGGGTGTTGGGCCTAAATAGCGGAGGTTTCGGTTGAGGTAACAATGGGTCCTTGCCCTGTGTTTGCTCATCTAGCAAGGCTGCCAAAACCTTAGCAACCCTGCTAAACAGATCAATAACAGGGTGCACCTATGTCTTTCCACATGGTTATGAGTATCAAGTTTGTGGGTGGCCTTAGCTTTGGTGTTGTGGCTCTCAGATGTTTCTCAAATATAGTAATAAATTCCCAATGCAAAGAGCTTCCAAAGTTCAAAAAGTCAACAAGGTCCCGGATTGTCAAGCTCAATGAGAGGATAATGTGCCACCTAGAATTTTTCCAATTTGAGGCATTCTCAAGATATGGTCGATCAAACATAGTCAACGAAGGTGCACCGCTTTCTAGGGGTAGAACAGCTAGAGCATTGAATCCTTTTGTACATTCATTATGTCCACCAAGACGAACAAAACCCATGTCTCTGAAAAAAAATTACCCTCAAGGGAGTTGTAAATCCATGGTTTGACCAAGTATTCAAGGGTTTGGCAATGCCTATGCGGCAACACTTTGAAATTTTTGGGTGATGCAACATGTGACATGGCCTTATGTTCCAAATAGCAGCAAAATAGTGTAAAACGCTTGGCCAAGTGGGCTAGGGCATTAGGGATCTTGATGAAGCGGGAATTTAACTTGGACATTCATAAAAAATTTAAGTCAATTAAAAAATAGTTGTTGGAAAGGTCAATATAGTTATTGGAGATCAGTATTTCCAAGATAATAAGAATAAGGATCAAAAAGTAGTTGTTAAAGGTCAAAGTTGCTAGTTTTTCCATTGCAGCAAATTACTAAAGTAATCATTTTCATTTCCAAGGAGAGTTCAAGTTGGCAAGAGGGACATTGGTACCTTGGAGTAGAACGTTAGAGCTCATTTGACTATTGTTATTCATCTTGTTGACTTCCAAATCCTTTGCAAGTGGAACATTGGGCTTCCTTGTGTTTTGTGAGTTAAATTAACTATTAATGGGAAAAGTCATGAAATTTAATGTAAAATTTTATTAAAAAGTTACTTTATCTCCAACATGTGCTTTACTAGCAAATATTATTTTCTAGAGGGAGTCGAACCAACCATTATCTATATGTTAGAACAAAAAATTATAAAACCTAGTATCTCCTTTAGTAATTGTTGTTGACTAGATCATTTTATGCTATGCAATAAGAAACCATTCTACAGAGTATTCTCTCTTGTATTTTGGATTGATTTTTCTATGTTTTCTTTTCTTAGCTTTAGCCTATAATCTATGCTTAATTGACTAAATTGCAGGTATAATTTGGTTATCATAAAATTGTTGCAGTGATCCATTGAGAGATAGAAGATCACATACAAGGGGATATCCTCATGTCACCCTTAGATTTGTCATCTTGATGGTAGCTAAGTGTTGGAAAAGCACTCTACAGGGAATCTTCAACCAGATTTGTGGGATATTGGTGGCATTGTTGTTGTAGCAATTCGGGCATCTTGAGGGCGTAGATGCCGATAGTGGAATTAGACTTATTTCCAGTTATTCTAAATTAATTTGAGTGGAATGGTCTCACCACAGGATTCTCATTCACTCCTAGTACCCAAGGCAGAGCTAACAAAAAAAGAGTTGTGATTGCAATTTAGCAAAGTGGTAAGAAAAAACAAAGGTAAAGACTCAGCTCTCAACCATCTACTTATCAAAAATTCTAAAACAATTTACTTTAAATTTTATTTCTATTTTACTTTACTAGCATGCCAAAAAATTTCTATCTTTCTAGCTAATAAAACCCATGGAGAAAAGTTACAATATTTAGATCCAAATCAAGGGAATATCTTGTTTTTTTAGCCTTATTTATCATAATTTATGTGGATATGTCCAGTCTTTTGTGTGCATATCTGCAAGTACAGGTTGTTAATCTAAATTCTAGATTGCAAATTTTCGCTCAAAAGTATTCAATGAGAATTTATACATCAAGTACTTTATTATAGTATTTATCATATTTTATGCAGATATATCTAGTTTTTTTTGTGTTCGACTGACCTCACTAGAGGGGAGCAGACTTGATTACTTTGGAGCCAAAAATTTAATTTAAAAAATTCAAATTTTCTTCTTTTTGCAAAGGACATGATGAACATGCCCTTAATATTTTTTCTTTTGGCATAGCATGAAGAGCATGCTTTACAAAATACATCAATGACCAAAAACAATAATTATGAAGACCAACCATAACTACAAAAAGTTGACACTCCACCCCAAGATTTAATATCCGTAAGTGCTCTGGTACTTTTGTGTGGCTTATCAAATTATTTCACTTGGTAATTTTTGCATTTTCTGCAGAAATTACAGCCCTGTTAAAACAGAGCAGCAACAAATTTTTATAAAGAAACCCTATAACCAGTTCTTAAATTTTAAAAATATTCATATATTTGGTTAGAATATTTTCAGTAGACCAAAATTGACTACTTAAATGTCATATGCTTGTTGTTTGAGAATTTTATTTGCATATTTGCAGCCCTCTTCAACAGAACGAGCATATTTATTGAAAAATTAGTCTAACCAGGTACCATTTTATAGAATAAATTATTATTTTTGGTTAGCATATTTTCTATACACTAATTTTGACTTCTTAGTTGCTAAATTCCGTTCAGTCTAGTTCACTTTTGGGCTGGTTTAGTTAAATTTGTATTGCATGTTTTACATTAATCTAGCAGAATAGCAATAAGAACTCCTCCCTTTAGCCAACTAGACCCCAACGTAAGGCATTGGTCGTGTAATGGGTTGGTCGGAGTATCACCCAAAAAACGTCCCATAGCCTTGTGGTAGGAGTTGAAGAGAGGGACCTAGGTCGATGTGACAATGGGCCTCCATCCTATTTGTGTGCAGCCCATAGCATATTGTATGATCTTCAACAATCCACAAAACAGGTCGTGTAATGGGATGGTTGGAGTATCACACAAGAAACCTCCCATAGCCTTGTGGTAGGAGTTGAAGAGTGGGACCTAGGTTGAAGTGACAATGGGCCTCCAACCTATTTGTGTGCAGCCCATAGCATATTGTATGATCTTCAACAATCTAAAAAACAGAGCGTAAAAAGAACCATGTGCCTTCCAAGAGAGGAAGTGAAGTGGAATATTGGTGTAATTCAGGATTTTACTTATGATAAGATGTGATGTGATACACAAAACACCTAGAAACAATGATGAAGTATGGTCAAAATGTTATGTATGAAGTGCATGTTACCTAGGAAAACTTATTATATGCTTGCAAGAGACAAATTCCCTACATAAAATTATGGAAATGACATTGAACATGAATGAAACTAAAAAGGTATGTCACCATATTAAAGGATACTTATAGTCCAAGTATGCAACTTGAAGTGAAGGTGACTAGGATGTGATAATGTGATCACCATGATGAACAAAAGATACACCACTAAAGCAACCTCCACCAATAATATAACCTTTGAAAGGCTAGAATAATCCCATCAACCAAGGCGATCACATGATCATCAAGGAGAATCACAAGGTGCATCATCCAAGAAGATCATCACATTAAGGACTGCTCTCAACCAAAAATAAGTGTGTATCAATAGTCCCTTAGCACCCATACAAGTTACCCCTAAAATATGTATGTACCACCCATGTCAACATGATGGGTAACATACCATGACAATAAAATGCTTCACAATTTAACAAAAAACTTAGTTGTTTTGCAACATAGATATCCATGACACTATGTGTACTTCCAAAGTTTAAAAGGATAGTAATATTTTTATTCTTTATGCTTTCCTTGATTTTCAATGTACTTGGTTCCATCTTTCCCTGTGATTGTTGCCAATAATATCATCGGTTTTCTTCTTCAAAGCCCTAGCTATCACCATTTCTTCTCCCTTTTGACTTATAACTTCATCATCAACCTTTGATTCTTTTTTTTTTACGGGCATACCTAATGCACATGATTAAAGCTAACAAAACTTGAGGTTAATTTTCATATTCTTTGAAGTCTAACATCTCTTATTCAGTGGAAACCGTGACCTAAATCCCATCTCCTACAAATCCACAACAATAGTTTTATTTCTTTTTTACATCTTCATTGAAGTTGCTATTAATGATGTGGTATTCTCTTTTAGCTTCATATATATATATGATATTTATTCGCACATCTGCACTTGCACTCCTTCCATCGTTAACAAACCTTGTTAAGTTTTTGTAATGATGATCTTTCAAATTTAGATTTTGTACATTTAGCCTTGTCCTTGGACTTAATGTCATGCATTTCATTTGGATGTATGGCTCTAGTCCCATCACAAAAGATCAAACCAGCCATTCTCTTAATAACCAAGATACTCGCATACCTGGTGCTTCCCAATCATGTGTATATTCGTTAAAACTACACCTTTATTGTAGTCGAATGAGTCCTACAAAAAGTCTTCCTCTATGATATCATGGAAACTTTTCTAGATATCACTCTTGAATGTCTCTCAATTAATCAAATAGCATGACTTCTTCCACCACATGTACCAATTGTATGTATCGCCCTCACATTTGTATGGAAGTGTACTTGATTTTTTCATCATTGTTCTCAATATTACATATATAAAAGTATCAATTTGCCTTGTTGAACCATGCTACACCTTGCTTTTTATTTTTGCTGAATTTCGATAGCTCCAGTTTACCCTCATTGAGTATGCAATATTGTAAATTTTCACAGATGTTCTATGCTTGATGCAACTTTACTTTTATCCCCCATATCAAACAGCAATCACATAAACAAGAAAGTAAAACGCTGATAGAAAATACCAATAGATCAACAGAAGACAAGCCAAAAATACACTTAACCTAATCAGCAAAATATATGAGTGGTGGTGTGTTACGGTGGTCAACAACATGCTTTAACCAACAAAGTCTCTACACAGTCAGCCAACCAGAATGTGTCACACAACCCTCTCGGACAACTCTACAATGGTCAACCCAAAGTCAACAAAATTCAACGGTGTCTAGTCAACGGTCAATGCAAAAACAGGATCAGCAAAAGTCAACACGACGAGGTCAAAGTCAACGTCTAGCCTTGATTTCTGTGTCAATAATTGCAGACTGCAGAAATCGAAATTTTGGGAGAGTTTGAGGTCAATTCGACCATGCATTGACCAAAGTCAACGTTGGTCAAATCTGAGCTGAAAACCCTAGCTCAAAACCAGAAAAGCCTTCGCTGTAATTTCCCACGTGTGAGAGAAGAAGAGCCTCCAAGATGATGATTGAACCAATCAGATGATAAGAGAGAATGTGTGATGAGTGATGGTGAAAACGACCTCCAACTTTGACCTATATATATCCATCAGTGAGGGTGTGTGACACATATGTTGGGGCTTCAAGCCTACATTACAATTCTAGCAGACCTTGCACATAAGTGGAATTAATTCAAAATAAATGTTCTGCTCATCGTCTCAAGATGATCTTTAGATCTATCTTGCACCTCTCCAAAAGAGGAATCCAATAAAAATATTAGCATCTTCATTTGAGCACCACAACATGGATTTTGGACCTAGTTGTCCAAAATTAACACTCCCTCTCAACTAGGGAGAACTCCATCCAAACATCATGTGTCATCCCGCCATAACTGGCTTTGCTAGCTTCTTTATTTCAGAGCAAAAGGTGAGTCACAAATACATCACTCTTGGCTGACAAATTCAGCTCAAAAGCCAAAACCTCTATAGGACTCAAAGGAGTCACATACCAACCCAAGGTTGGTTTACTTGACCCAAAGTCAGTTGGGGGTCCGAAAACTCGCAAGACTTGATCCCAAATCAAGTGGTTGGACACATGCTATCCTAGACATAGAGAGTACGGCAATCTTCGATGCGTCCATCAGTCTTTGCTACTGGTCTCTAGCTTTTCCCACCTCACTGGCCAAATGAGAGGTACTTCCCATGAGTCTGGGACTTAATGGGTAGGATGCATATGGGGCACAGATCAAGAGAGGTGAACCAACTCAATATCACAATGGTGGGGCAGAAGCAAACCAACAAGGTTCGACAAGCCTAGCCCTATGGTTGCTTATAGCTCCAAGAAGCTATCCCCAAAGCCCCCTGGAGCTCCCAGAGCTCATCGTCCAACAGGACCCTCAACATAGTGTCGTTCCACGATACTAAGATTCTCATGGAAGGTTAGGAACTTGACCTTCCCCAAGGGTTTTGTGAGAATATACATGACTTTCTCATCAGTTCCTCTATGATCGAGCCTTACGGCGCCTCGCTGTACCATATCCCCGATAAAGTGGTACCTGATATCCTATGTTGCACAAGGACCTGTCCCCACCAAAATTCATGGCATTCCCTCTGTCTTGACGTTCCGGGTACTTTGGAACTTGTCGAAAACTTCCCCAATTGGTCGGGGACTCCATCGAGAACTTTGGGACTTCCAAGCTGTCCTCGGGTCGTCCCTCAAAAAATCAAGGACTTTTCGAGGGACATTAGGACGTCCCCCAATATCATGCACATTAAATTGATGACAGGTCCCACAAGGTTCTTAATTTATAGACTCTTAATTTGGGATTTATAATTAAATTTTAATGACTTGTTCATGTTTATAGTTTTATTAAATTTTACTTTTAGTCTTTAAAGTTTAGTTGTTATTTAAATTTTGAAATGATTCATCATGCATCATAGAATGATTATGTAGACAGTAGTAGATTGTAGGTTGTACCAAACTAATATTACTTCATAAGTTCTTGACAATGGGCAATGACGACGAGATTTGTTTTTGTGATGCACAATGACGATAGATAGTATTACACTTCAGTATTTTATTTTGTAATTTGAATTTCAAAATTAGTAATAGTTCTAATTTTTATATTTTAATTTAGCACTCATGTTTATGTTGAAAGAATAAATTTTATTTTAATTTTTTAATAAATATAAAATTGGTTACCGCACTTGCCGCCCCAACCTGTCGTCCCGTGAAAATTTGGGGGTGCGCACTAGCCATCCTGGAAACTAGTCCCCCCGTACTTGTCGTCCCCCCATCCCCACAGCCAGTGCAACATAGCTGATATCAATATGCTTAGATCAATCATGGAACACGGGATTCTCAGACAACCGACTCCCACTCTGTTTATCACAAAGGATAAAGGTGGTATCTAGCACATGCCCGAACAATTCACTGAAGAGCTTTCACAACCAAACTGCTTCACAACAAGCCATACTCGCTGTAATGTATTCAACCTCAGCGGTGCTCAAAGCCACCAAATTCTGCTTCCTGCTCATCCATGATATCGAAGCAGACCCAAGCGTGAAGCAGCATCCAGATGTGCTCTTGTGATCCACCACACTGCCAACCCAATCGACATCAGTATATCCATGCAGTGTCACACTCCTGGCAGTGTATCTCAGCCCATGGTTTATCGTGCCCCGAAGATATCTCAACAAATTCCTAGCACCAACCCAGTGAATGTGACGAGGATCAACCATTTGTTGACTCAAAGTGTTCATTGCAAAACATACGTCCGAACGGGTGTTCACTCAGAACATCAGGGCCCCTACGAGTTGAAGACACTTAGTAAGATTTGCTAGGACGGGACCAGCAGCGCTGCCACTCAACTTCTTAAAGTTGACCTCCATCGGTGTCAACACAGACTTACAGTCCACCATTCCAAACCTTTCCAGCAACTTCAGAATATATTTTCCTTGAGAGAGGAAAATCTCGCCAGGTCTCTACCAGACCTCCAGGCCTAGGAAGTAATGCATCAGTCCTAGGTCCTTCATCTCGAACTCTGAAGTGAGCTCCCTCTTACACTGATGAATGAGAGTCTCAACACCTGTCAGGAAGAGGTCGTTCACATACAGCACCAGAATGAGAGGCTTTTCTCTATCAACCTTGAAGTAAAGGTTCGGATCAGCATTGCTACGAGTGAAGCCCAGCTTCATCAAGTAGTTATCTATCCTCTCGTACCAAGCCCTGGGGGCTTGCTTCAATCCATGGAGAGATTTCTTCAACCTGCAAAAATGGGTGTCTAGATCTTGGACTTCGAACCCTAGAGGTAGCTCCACATACAACGCTTCCTTTATTGCACCTTGCAGAAATGCGGTCTTCACATCCATTTGATGAAGATTCCATCCTTGCATAGCAGCAAGGGCTATGATAGATCAGATGGTGGTATATCGAGCCACAGGTGCAAATATATCATCATAGTCTACGCCTTCCTTTTGAGAGAAGCCACGAGCAATGAATCTTGCCTTGAACTTTATAACACTACCATCATATCCATGCTTGATCTTATAGAGCCATTTCGCGGTGACAACTACTTCGTCCTCCGATCTCGAAACCACATCCCAGACATCATTCTTCATAATGGACTCATATTCTTCATGCATAGCATCCTTCCAGACTTGATGCTTTACGGCTTCTTCAAAAGATCCAGGCTCAGATTGTATGATTGTACTCATGGCTGTTAGATACCCTTGGTATCTATTTGGCTTCTTGATTTCATGGAATGCCCCCCTTGGGGCTATATGATTCTCGGCATCCTCAAGAGTGTCCCTGAGCCATGAGGGTCTTCTCTTCATTGAAGGACGTGGATCAATAGGGTCCATTGGTCCTTCAACATTGGGCATCGTCTCATCCTTCAATCTTCCTGATTTCCAGACCTTACTTCATGATCTTCCTCATAGTTCGGATGATTGATTACTTTCCTGAGGGAAGCATCTTCATCAAAGGTAACATCGTGGCATATCTCCACTTCTCTTTGACTAGGCACATAGACTCTATAAGCCTTCGAAGTTTCACTGTAGCCCACAAACATTCCCTTCTTCCCAGAAGCATCCAGCTTGCTCCTCTTCTCTTTCGACACATGAAAATAAACGGGACAACCAAAAACTCTAAAATGAGAGATGTCAAGTTTCTTACCAGACAAAACCTCTTTGACAGTTTTGGAGTCCAGAGCGGAATACCAGTATTGATTTTTATGTACACAACAGTGTTCGCAGCTTCCTCCCACAGAAACTTCGAAAGACCTTGGTCACATAGCATGGCACAGGCAACTTCCAAAATGGTCTTGTTCTTTCTTTCAGCAACACCATTTTGCTCAGGAGTATATACGATTGTGGTCTCCCTCTTGATTCCAGCGTCTCTGCGAAAGTTATTGAACTCGTTCGTCCCATATTCAGTGCCATTATCGGTCCTCAAAATCTTGATCTTCTTCCCTGTTGAATTTTCCACCAAGGCTTTGAAAGTACGAAACCACATGAAAGCCTCATCCTTCTTCTTCAAGAAGTATACCCAAGTTTTGCGAGAGAGGTCATCTATGAACATCACATGGTAAGAACATCCTCCCAAGGATGTCACTGACAGCATACCAGACAAATCAGAATGTATCAATTGCAAGACATCAGATGTCTTCGTGACACTTAAGGAGAAAGGTCCCCTTGTATGCTTTCCTTCGGCACAACCCTGACATACAACACCATGATCATTCTTGAATTTGGGCATCCCTATCACCACCTTCCTAGCTTCGAGAAGGGCTTTGTAGTGAAGGTGTCCAAACCTCTGGTGCCATATTTCAGTCTGTCACATGTCATCGCTCCCAGTGGACTTCCTTCAACCTGGTAGAATGTATCAACTCTAAACCCAATCGTGATAGCTTCCTTGAAGCTCTTCTTCCATATGTGCACCTTCCCATCAACGAATGCTTCATTGAAACCTTTCTCTTCCATGGCCGAAATAGACACAAAGTTCTTCTTCAAATTAGGTATATATAGTACATCTTGCAAGCAGAGGACTTGACCTTGAGATAAGTGGAGGGTCACAGTCCCTGTCCCTTTTACGGGATATGTGGCATTATCTCCAAGGATAATTTTCAGATTAGTATCCTTCTCAACCATATTAGAAAGTGCTTCCTTAAACCCAGAGAAGTGCCTTGAGGCACCATTATATATCAACTAGTCATCCATAGTGTCGGGTGGAGATGCAGCAGAGAGGGCAGATACAAGAATGAATTCATTTCTTTTATCATCAACAACATTAGATTCCTCATACCTAGAATTTCTCGACATTTTGAAAGGTTGCCCATTTCCATTGTGACCAGAGAGAGCCTTCCTCTTTCCTTTGAACCTGTTGTTCCTTTGATTGTCATTCCTCTAGTTGTTGTTGTTGCCATCATCCCCAGGAGAATCCTTCTTATTAGGGAATTCTCTAGCATAGTGGTCGGTCTTGTCACATGTGTAATATCTTCCTTTATTTCCTTGGGCCCCTGCTCTTCCATGGTTCCTCGGACCACCATTGTTATTTTTCTTAGCACGAGGAGTGAAGGCAGCATTACCTTCATTTTCATATTCATTCATTCTTGTTTCCTCTTGTACACATCTTGATAATACTTCGTCAAAATCAGGTATCACATTGTTATTGAGAATGGTAGTATTGAATACATGCCATTCGAAGGAGAGACCTCCAAGTGCGATGAGAACCATTTCTCGATCGACTATTGTCTCCCCAATGGCCAAAAGATTATTTCTGATTTCGATCAACTTAGAAACTAAGATTGAACGGATTCATCCCTGCCTTTCTTCAAATTCTTCTGTTGGTTCTTAAAGAAAAGGACTTGATTTGCATTATTTGCCTTGAACATGTTGACCAACTTATCATACATCTCCTTGGATGTGCCCAGCTCAGAGATGTAGGCAACTAGACTCTTAAGAATTGAATCCCTGATCATCAACTTTGCTTTGATTTCCCCCTTCTTATATTTTGACTCGGTGGCAGCAGGTGCAGATGATGGAGGCTCTTCGATTTTACCCTGCACATAGTCCATGACATCTTGGTCTTCCAACATAAGATCCAAAGTCATCTTCCAAGCATGGAAGTCTTCCTTCCCAGTCAACTTGTCATAAGCTTTGAAGCCATTATAGTTTGAGGTACCCATGCTCTTCTTCAGTGATTGCTACAAAGTTGGGCTTTGTCATCACCTCAGCTTTGATACCATGTAAATTTTCATAGATATTCTATGCTTGATGCAACTTTACTTTTATCCCCAATATCAAACAAAAATCACATAAACAAGAAAGTAACGCTGATAGAACGTACCAATAGATCAATAGAAGACAAGCCAAAAATACACTTAACTTGATCAGCAAAATATACGTGTGGTAGTGCGTTACGACAGTCAACAGGATGCTTCAACCAGCGAAGTCTCTACACGGTCAGCCAACCAGAATGTGTCACACAACCCTCTTGGACAGCTCTACAATGGTAAACCCAAAGTCAAAAAAATTCAATGGTGTCCAGTCAACGGTCAACGCAAAAACAGCAACAGCGAAAGTCAACACAGCCAGGTCAAAGTCTCGATTTTTGTGCCAATAATTGCCAACTATAGAAATCGGAATTTTGGGAGAGTTTGAGGTCAGTTTGACCATGTGTTGACCAAAGTCAATGCTAATCAAATATGCGCTGAAAACCCTAGGTCAAAACCAGAAAATCCTTCGCTGCAATTTCCCACATGTGAGAGAAGAAGAGCCTTCAAGATGATGATCGAACCAATCAGATGATGAGAGAGAATGTGTGATGAATGATGGTGAAAAAGACCTCCAACGTTGACCTATATATATCCATCAGTGAAGGTGTGTGACACATATGTTGGGGCTTCAAGCCTACATTACAATTCTGGCCAACCTTGCACATAATAATTCAAAATAAATGTTCTACTCATCGGATCAAGATGATCTTTAGATCGATCTTGCACCTCTCCGAAAGAGGAATCCAATAAAAATATTGGCATCTTCATATGAGCATCACAACATGGAGTTTGGACCTAGTTGTCCAAAATTAACAAATATTAGTGGATATGTATAGGATGGTGAATGGTTAGTCATCACTACGTCCATTAGTAGGCATGCTCAATTGTGGATTAGTTGTAATTCAGGAGTTTAATTATGGGTTAGTTTTACTTGGGGAGCTTGATTATGGAATAGTTGTACTTGAAAACTTTGTTGTGGATACATTGTCCAAAAGCCCTTTGATGAGTGCCTTTAGTTCCCTCGTTTATTTGGTATGTTCTTTCATCTCATCCTCTAGTGCCTCTTGGACATTTTTCATTTTCAACTATGTTGCCTCTATTAATGCTTCCACCACTTTATTTTTTACCTACCTTAGACTATCATGGGACTACTTCATTTTGTGCTTCAACTTATAAAGTTTCTACAAACGATCCTTCTTCAGTTCCACGTGTTTCTTACTAACTTGCATTTATAAGTCCTCCAATTTATCCAACCTAGAATTTGTATGTGCCATTTTCCTAATTACTGAAGTAGTATTTTCCCACTTTATTTTCATTGATTTTTTAATTGTTGTATGGAACAAGTGTATAGAACAATGTGGTAATTTTGTATCACTCTAAATTAATTTGGAAATTGTACAATTCTAATCATCAGTTTATAGATTTGTATGAATTTTAGTTTGATTACTAGATGAGTATTTATGTGCTTAATCTTCACATTCTTTTAAATTGTGGTAAGACATAGCCCAGGTGTATGGAATAGTGTGGTAAAATCATACAACTTGGAATTGGATTTGCAACTATACAATTCTAATCACAAGTCTACAAACTTACACGGATTGTAGATTAATTGGTGGTTGTACGCATTCAAATTGTGACTAAAAGGAAGGCACAACAACACAACTTCACAGTATAACATAATTGTATTGGCAACAACTAAATATAGTAAACACAATTGTGTGTGGTCGCGACAACTACTCGTTCAACAATTTCTTGTGCAAATCGAAGATACAACACAAAAGTGGTGCCTCCTACAATGGTCGTGTTGAGTATGGATGGTATGGTCATGGTTATACAATTGCTCAAATACCAACTATTCATATATTTATATGAATGAAACGATGATTAATGTTTTTTTAAAATGAGAGTATGGATGGTATGGTCATTGTTATACAATTTCTCAAATACCAATTGTTCATATATTTATATGAATGAAACGATGATTGATGTTTCTTTTAAAATGAAGGGCCATGTATAAGTATCCCCAAGTGAGAGTGTTGATACCTTTCAATTAAAGATCATGTCTCCTTATTAACACATTATGTCATGTGGGTGTAGCTCATGTGGTAGGGAGGAGTCACTATTATCCTCCCCATTGGGGTTCCAATCCCATCGATATTGACATGCTCACCCTAGAGACGAGTAGATTTTTCATGAATGTAGCTAATATCAATTTGTGATATAGTGAACCACACACACAAGGCTTATACAAAAAAAAAACATAGTAACTGTAGTATGTTTCTTTTTATTATCATTCATTATTCCATTAATATATTTATTGTTTATATTATTTATTACATATATTAAAATATATGTATGTAACAACCACTTTGCATTTTCAACTATTTTGAAATATGGCAATAAACACTTGCCTACAAAATCAAAATCTTGCTCTAACACAATTACATATCAATTTTAATCATATCCATAAAAAAAAAAAAAATCTAAAGTTCTTGTTAACCATCCACATACAGTAGTAACTATAGAAGAAAAATTGCCTCCTGTGATGCATTCCAACTAACAACCCAAAATTCTTCATTTCTCCACAATGCATATAATTGATGATGCCTCCAATGCCATTCTCAACTCTCAATCAATAAATATTTCCATTCTTCATAAGGAGTGTCATTTTCATATATAGCAGTCTTCCCATTGATCATTAGGAGAGTTGTTGGATGGATCAAGACACTCTTTATTTGTATTTTTTACCTTGACTTTAGTTCAATCGGAGGTCATCACCCTCTTCTAGTAAAGTGTGGCATTTCTGGGGGCTCGTTGCAATACTAGGGACTACTTGAAAAGGGTATCATGTCTATAATCCCACAATACATAACATTGTCCATTGTTTTCCTCCATGCTCCCATTCATCTATGTTTTTCAACTCTCATTCAATACAGAATTTTATAGTGTCACATACTTACGAGGCATATTATTTCAATTCTTCATGAGTGACATTTTTATATATAGGTGTCATCCCATTGATCCTTAGGAGAGTTATTGGATGGATTAAGACACTCTTTGTTTGTGCTTTTTACCTTGATTTAAGTTCAAGCGGAGGTCATCACCCTCTTCTAGTAAAATGTGGCATTTTTGTTGAGAAATCAATGCTAGTAGAATTAGGGTTTGATTCCTCTTTCTTGATAATTACTTGTGAATTATGTTGGCCTCTTTTACTTCTTTATTGGATTATCTTTTATCAAAAAATTACCAAATTACATGTGTATGAAGATCACAAGAACAAGAAACACAAGATATATGGGCATAGCCAAGGCAAAACCACAATGAGGGGAAAACCCAGTCAAACCTCTTCCTTCAGTAGATTCATAAGACAAGACAAGATAATCC